>JARHVA010001139.1:647500-1165000 GCA_037957365.1 Torreya grandis
ACCATCAAAATTTAAAATCCAAATCATTTGAAATAAAAGATAATGATCTAAATAAAATATATATAATCAAAAGTCAACATCACACTAAAATACATGATTCCTAAGCACATCTCCTATCTCCAATTGAAACTCAAACTTCATAGTTGGCCTCATGATAGAATCGAGGTACATTAGGGTGTGATAAGCCTATAAACTAGGATAGAAGAATTCAAAAAAAAAAAAGTCTATGGTGCTACCTAATTTCTCACACAAGTACCCAATATTAATAGTAGATCGATGGATTTGTAATGGGTCCTGAGGAATAGGGAACACATTGTGTGAAGGTAGGTCCATTTTTACTTTTCATGCATATAACCTTCATGGGATTATATTCATACATCATTTGTTGACCCAAGATTTATGTGGTTACGAATTTTTTTTAGAGTCCTTAATATCGAAAGTCCTCTTGTTTTGATAAACTTAATTTAAGTGTCTTGATTTTGATAAAGAGTCTCTCTACCTTGATTTATATTTCATTTCTCCATCACCCATTTCATTTCTCCCTTGACTGGCAAGTTTGATTCTAAATCTGTTTCCTGCCTTCTATATTTTCTCTTATTCATATCTTAAAACATGTTAGCACTACTTTGTTTTGGTTTTTATCTATCCTTAGTGTAGATGAAATTTTGAGCAAATGGATTTAATTATGTAATTATATCAAAATACTCAAAATATCAAACTACCATTAAGATCTAGAGCCAGTAGGATCAAAATGCAAACACAAATGAACATTCATAATATCACATAAAATCCTAAAGCTAATTGTTATAAATCAAGATTAAATAATAAAAGACAAAAAAATTTGGATTGAGATTTGCCTACAATAGACTCATATTTGAAGCATAATGATAGCCTAATTCATTAACTTGGATGATGGACTAATTAATTATGTAATTGTTAATTGGCATGGAGATTTCATGGATTCAATAGTTAGCCTGTAGTTCATGTAGTTGCTAATTAGTTTCAATGAAGGATTAGATGTGTTTATATAGAAGAGAGAGGGAAGATTAAAAAAGAATTAAAAATTCCTTGGAAGCCTCTAGAATAGAGGCTTTTAGAGAGGAAGGGACAAGCTAGAGAGGATTCTAGAAGTAGAGAATTCTAAAATTTATTTAGAGGCTAAATGATATTAGTAGGGGATTTGATGGGGGATTAGATAGGTGATTAGGGACTAGGGATGTAAGAGAGCCTAGAAATGAATTAGGGTAGGTGGGTAGGTGGTTCATAAAATTTTTAAATTTCCAAATAATGAATAAGTGGGATTAGAATAGAATTAAAAGATAATTATAAGTATTAATAGATTTGTGGGGTAGGAATAAAATTAATGTGATAAATAAGAATGAAGGGAATGTTAAATAAATGACTATAAGGGGTGACATTAGGATAAAATTAGATGGGATAAATAAGGTAAGCAGAATTAATGTTGAGTAATATTAATATTAGTGATGATAAATGAAGCGATCGAATTTAGGTCTACACATTTTCCCCTCTTTGAAAGGGTATTACGAGTGGACGTAGTGGAAGGAGTAATGGTCTTTCAAAGAAAAACCATTTCAAAAATGAGTGTTAGTATATGATGTTAATGGATATAATGCTCCCTCGAGGGGACATACAGGCGAGAATGAGACAAATGGCCACTTAAAAGAGGAAATGAGAGAAGGGATGTGATAAATAAATAAGGGGATGGGATGATATTGATGATGAATAAGAGAAAATTGACATCATCAGTGAGCTACAAAATAATGATGCTCTTGGCAATGACTTATGCACAGGGAGGGGAAACAACCGTGTAACAATTGTCGACACATCCTAAGGGGAAATCAACCATAATATGATGATGATAAGATTAAAAGGCTATAAGCTTTTAGACATATCCCAAGAAAGGACACATGTAAGGGAGAGCTGTGGGCTAAGATAGATAATGATTTGATAAGACTAATGATGATTTTAGCTCAAAGCTAAAGTCAAGTGATATGATGGAGGGGATAATAAGGAAGAAATGTTATGATTAAGTGACTGAAAAATGAAGGGGAAGAATTAGTGTGATGCATCAAATCAATGAGCCATAAATAATGATGATTCCCCTAACAAAGACACATGCAAGGGAATGATAGATGATGATAAAGTTATGGTACTTGGTCATGCCCCAATCGAGGGAGGAAACCATGAAACTTAAATGAGGAATTGACAAATTAGTGATAATGGATGACTGATGGATGTTGTGGTTTATTGGGCCCAATCAATAGGTGTAGGAGATTGACAAAAAAGTTAGGGAGATGATTATGGGGATGGTGATTGATCAATAGCTTAGCTGATAAATGCGTGATATTATAGCTCAAGGATTTGATGAAAATATAAAGGTGATGATGAAGGATGGGGAAGAGGAGAGAGTGGTTGAGCTGACCTTAGACATGTTATATGACTAAGTGCTACCTATATAGTTTGAAAAGACCTCAGGCTAGTGAGTTGAGATGTTGATGATTAGAGGGATGATAGATGATTGACTTAGATGATATACACATGAAGATAAAGGAATCGGATAAATGATTGGATACTAGATGAATGGATATCGAATTGATGAAGGGATGAATATGATTAGATAGATTAAAAGGAATGATCAAGCCATTATTATTGTAATAAGGTTCATCATAGTCTAAACAATCCATTGTAAATATAGCATTAGGCAATATGCCCCATGATATAAGTATGACCAAGAGGACATTATGTCAAAGTTCAAATAAAAGAGGCAAATAGTGAACTCTGCATTGTCGAGGGCACCTAAAAGTATCATTGTAACTTTTGGTGTCATCATAGCATCCTCATTCATTTCCCAATAGATAAAAACATAGATAAATAGATGAAACATAAGATAATCATGTATAGACATACAAATAAGTCAAATAACACAAATTAGACCAACACACAAGTATATACATAAAGATGGAGTGTGATTAATGTCTTGTCTAAGTGTCTTGAGAGTTTGACAGAATAAACAATACGACTGCATACAAACACTAGATCTAGATGTAAGACCAATAGCAAAGACATTCATCATGAAATAATGAGAGCAAAATTGAACACATCATAACACAAATATACATGGAAAAACCTCCAAGAGGTAAAAAAATCCACAAAGATTATTAATATTATGAGAATATAACAAGTATCTAATACAATCTTTCTTCCTCTCACTTCTTTTTTCATTACATCTTACAATATAAACTCTTTATTATATAAGCAAGGTAATATGCCCATTATAAATGACCTTTTCGAACCACCACAATAATGGGTCCAATCTCTCTAAAGATCATTTAATATATTTTATTATTTATTTACACGAGGGTAAACTCATGATAAATAATAAAATATATTATTATTTAACCAATGTAATTTAATGTATTAATGGTACATAAATAGCACCACTTAACCATTAATTGTTCTAATACTCCCCCTTAATGTTAAGTGGAGATACATAGTGATTTTTAGAAGATAACAACATAACAAAATTACCCTCTCTGAACCATCCACATGATGAATTTTAGGAGGTAATCATTGAACGAAACATCTTTCATCATGCCATAATCACCTTAAAAAGAATTATGCTACGTAAACATAGTCACCCAAAGGTATTACAATATTTAAATATAGACACTCAAAGGTAGTACACTATGTAACCACAATCACATAGTCACCTTTAAAGGAATTACAACTTACAACTATAGATACCCAAAGGTATTACACTATGTAACCACAATCACATAGTCATTTTTAAAATAATTACACTATACACCCATAGACACCCAAAAGTTGTGCACTATGTCCCCATATGCATCTTTAAAGGAATTACACTATGATATCTTAAAACACTTAGAGTGAGTTTAGGCTGACATGATCATGAAACTACATCCCACAGTGAGAATACATCCTACAATTTCTCATGAATAATTAACTAATCATATTGGAGTCTTTTATAACATAAGGACCTTCATGTTACTGTGTTGGATACAATATAGAATTATATATGAAATTTACAAAAATCACATAAAGTGATATATTACAATGTTTTATAATGAGAATAAGTGTGTGTATATATATATACACACACACATTTTCATTATAAAATATTGTAATATATATACACACACACATTTTCATTATAAAACATTGTAATATATCACTTTATGTTATATATACACACACACACACACACACACACACTTATTCTCATTATAAAACATTGTAATATATCACTTTATGTGATTTTTGTAAACTTTATATATAATTCTATATTGTATCCAACACAGTAACATGAAGGTCCTTATGTTATAAAAGACTCCAATATGATTAGTTAATTATTCATGAGAAATTGTAGGATGTATTCTCATTGTGGGATGTAGTTTCATGATCATGTCAGCCTAAACTCACTCTAAGTGTATATATATATATAAAGAAATACACGACCCACATGAATTTTATGAAGTGACATTGTTATGCACACTCCCCCTCAATGAAAATTTTGATAAACCCAACATTGAATGAAATTCAATAGGATTTAGTTTGTTGGTGTTGCATTGGATTTTTTACCAAATCTATACAACTTTGATTATCACCAAGAAGGTTGGTACAATGAAAAACTTTCATATGATGTTCTTCTATCATCCTTCATAGCCACAAGGTTTCTTTAGTAACTTCTACATGAAGTGCTCCAAGTGATATCACCTACACCAAACATAAACACATATATAAAATTAGACTCATCATAGTATAGATAGCATCACAATAAGCAAATAAATTAGCATAATCAAAAGAAAAAAATATAAACCAAAATTTACAGTTCTTTTTATATAATGAAGTATTTACTTTGCTCATTTCTAATGATCCAAACATGGATCCTACGTGAATCTAAAAGCAACACCCACATCTTATGAAATATCTATCCTATTAATAGTTAGATAAATCAAAATACCAACAAGATATTTATAAATAAGGGTTAGCTTTATTGCACATAGTTATTGGATCAAGCTTTAACATAACCTTCAATAAAAGTATATGTAAGCTTGCAATCAAGCATATTAAATTTAACAGGCAGATTATGTGATATACATACAATAAATTCATTAATAATTTGATACTAAGTTACCTAAACATTACATATCTTATTATAAATAATTCATATAATTTGAGTCATGAATATATATTTTTCTTTTAAAGTCGACACTATAAGTTTGCATTTTATACTAAACTGAGAAAAAAAGGTTTAGAAAATAATTTTTTTAACATGTTTTATACTTGATTTTGAAATAAAAAATACATGTTATAGTGAATTGGGAAAACAACACTAGCCACTTTATTTGATTTCAAAATAATTTAAAAACACAAACAATTATAACAAGGGTGAAAGTTGCAAGTGTTTCAAAAGTGGTCGCAAGTGTCATAAATTGCATTATTTGACAAATTGTTAGAAAATAAATAATAATAAGTTTTAAATTAAATAAAATATCATCTCAATTTGTCTGAAAGGTACAAAAACTTAAATATTGATTGGTCACACGACCATCTTCGACAAATAATATGAAAAATCAAGGGTGTTGAAAGTTTTGCAAGCTTCACACGTGAGATTTTACATGACTAATAACCAAATTTTTTAACTAATTATTTTAAAATAAATTAATTAATTTTGATCAAAAAAATATTGGGATTGAGATTTGGTTTAAAACACTAGTAAACTTCCCTTTGTCTAATATAAGACTTCACATACATGATTTAAAACTTATGTAATTAAATTTGATTTTTTTAAATCAAAATATTAAATGCATGTAAAAAAAATATCTCTTGACTGTATAAAAAACTAAATGTTTTTTTAATTTTTTTGAAAAATACAAGTCAACATACATGGGCCTACCATGTGCTTACATGGAAAATTAACTAATTATTAAGTCAATATTTAATATCTTATTTTTAAAACTATTACTAATCATCATAAATATGCAACAACATGCACAGAGCAGAGGAATGATGCAGGTGGAGGAAATTGAAGCATGTAATGAGCTTTTGGTAACTATTTTTGAAGATTTAAAGCTTGAAACGACCTTGAAACTACCTTCCAAAGCATTTGGAAGACTCAGATCTAGGTTTTATTGACTAAAAATGATATTTAAATGTTGTTTCTATGGCATATTATGACACCCAAGGAGATATAAACATTTGAAACTCTTCTCTGCTCCTCTAAATGACCTTTCTAATAGCTTTGAAAAGCCTCAAAATTGATCAAATATATTTTACAGATTTGAAAAAGATTAAGAAATTTAAATTATGATTTTTTTGGTTATATAAGCCATACAAAGATGTACAAGCATGGTTGGTAGGAGAGAGAAAAATCAAAATCATCTACAGGGGTCTAAATCAGGGAAAATAAAGATAAAAAATGCTTGAAAAAGATAAAACTAAGCAGATGGAGTGACCAAAATAGAGATTTAATGTTCAAAAATAAATTTTTACTCATTTTTAGCTTTTTTATGCTAAAAAATGACACCTTAAACTGACTTAAACTTACAGATATATAACTGGTAGCTTCAAATATTTCTATAAGAGTGTTAGTAGGCCAAAAAATAGAAATACAATATTTAAGAATGAATTTTAAGTTATAAAAACAATAAAAATGAAATTATTTTTGATTTTTATGAAATTTAGGCTTTTAATAGACTAAAAAATGGTGCTCAAGACTTGATCTGTAAACTACACTGAATCAACTCAAAGTGAAGTTTTAAATACGAATACTGAATTTCTCAGAACTTAACAAATTCTCGAAGAACTCAAAAGAACTTGCATAATGTTCTGGCAAAAATGTTCTCGGTTGTTGAGTTGGATTGGAATGATCAAAATACTTGTTACTTTCATTTACCAATTAAATCAGTTTTTGTTTTTTACATTAAATGTCGTAAATTGTCGAGATTTATTCTTTGCATGATTTCATAATTAAAAAAAATCAGAAAAAACTGAATTAAAACATGCAAGCAAATGACAAATTACCCTCCGACATTGATAACGGAGTCAGCTCAACAAATGATGCCTACATCTCCAGGTTCTCAAAAGGAGTGGACCATTTCCATTAAGGGCATTTCAAAAACCTGGAAACAATAAACAATTTCCCTACAAGTTGATCTCTCAATGTGAAAATTCACCTTCACCATGACTGATAATCAAGCCCGGCACATTCGAATTTCGTGAGTCTTCACACCGGCAAAGCTGCTTCAAAAGTCCTAAAAATCTCCTCTATGGGCTTAAAAATACTCTTCCAATATGCAAATTAGATAAAAAGAGTATTAAGACTGAGTATTATGGCCGGAAAATGGATAAACATCCATTACATAAGCTTTCTCAAAGCTTTTACAAAGTCTCAGCCTCTTAAAATAAGAAAACACAGTCCAAAACTTTATTAAAACAAATGCAATTTCGTGCCTTTATACTCAATTGCAAGCCTGTGGCGTAGTGGCTAAGCCTCCTATCTTTTTGCCACAAGGTGAGGGGTTCAAAACTGGCCGCCCACCTTTCTAGGCGCTTTGACTGAGTTTAACTTGGCCTCTCCTTGTTGGGCACGCTCAGGCTCTTCTCCCTAGGTGCCAAGCATGCATTTTGAATTTTCTTCCCTCCTTGTTGGCACCTTGGAAATCATTGGTCCCCACCTTTGGCGCATATTAATTCTTCTTATCTTGTTATCCCACATGTGTGGGTCGAGCATTTTGAATAAGGCTTAAAAATAGCCTTTGACCGCCACTTATTTCGTGGGCTTATCCCACATGCTGCATGCTTGGGGAAGGGAAATGCTTGAAAGAGTCTTTGATCACCCACTTGTCACGTGGTTTCGGCTACCTAAGACTCCTTTGACTCGGCTCGCCACTTGCTTGGTCTCCCCTTCAAACTTGGTCTTTTTTCAAACTCGGTCTATCCTGCAAACTCACCACCTTGATTGCCACATGGCTCAATCAATGATCTTATCTCCTAGCTTAATCATTCCACGTGTCAACCTCCATTTGGTCCACTTGTCGTAGGTAAATAATGCCACGTCACTTTACGATGCCAAATTTTTACCTGTCGAACCAAAAGTTCAGCGGCCTATAACTTTTGCATACGGTGTCCGTTTTGCAAACAGTGAAAAGCGTCGGAAAGCTCTCAACGAGATCTTCAATGTGATACCATTGAAATTATAACTTGAAACCATTATTAGAACTCAATTTCTGATCAAGACTGGTCTTACTTTGAAATACTTCTATTTGCTCAGATATACAACTAGAAAGCTTGAAACACCTTCACATAGATCATTAAACTATCATAGAGATTTTTTTTTATGATTTTTAATGCTTAAAGAAGAATTTATAGCCTATTTAAGACAACCAAGTAGATCTAGTTATAAAAATAAACTTAAAATTTGATAAAATGCATAGATCTGAAATCTCTAGGCTCTAAAAGGAGAAATAAATGAAAGAACTTAATTTTAATGAAGAGAAAGCTTCAAATTCTTTATTTAATATATCATATCTTAAAAAATAGATGAATCTAGGATTGAACACAAGCTGAAACTCCGATCTATGATCTTGCCACTTGATCATGCATCAACTAGCTTTGATACCATGATAGAACAAATAATGTGATTGCATACAAACACTAGATCTAGATGTAAGACCAATAATAAAGACATTCCCCATGAAATAATGAGAGCAAAATTGAACACACCATAATATAGATATATGTGGAAAAACCTCCAAGAGGTGAAAAACTTACAAAAATTATTCATATTATGAGAATATAACAAGTACCCAATACAATCTTTCTTCCTTTCACTTCTTTTTTAATTACATCTTACACTATAAACTCTTTATTATATAGACAAGGTAATCTACCCATTATAAATGATCTTTTCCAACCACCACATTAATGGGTCCAACCTCTCCAAAGATCATTTAATATATTTTATTATTTATTTATATGAGGATAAACTCATGATAAATAACAAAATATATTAGTATTTAACTGATGTAATTTAATGTATTAATGGTACATAAATAACACCACTTAACCATTAATTATTCCAATAGAGTCAATGAGATCACTGATTAGGGGATAAGTTGGATTAAGTCGGTGATGATGAACATGATGTGAATTTGGATTAAAGATAATAACTTGGATAAGATATGGACTTGGAGTAGACTAGGGACTTTGATTAGGATAAGGATGTAGAAGACATAAGATAAGATGACTAGGAAGTTGAGAGAATGTGAGATGATAAAATGATAAGATGGATAAGACTTTAGATAGGATGACTGGGATATTTAGGACATAGGCCAAGAAAATATATGATAAGACAATTGAGACATAAGACATGACAATAAGGAGATTGAGGGCATAAGACAAGGTGGGATGACAATGAGATAGACAACAAGTGGACTAAGATGAGATGATCGAGATACTCAAGACATAAGATGATATAATTGGATGTTTTTGTATTTTGTGGGTTTTATGATTTTTAAGGTTTTTGACATATTTCAATTTTTAGATATTTTTTAGGATATGTATGTACACTATACAAATGGGGTTACTAGAAAAGGGAACACCAAGCCTAGCAACCAGGATAAAGATGGATGGAATAATTGAGGGGATGATAAAAGGATGAGGGTGATGCTAAAAAGGGGATGAGGATTAAGAAATACTGGTCTAGGGATTGTCAATGACCACATCAAGAAGGAACTAGATATCAAATTGCCTGAGTATACATTGGAATATATGTCAAGATGGTCCATAACATTTCTTAAGGAATATTCTACATCTTTACAAAGGTCAAGATGGGAAAGAAAGATGGATATGGTAGGATGCAATATTGTAGATGTTGGGTAGGAATAATGAATTGAGGGATATGATAGACAATGATGATGTATATGGGATATTATGTGGATGAAATAGATTTACCCCCAAGTGTTGAGGTATAATACAGATAATAGATTATTTTACCATGATGATGGAAATTAGTTTTCATCATGGTATTTGACCAATGTGCTAGAATACTACTTTTCACCATTAGATGAATGGTTTTCTTAATTTTTAATTTTTGACTTTTTGATTTTTTGACTCTTTTGACTTTTTTGCATCTTGACTTATTAGAGGCGAGTGATATGCAAGACTACACATGATTTATTGATCTTTTAATCGAAACCTATTCTAGAGATGTGTGATGCTAGGATCATGCTATTGATGCTAGATGTATTTACATCCTTATGACCTTCGTTGATTCATGATTAAGACCCCTCTACATATATAAACCAGGGGTCTTCATCACCTCTACGAGAGATAATGCTGACCAAGAAGGTGATGTGAAGTATGGATTGGATTATATCTTGATGTTGATGGGGAGGTATGGGTCTCGAATGGATGATAGGACTTGATTGGTTTATGGGTTCATGATAGGAAGGTGTAGTAGGTGTTTGAGGATTAGGACTATAAGTCACATATATCAATGGATATGATGGAAATTCATTTTATTGGTGCCATGTGATAAAATACTTTAAGAGATCTAAAGCACTTTAACTGTGTGATTCTTCTTTGATCCAATTTTTTGAAGGATCATTGACCATATTGATATTACTTTCAACATTAATTAGATTTACTGATTGGATTTGACTGCCCCTTAGTGCTTAATTTTGGTCTTCAATAAATGAAATTTATTTTGGACTTGATAGATGATGATTATTTTGACTTTTATAGTCTCCTAGTGCCTAATTTTAGGCTTCACCAAGGGAAGACACTTTTGGATTAGGTTAAAGATTTGAATTTTCTTGATTTTGAATTTTTGGATCAAAGGTGATTTGATCATTTGATTGACCTTTTGAATAATGTCTTGGACCTTTGTATTTATGGCACATATTATATTACTTGGGGAAGAGTCCAATGATGTATGTTCCTATATGTCCCTATGGAAGGAGGTGATTAAATGATCATTGACATGAATAAAGGGATATATGATGGATTAAGGAAATGGAAATGATATGATGAGGTCAAAGAGTGATGATGGGGAAACATGGTCTTTATAGGGGTTCTTAGGAGACCCAATTTTGACATCAGAGAAAATATCCTCAAGATCAAAAAAAGGATCACTAGGACTACCTGTAGTATATGCATCCAAAATAAGATCAAATTCACTCTATTTTCTACAGATAAAGATTTTAAAAAAATCTATTATGAATTCATCATCTTGATTGGGATCAAAAGATATGCCTGGTGACTGATTTTTATCTAAATATGAGTCATATTCAAAAGAGCAAGCATAGTCATTATTAGTTACAATATCTATGAGGGATGATGTTTTTGATGAGGAATCTGGTTCATATACTAGAATTGAACATGATCTTGATGTGAATAACACTTGTATTGACTCTGATACTGACTCTAAAATATAGGATGCAATACTGCTAGTAAAAGTTTCATTGTCTGCAAATGACCTCTCAATGAGGGGTCTTTAAAATGATGGGTGAGGGGAAGATGATTGAGGGAAAATGGATTCACCAAGGATAGAACCATGAAAAAAGAACTCATGAGGTAAGGGAGGATTAATCTTATGGGGAATAGACTTATCTTCAATGGAGGGTTTGTCTAAGATAGGGGGACCATGGAATATGGATGTGGTATCTTGACCTTGGCTTGGAAAGGATAGGTTTTGATTATGATCAGGAATGGAATCTTGACATTCCTATTGTTGTTCACCCAGGGATGTGGACTCATTTGATTAATTATCAATTTCTATGTCACCATGATCAATAAGGTCTTGGACATAATTTTGGAAATTATGGCATCAATTAATGGTATGCCCCTAGGTTTTGTGATATACAAAATATTGGTTAGTTTTATACCAAGAGGGATTAGGCTTATTATGATTAAGATGTCATATGGGTGGATAGACCATTATGTCATTAGAAACAAGCTAGTGGAAGCATGTTTATAAGGATATACAAAGAGGAATATAGGGGCTATCTTCACTTCTTGACTTAGATGTGGAAGCATTGGACTTTAAATCAAATGGTTGTTGACATGACTAGGTGGGTGGACTAGTAATAGATGAGGTGACCAGTATAAGATTCCCTTTACTAGTAGAAGGGGTAGACAATTTGCTATGACTGGTGGATGTAAGATTTTAATGGAAATCATGTGGATGGGTGTGGACTGGAGGTATTTTTGGATGGATAGGGTCAAATTTTATAAGACTTAGAGTGCTCAACTCAAGGATGCAAGAAAGAAGTACAACCTTATTGGCCTTGAGGTATTGTTCAATCAGGGCATTGACCAAATTTGTTTTAGATGACATAGATCAAGATGGGAGAAGGTATGAATGACCTAGTTTTATTGGCCCCAATTGGTAGGTGTAGGGTATTGAACAAAAATATTAAGGGATGAGATATGTGAAATGAATTTAGACAAAGGCTTACATTAGTATAATCTCAAGTTTGACTAGATGTTTGATGTGATGTGATATTCGATCAAGTAAACCAAATCAGGACATGATCTAGATCTTGATGATGTTGATTGGATTTGACTGGATGAGCTATGATAAGATCTAAGATTGGCTAAGGGGATAAAATAGCTCGAGAGACTAATTTTAACTAGGATTGATTAGATTAAGGCTATATCAAGACTAAGATGATCAACTCAAAAAGGATGAGATGATTTGATTAATAAGTTGATATGAATGTGATTATGTGTATGATTCAAACTTGATTAGACAAAAGCAAGTTAATAATGAGGACCTTACTAAAGATATTTGTTTGCTAACATGGATAAATAACAAAGTATGACTACAGACTTGATGAGGGGATTAGTGTAGACATTGAGATGAATTTAAGTTGGACTATGATTAGGACTAGGCTGATATGGTGACTAGGCAAGACAAGATCAAGAAAAATGATTGGTTAATGATAAAGTGGACTTAAGACAAGATGTAGATGACAAGATGTGATTAGGATATGTAGGTGATGGGGATATGACCATTGATTGGTGGATATGACTAGACTAGGATGGGATTAAGACAAGAGGGTGATGAGATGCAAAATAAGACAAGTTTAAATGCATAAAGGAAAATATGTACACAAATTTGATACGGTGATGAGATAAGGATATACAAGATGATGATATTTAAAGACCTAGATAGGTGTATATAGGTTTGGGTAAAAGGCTAAATTATATTACAAACAACACCAGTCTAGCACAACACTCACCAAATCAAGTAGATCACAAACCTAATATTAGTAAATTGATTGAGAGTCTAACTCGATGACTGCACCATCTAATAGATTCATGAGTGAGGTTGGAGACCGATAATCTATTATAAAATCTATTGAACCCTTTCATATTCATCTACACATGACAATTAATTAGGAGCTGATACTAACTCTGAAAGTAAGTCACCTATTATGATTGATGGTCCTATGATACACTGAATAGGCTTTCTAGGGGCTTCCCTAATATACGCTAGGTATAATGGGGCCTAAGTCCATGTAAGGTACTATCTAATGCCTAGTTCAGAGAATTAACTCTTCCCATTCATGGAAGACTTGTATGGGGTCAAATGCTTAGCCTAATGATAATTATCTCTAATATTTATACTTTATTAGAATACAAAGTGTAGATTACTGCATTATGGTGAAATCCATGGTCACTATCCCCCTAAGACTATGGTAAGTGCATGGGTGTCAATTATACATCATTTTGTCCCTAGAAAATAAAATAGGAGGGTTTATTAGTGGTTTTTGATCATCCAAAAATCACTGTAAGGATGCAATGAGGAGAGCATATACCATTATAGCCCTCAGGTGACACATAAGAAGATAGAAAGATTTAACTAATTAGATGTGAGATATATATAAGATCAAAGATATACAAGAATATACAAGATATATATAAAAGAATTTAGACAACATAATTTAAAAAAATGATTAAAAATAGTAAAAAAAATGATTTTCAAGATGCCAAAATGTCTTTGATAGGTGGCCTACAAGAAAATGATTAGTACTTTGATTGGCATGCATGAAAGGGAAACCTACAAGTTAAGACATTAGAAAAAAATATGACCTACAAAATAATATGTTATCAAGTCAAAATAGTCACTAGATTCACCCCTATATGAAACATAATGTTAGTCTAATAGGATTTAATAAAAACATATAAAAAATCAAAATTTGGCTCTATAACTTCTTTGGGTGAGGGGTTATGACATTGGGGTTTGAGGGTGATAACCCCAAATAGGGTCAAATGGTAGTGCCCCTTATGGGGATAAGGGGTAGTTCCCCTTATGGGGTCAAGGAGAAGATCCCCTTGTGGGGTCTAGGGGCAATACACCAAGTATGCTCCTTATCGTGGTACAGGGTAGGGTTGAGGGGCAGTGCCCTTGATGTCAAACACAATTTTGGACTTGTAAGATGTTTGGAATAACTCAAAATTTATTGATAATCATCCTAAAAATGCACTAAAAAAAAACAATTTTGAAGGCAAAAATGAAGATCAAAATCTCAACTACAGAGGACAAAATCATAGATACACAGTCAGTTATTGTAATATCGCTTTTAGAAAGCACAATATCACGGAGTTTCTAAAATATCATGACTGCAAAGTTACATTTTTTTATAAAGGTTTTGACCACTAGCGATTACTATAAAACCACAAATTTACAAGCGATATCATGATTTTTATTGCAAAATTACAATTTCACAATTAGTGATATTACAATGGAAAGACAAAATAATAGATTTTGGACTTGGAATTATTTATAGAACCAAAATGACTAAAATTTAAAATGATATGGATATTTATAGAATAACATAAGAATATACAAGGCCTAGTAAGACTAATGACAAATATTGCTACTGTGGTCTTGTGGTTTCACAATAGGTGGCTGAGAGAGGGTTTTAAGGTGTCTTAGGCTGATCTGGGATAGGGTCCCCCTATTTCCTAAAAATAGACATAGTCAACCAAGTTTTTTAGTCAATAACACTAGTAAACTAATATATGATCATAAAATCACCATTTTAAGAGTAATGTCACTTATTTTGGGACAAAATCATGACTACAGATCTGTGGTATTATAGCAGGAGAGGAAGAGATTTTGGTCTGGTTGTTTAATGATGATTTGAGTAACTCTTCCCTATTCCTATAAACATAAAGACATTCAAATAAAGATAAAAAATAGATTAGAGACCACAATTAATAATTTTAGATTATAGTTTTATTTTTAAGGACAATGCTGTAACTTTTTGGGGAAAATTGTGACTATTAATCTATGATTTTACTCAACATAAAAAGGTCTACCAATTTTAATATTGGAAATTTAAAACCCCAATAGCCAATCCGATAAGACAACAGGCTAGACTAAACAGATGAAAAACCCAAAATTTATGTAAAAAATGATTTTAGAATGTTGAGGTTTATTTTACGTAAAATTGTGACTTAAATGACAAAATCATGACTTTAATGACAATATCATAATTTGTGGATTCATGATTTTGTAAAAGAGGGATAAGCTTCCAAAAAAAATTTGGCTAGTGCTAGTTAAGATTTGATGGTTAGTACAAAATTGTAAGTGTCAGTGGCAAAACTGTGATTGTGTATTAGTGATTTTGTAAGGCAAAAATGCAGTTCACCTGGGCATGGCAATTTGATGAAATCTAGACCTTGTTCTCCACCTAGTCAGCCTTGAAAGTGATAAAAAATGCTTATAAAAATTAAGAGGGTTAGATTTAAATGGATACTCCCACCATGGTCACTAAAATGTAGATGAAATTTTGAGCCAATGGATTTTATTATGCAATTATATCAAAATACTCAAAATGTCAAACTATCATTAAGATTTAGAGCCATTAGGATCAAAATGCAAACACAAATAAACATTCATAACAACACTTAAAATCCAAGAGCTAATTGCTCTAAACCAAGATTAAATAATAAAAGACAAAAATATTTGGATTGAGATTTCTTTATAATAGACTTAGATTTATAGCAATATGATAGCTTGATTCATTGACTTGGATGATGGACTAATTAATTATGTAATTGCTAATTGGCATGGAAATTTCATGGATTCAATAGATATCTTATAGTTCATGTAGTTTTTAATTGGTTTTAATGGAATATTAGAGGTGTTTAAATATAAGAGAGAGGGAAGATTAAAAAGGAATTAAAAATTCCTTGAAGACTCTAGAATAGAGGCTTCTAGAGAGGAAGGACCAAGTTAGAGAGGATTATAAAATTCAAGAATTATATAATCCATTTAGGGGATAAATGAGATTAGTAAAGGATTATGATGGATGATTAGGGACTAGTGATGTAGGAGAGCCTAGAAATAGGCTAGGGTAGGTGGGTCATGGGAATTTTAAATTCTCAAATAATGGATATGTTGGATTAGAATAAGATTAAAAGATAATTTTAAGTATTAATAGATTTTGTGGGGTAGGGATAAGGTTAGTGTGATAAAGAAGAATGAATGGAATGTTTTATAAATGACTAAAAGGGGTGATATTAGGAAAAAATTAAAGGGGATAAATGAGGTAAGTGGAATTAGTGTCGTCTAATATTAATATTAGTGATGATAAATGAAGTAAGAAAATTTAGGTATATACACTTAGAACAAAAGAATATGCTTGAGCGACTATGGATTATATTTTTTACACCATTACTTTACATTTCTAGGATTGTCTTGGTTTCTTTTAGAATTTTCCATTGTTATACTTGCATTTTTTCACACACCTGCGTCCATTTCTAAATACATAAACTTTTTCCATTATTGAGTGAGGTTGGCTTGTTACTTCTCACTCCCCAATGTTGTTTCCATTTCATGAATTTTTTCCATTGATGATTGATTAAGGATTATTATTGCTCACTCATCAATGTTATTTTACCATTGCTTTCCCATCTTTGTTTAATTAAGGATTGTTAACGCTTTCACATTGATGATTGATTACCATTTTTGACTTGTATCCTTGATTTGACTTGTTTTGTTTACCTTTCTTACTTAAGGTTTATGTGTTTGAGATTTTTAGTTATTTAGTAGCCTTGAATTTTTGGTTACCCAATTTAATCTAAAAAGTTGACTTGGTCATTTAGTCCCAACTTAGAATTTATCATCCCATCTTACCAAATTTCTTAGTACATTTCACATACACCGCATTAGTTATCTTGGCTTTCCTACATTTGTTTGTTTTTTCTCTTTAGTTTTGCATCCTTAGGTTTGTCTAAAGTAGTCTCTATGCCCTCCATGATCATAACTGCAAACACAATAGATAACCATTCAATGATAAAGGTAAGTCAAGGTACACATATATTAATTCTATTTATAGTTATTTCCCTTTCAGTCATTTACATTCAATTATTTTATGCTTTAAAATTCTACAATTTATTTAGCTTCAACATTGTGTGTTGCTATGATATTTTCTCAAAGCACCATCACCTGTTGCACTTGAGTGACAAGTGATGAGATTTGAGTGGGGTATGTGTATAGACATAATATTTTCAAAATTTATCAATTAATGATGATTTATCTCTTGCAAGAATTTATCGAATCTCAATCTCTCTAATTACACACCTTAAAGGTGCACTGAGAAAGGGATGGGCAGACCTTTGGTCCTTGACAAGATTATTGTCCCGTATACTACCATTTGCTATCTATACAAACTTCTCGTATGTACTTCCCTAAGCCTTGCCTCCTCTCTTTCACACTCTTCCAAGCATTTAATTATATTCTTTAGCACCTTCTTAAGCCTGAAACCCTTTTTGATTGTTTACATTACACTGTTGGCTTGGGCTGACCCTATACCCAATTTATTAAAAGCACGTTATGGGTATAGGTCAGATCTAGCCGACCTATACTAGGACCCAACTTATTTTTATAAATTATTGATACATAATAAATTGGGAAAACCTTGTTGGCTAAAATTTTAGAAAGGTTTAGGGTTAGATTCAACTATATATATACATTCATTTCACCATTTATTAGAGAGACAAGGAGTGAATTATTCATTTCTAGTTCTTTACAATCTGCTCTTCTACAATTCTACTTGAGGAGTTATTCCCTAGGGTTTATACTTAGATAATAATATTGTCTTGTGGAAAAGTCTTGGATGCTTTAGTATTTATTAGTGATCCTTACAAGCCACACCAACCTTTTGAGAAGCACCTTTGGCCAAGGGAGAGATTGAGTCTTGATGAGTTCATCTTCAAGGTAAGTATCTCTAACTTTACTCCTCTATTTTAGTAGATAAAAGTAGCATAAGCAATATATTTTAAATATATTACTCTCTCCATGCATTAGGGTTTCACCTATACATACCTTAATTATGATTATTTTATTCATGTTTACTTTTTATTTTTGTTAACCCTACTTTGTGCCATAAACTTTGGTGAGCACTAGGTTAGATTTTATTTTACGTGTCACTTACTTTGTGAATATGAAAACATAAGACCTAACTAGGGTTTATAAATAGTGTTACTTGATTAGAGGTTTTGGAACCCTCTCTAGTGATGTTATCATGGTAAGATATCCCTTGGTTAGGTCTAATAGATCCATATTGGTCATGACCTTGAATATTTAATGTATCAATAATCAGAAGTGTAAGTAGGATTTATCTTATTCGAGCTAGGATTGATTAATAAATCAATTGCATTTCCCTTTATATACACATTTGATTGTTGATCACATTCTTTCCTAACCATTCATGTATCTATGGGCTTGGCCTTACCAATTTGTTTTTATTAATATTTATGTCTCCTTATTTTGATCCACAATGATCTATTATCCTACAAAATTTTTGCCATATCTTAGATTTTTGTTACTCTCTTCCTAGATAGTGCCGACAACACTCGAATGCTCCCTATTTTTGATAGTGTCCAACTTTTTCAAAGGTGTCCCCAGTTCTTCTAATGACTATTTTTCAAATTCAAATCCTTCCATTGGGTTGGCCTACACATTTTTCATATTGTTTATGAGGGGAATTATGCAAAGAGTCATCTATATATACACCAGGTTTAAGGCCACTTCTATCTTGTTCTTATTTGGAAAGCATTGGGAATCTATTTGCACACCCTTATTACGTTTCACATGTTAATTATGGGGGAAATTACGTAAAGAATCATCCATATATACACATCAAGTTTAAGGCCATTTATATCTTATACCTATTTGGAAAGTATTGAACATTTATTTACACACCTTTGTTGAAAAATTCTCAAAAGAATAGTCTCTAAGATAAGCATAGACACTTAAAGCAAGGTCAAAGTTGCATATAGTTAAGTGTCAAAAGCCAAATATTTTCATTACATTCTAGAGGATCACTATCAATTACACAAAGACATGGGTGAGATAACTACGTGCAATTTGAACCCTCTTTAAAGTATTAAAATGTATACAATTCTCAACCACTCATCAGATTGTAGTTGGGGATATTCAACCTATATTTATAATATCCTTTTCTATAAAATGATCCATAACCATCTCCACTTTCTATGCACTCCCCAAATCTTTTGATAAGTTTAGAGTCCTTCATTTTCAAGTTATCTATTTAACATGCATATTTATTCCATGTGAATGGTTCCTTCTAAACCATGGAATCAAACTTTTGTACCACAGTCTTCTATGCTATCTATTCTAAGAAAATACTTAGCCAAAAATTGGGGGCCCAACACCACCCTACACTAAGCCATTAGTCCATCCTAGATTATGCATTATTCATAGGTTCCTCCAAAAACTCAAGCCGCATCTTCTCAATTTGCTTTTTGATACCCTCCCAATGGTTCAAGGTGTTCTAAAATTGGGATGTGATTTCCTCTACCATCAATTTGAGCTTCTTCATCTCTTCAGGTTGTTTGAGACATTTTCCTTCTTTATTGACCAAATGCTCAAGGGATGTGGAAGCATCCTTATGAAAATTTGCAAGCAAGGTGACCTAAATTAAAACCTATCCTTAGAGTGCCATGAAGTTTGCATTTATTTCATAATGGTGAGTGCTTATTTTGTTTTCCATAGCCTTCATATCCTCAAATGTTTTGATGCACTCTATGTGGTCTTTTATTACTAAGGTGATAGCCACCAATTGTTGTCACTGAATCTATTTCACCTGAAGCCTTGCTTTTGAAATTTTGATGAGCCATGCTAGCTTTTTAAAAACCTCATTCAAGATGGGAATTGTGTCTCTAACTCTATTCAATAAGAGTTAGCACACCTTTATGGCTTTAGTAAACTGCTTCATTGCCCAAGTTTGATCATTTTGGGGGTTGATATATTCCTTTCATAGCTTCAACAAAATCTCTAACAGGGTCTCTAGTTTATCTACTACGTCACCATAAAGGGGAACCCCATCCACAAGAGCTAGTTCTTGGCTCAAAATTGTCTTGCAAATGTTTAATGTTTTAACCTTAGCCATTGTTTCAATCTTTAGCTAGCACTTGACCTTGGCCAGTTCTGCTTCAAGTTTCATTCTCAAGATGCATTAGTTATGATATAGAGAAAACATTTCCACATGATTATTTTGTAATCACTGAACATCAAACTCAGATAAGGCATTCTGCCTAGTTACCTCATGTGCCAATTTCAAAAATCTCATACTAGCATGTGTCGTAGTAAACATCTGGTGGTCTACCTAAAGGGTATATGGAAGTTATACCAATTTTGTTTATAATATTAGGCTATCTAATGGAAACTCAAAATGGCATTATTTTTTATAAATATCATGGGAAAATGATAACTCCCATCAAGTCTTCTCAAATATGTCCTTTGGTGTAAAATGGGAAAACATAAATAAGTGATTTTTTGACACTCCCTTTTAGTATTAGGCACGTAGGGTCGTAGTTGAATCATTTTCACTGTCCTTTCTAGATGAAGTCATCAACTAATTTTTTCCCCTTAGAGGGATCTCTCTTGAGTATCTTGATGTACACATCTTCACTATGGTGGTTGGCCTCGATATCAAACTCACCCATTCCCAAGCTCGTGTATGAACCATATCTCTCTTTGTTGGAGGCATAATCACTAAGATAAGGGGGTGAATTAGTATCTTTAAAACATTAATTCAATTTCACTTAAGCATAGATGAACCATTCATATAAACATGAACATATAAAATCCATATACAACCATATAAGATCATGAAATAAGATAACACATTACATATGTATAAAACCCTCAAGGGGAAAAAACCCACTAATCTATGAAAATGGACTACAATTCTAAAAGACAAAAACTAATCTTTAGTGAATCATCAACTCCACATGGAGTACCAACCCCAAGTAATCAAGCACCCACTCAACTAGGCTTTAACAAGCACCAACTTGTAAAGAGGCACCAACCCCCTAGATGACTTAGCACCAACTTAGCCACTTAGAAATTTTGATTAACTTTTAAAAATATTATTTCTCACATAACATATGACGATCACCTTCTTTATCTCTTTTCCCTCTTTAATCACTCTTAAACTGCCTTCTAGGCTTCTTCGCTTAACTAGGTCTCTTCAAGATAGATTAGATTGTATGATTGTAGCTTTAAAAATATAAATAAAATCACTAGTGTTTGGTAGGGGGTACACAGGGTACTTAAACAAACCACTAGGATGCTAGAAGGCTTAAGGCCTTATGGGCTATAGGAGATCTATAGTGGCTATCCATTTTTCTAGATTATACCAAGATATAGATAAACTTGTAAACTAGGTTAGGGATAGTATGATCAAACACACAAAGGATGCATGTATCTCTAGTGGATCTAACCACAATAAAGCAAGTGACTAAGACTAGATAACTAATGACATATAAATTATGGAAACAACAATGCCAAATATAGAGAGCTGACAAATGATATGTAAACCTAGAAGTGAAATCACTTTTAGGCTAAATGAAAAATGTTTTAAGCAATAAAGACAATTTCAATCAAGGGTTCAAGAGCATTCCCAGTCTAAGTTTGAGCTATATTTTTACTCTCAACACTATTATTTTCTAAAAATGCAATGTTCTAGTTTAACAAGAGAAAGAGATTATTTAATGAAGTTGTATAGATTATTTTGAGCATATAAGATTATACTATGTAATGAGAAACATTTCTAATGCCAACATGCCATATAATATAAGATATTTTAAGCAATGAAGATAATCTTTAACCATATACAAATACATAAAATTCAAAAACTATCCTAGATAATGTCCTAACAAAGCTAATTCACTAAAAAAAATCAAACCCTAACATGTATACTATTTAAAAAAACAAGAATTTAACTTTGTAAAGGAAAGCACACTCATATCAAACTCAAAAATAATGTGCATACTTTTTACCAACTGATTATCCAAGCTAGGAAGCAATAGAGTAAGAAGATCAAACTATATGTGAGCTGAGTCCAGACCAAGGGCTAAAAGCTGTGGAAGAGGTGAAGAACAAGCTACCAATCCATGAGAGAGATAATGAAAGGAGAGAAAGAATAGGTGAAATTAAGTCTTAAGGGAGTAAGGAGCAACCCACAAGATTCAAGAACATTGTAGAGAGTAATGTGAATCATCAAGATAAATTGTAGAATAGTTGTGCATCCCCTTTCACAATGAAAGCTATTATGACAAGAAAGAACCAAGAGAGATTAAATAAGGAAGCCAACCTTTGAGTGTGATGATCAAGTGAGAATATCAGAGAATGAAATATATGAGATATATCAAGAGAGAGGCTCAAAATGAATGAGGAAAAAGCATATATCTTAACCCTAATCCACCAAAAGACTAAAAACTATCCGTTTGGGTCCAAATAGGGCACTTTTTTACATGTTCTGCCTAGGTTTTTGCCTAGGATACAAATTTTTTGAATGAAATTTATAGTCTAGGCCATGGGTTTCCTCCCTAAGCCATGACTTGGGCCAAAAGGCTGCCTAGGGTGGTCAACAAGTCTTTGAAAGGGCCCCAAGAGGTGCCTAGAGAGCCTATCTAGTGCATAATAGGCCTGAGATGGATTGGGGATGTATAAGGGATGAGAATAAAATCCATGAAAATTTTAAACAAGTTTAAAATGTCTCAAATTGGGATAACCATGGTTGGTAGTCTACACATGAGCCAATGTGTAATCACAAGGAGGAGAAGGGTCATAGGAAGTATGATTATATTAACCTTGGTATTTATACACAATACCCATTTTAGGTCTTCATGATAGTTTATATACACCCCTATGATGGTCTACAAGACCTCTTTCTTCTAAAAAATATGCTATATCATTCACATACTCTCATCACTCACTAATAGGCCTAAAACTATGTTACATATATACCATTCCTTATTCATATGCTGCTTAGTTGGATACTTACCCTTAACCCCTTAGGTCAGCCATGGAATAGGTCTTGAGGCATCTCATAAACATTATTTAAATGAATATTGAGTGCCTTTTGGTCTATCATAACTCTATTATACCTCATTTCACTTTTAGGTTTCATGAAGACCTAATTTCATTAGGTTTACTTTAGGACACGATACACTTTACCTTCTTGGAAAAAATTAAAACTCCACACATAGAAGGAACACTTCATATAACACTCAAATAAACCCCCAATAATATCATCTTAGGTCCATGGCACTTTTTATCTCCAATCACCACTTGAAACACACCATTAATACTATTTACTTTAGGTCTTCACATGCATAGAAAGGTATGTCTTGAATAACTGAAGATAACACATTATTTAGACACATAACCATGAAAATAAATCATATAAATAGAACCTAAAAGACCTCAAAAAATTCACCAAGTGCATTATACTTCATCACATAGGGCAAAAATAATAAAAAAACTCTTGTAACTTGCTCATTCAGAACTACCAACTAGCCTCAAAAGTTTGTCAAGATGAACTTGAATTTAAACACAAACACATAGATTTGTCACAACTAAAACCACATTAAAATTATCATTTGGCATCCTTAGAATAGCCTCAAATACAAAAACCATAATCTCCAATATCAAACATTGGTCTTGAAGGCCAATCTTCTGACCTTATCTCACATAGTCCTCACTAGGTCAGATAAGCCATTTTGTCTTCATCACTTTCATCACTGTACCTAAATTAAAAGATATATACCAAGAATTAATAGGACATACCAGTCCCAAAAAACATCTTCATGCACTTTTATCCATCATTCTAGTCTGAACACACATCCCAATTCATCTTCTCATTGTTGCCTGGGTTTTTCACTATTTACACCATTAGGCCTATTAGAAACTGGCTAACTTGGATGACCAATTTAAGAAACTTGAGGGATATCAAATACAAATAAATCACCATGGACATAAAATAAAATTCTCAGCCTTCTCCATCTAATTATTTGAAAATTTTGTCCAATACAACTTTTGACAGTTACAACTTCTTTAGAAATAATATTGTAACTCAACATTTTCTCTCTCCTCTCTCTAAATAATACCACCTAGAGGTACTTGGGAGAGTATAATATAATATCTGATATATTAAATAATAAATTAAATCCATCTTGAGCACTTTTGAGCAACATATTCAACATCAGGTCCTTATTAGGGTTCTAAGAGGGTTTAAACCTATTTCTACTTTTAACAATCATTCATAAAGCATAGCCCCTCAATTCAAAAACTAATTCATAGAATTTTGAGATAGGACCCTTATAAATCTAACATGAATATATTAGGTTACCATGTAGAGTTTTTATGATCTAACAAACATAATAAAATCCTTCTCAGGTTGAGAACCCTTCATTATGTGTACTCAAGAGACCTCCAAACACATTTTCATGACTTTTCTTGAAATAATTGACCTCAAACTTGGTAAAAATAATTTTAATAACAATAATCACATATTATAATGCTTACATAATCTCAAAAACTCTGAAATTTGATTATGACCCCTCATTAGGCCATACTCTCTCTCTTTGCTCTCTTAGACCTTGACCTGCAAACCACTTTAGGCCTTAAAACTAAACTTCATACGTCTTTCCATGTACCCTTTACCACACTCGCATAATCAATAATCCTATATCATGCCTAAAAAGTGCCATACATCCTTCATATGCCTTGACAATAGATCATGATACCTCATTAGGCTAGGTAAGGTCTAAAAGTGGTCTAGGTGCAAGCTTGGTTTAAAGGTCATACCCGTGGAGGCTCCCCTTGAGATATCATGAGTGTTATAATTCATCACACACATATTCAAACAACCTCATAAGACCTCTCATGCATATATGAATCCATCTTACCAAATCACCATACTCATACCTTCTCATAAGAACTTTACATACCATGAATAGTGCCATGACCAAGCTTCTTAAGTACTTGAAACTTTGAAAACTGACCTTGAAACACTTATGAAAGTATATAATCTTTACGTACATGATCACACAATGCCAAACAACCTCTCATAATCTTAAACAATGTCAAACATCCTTCTACAACCTTATCTCACCATGCAACCAAGCTTATGCCTTCACATTAGGTCTTTTCATGCCATAACTAATCTTCATAAGACATGTCCTCAAAGAAACTTGATATAAATATTCTATAAAATTTAAAATCCTGAGAACATCCATCTCACCATGCGACCATGCCTCTTCATGCACAATACTAGGCATCTTATGCACATACCTTCTCAAGACATAACTAGGCTCAAGCACTTGACAATTTTGACAATAAGGACCTTCCATGTTGACCTTCACATCACTCATGCAGACATAATAACATATACCAATCATATATTACACTCTTAGGAACATTGAAACACTGATCAATATTCTCTCTCATAGTTGTAATCTTCAATGACGTCATGAAGACCTATGACCTCATGACTATGCCAACTGACCTTCAACACTTTAGCTTGTTATAACAAAACACTCACTAGAGCACCACTGAGACATCAATGACAACAATAATGATAGTTACATGACATCAAAATTTATAAGCACCTTTGACATCAATCTTCATAATAACACCTCTGGGACAACAAAGATAATCAATGACAACAATAATGATATCAACATTATTAAGAACCTTTGACATCAATGATAAACCTCAATAATAGGAATAATGCTCAACAATCTCCCCCTTTGTCATGGATGGAAAAACACATTACAAACTGATCATTCTCATCTCCTCCATTATGGTCTTTCTCCCCTTTTGAAATTAATGACAAGGGGTATTCCACAAACTTCCATATGATCTTTGGACCTAAACTCACATAGAAAACACAATGAAATGCTGACAAAAACTCACCTTAGGCTCATACCAATTGTTGTATACAACTTATGGAACACTTTATTCTTCCTCTTTGGCAACTACTCTTGATGGCAAATCCTCCCAAAATTATCCATATTATCCTTTTCTCAACTCACTCCTTCTTTGACATTAAAGACAAAGAGACACCTAAAGCAATTGAAATTACACCTTTTTCAACTACAAATCAACAACCAAAAATTTCTCTTAATTAGACTTATTCCTCATTTTGAACTATCTCCCATTTTTAGATCATTCTTAACTTCTAGAAACACACTCTCTCCCTGATGTCAACCAATCTTATAAACATCAAACCTTAGAGCTATCAATCTCCCACTTAAAACTAAACATATACTAATCAATGCAACATATTCAACAAAGAAGGATCACACATCATAACCATGTACCCCCTATACTCATGCTATATCTTCCAAATAACTCTAAAACTTAAGAACACTTACCTTGTCCTTTACATGAATGAAACTAACACTCTTGACACCAATTGAAGAATTTGAGATTTCCCCTTTGTCTTGACAACTTAATCTCATCTTATGAGTCATTTGGACTGACAAACCAATCTTAAATTGCTTCAAGCACCTTGATACCAATACCAAACCTCAACATAGATCAAGCTCAACTACTAGTCACAAACAAATACCAAAACTTACCTCTCATATACCAAAAGATTAATTTTTTACCTCAGAAGCTTGATATTAACCTTAGAACTCTCACCATACTACTAATTAAACTTCTAGTTCTATCAACAACTTATTAGCTTGTCTTCATAACCATATTGGTCTTGCAGTCTAATCTATATCCCATATATATCTAGACACAATCCTATGCTCAGACTTTATTTCCATACCATGTCACTTCAGATGCTACAAACATAATAATGGATAAAATCCATCTTTTTCTTCTTACTACAACTACAAAAACAAGCTTCCATCACGCTTCTAGCCCTGTCAGCATTCTTCAACCTACCTACATGCCTACCATAACCTCACAAACCTTCTTGGCACTACTCACCTATTCTTAGAGATAATGAATCACCTGATTAGGTCCCCCATAGACCCAGCTTCTACTAACTAATGAGTGTCTCTATGAATCCTAATGGAGTCACCCCTTTCCATAACACTCTAGAAGACCATAAAATTGGGAGATTTATAGATCTCCATGTTCTGACAATACTGAATATCCTTTAGGATCTTATTAGGGTCAAATATCCTCTTTAACTTGACCTTTAACTTGGCCTCTTCATCACCCTTCTGAGTTTAAAAAAATACTCTTGACATTATTTCATATCTAAATTATGCTCTACATTAAAAAATAATCCACCTTGGTTTATGAGTTGATCATGACTCACCTTGACTACCTTTAAAGACTTTACTTCTTTTCTAATCTTGGTGTATTCTTCCATAAGACATTTCCATTTTGAACAACATTCATTACCAATTTATATTGCCATGAAAATTACTTCATTTATCTCATGATAAACACATTTATCATTGCTATTAGAATCACATATACCACTAAAGAGATGAGCCTTGCTGGATGAGAAACCTCTTTGAACATGACAACTAGCCATACCTATGATTCTAGGATCACCTTCAAGTTGTTTGGCCTACTTTAAAGGATCATGATTTGATACCAATTGTTGGAATAATAATAAATTATAGGGGGGAGGGGGTGAGTCAGTGTATTCAAAACATTTATTTAATTACACTCAAGCATACACGAATCATTCATATAAACAAGAACATATAGCAATGCATATGCAACCATACAAGATCATGAAAGAAAATAACACATTAAATATATGGGAAAAACTCAAGGGGAATAAAACCCAATGATATATTCAAATGGAATATATTCCTATAATACAAAAATCAATCTTTAGTGAAGCATCAACTTCACGTGGAGCACCAACCCCAACTAGTCAAACACCCACACAACTAGGCTTTAATAAGCACCAACCTGCAAAGAAGCAGTAACCCCCTAAATGAATCATCACCATCTCAACCACCTAATTTTTTTTATCATCTTAAAAAAACCTTGTTTCTCACACAACATATGATTATCACCTTTTTTTATCTCTTCTCACTCTTCTATCACTTTCAAACTACCTTCTAAGCTTCTTCACTTAACTAGGTCTCTTCAAGGTAGATTAGGTCATCTGCCTTGATATTATTACATAGTAACCATATTATATCTTCATGAAAATTTATCTCCACCCATATGATGTTCTAAAATACCTTTTTTTCTCAATAATATGCTATATCATTTGCACACTTTCATCACTCACTAATAGGCTTAAAACTACCTTGTATATATGCCATTTCTTGTTCATATGACACTTAGTCAGATACTCACCCCTAACCTCTTAGGTTGGAAATGTAATAGGTATTATAAAATATAATAAACATGATTAAAATGAATATTTAGTCCCTTTTGGTCTATCAAAACTCTATTAGATCTCATTTCATTTTTAGGTCTCATGGAGACCTAATTCTATTAGGTTTACTTTACGACATGTTACAATTTGTCTTCTTAGAATACATTAAAAATATACACATGATAAGAAAAATTCATATACCACTCAAATATACCCAAAATAATCTCATATTATGTCCATGACACTTTTTACCTCCAACCACCACTTGAAGCACACCATTAATACTATTTAATTTAGGCCTTCATACATACATGAATGTCTGTCTTGAAAAATTGAAGATAATACATTATTTAGCCACATAACCATGAAAATAAATCATATAAATAGAACCCAAAATAACTCAAAAATGTCACCAAGTGAATTATACTTCATCACATAGGGAAACAAGACTCAAAAACACTCCTGCAACTTGCTCATTCAAAACTACCAACTAGCCTCAAAAGTCAATCAAGATGAATTTGAATTTCAACACCAACATAGGTATTTATCATGAATAAAAAAACATTCAAATTATCCTTTTGAATCCTTAGAACAAACTCACATACAAAAACAACAAGCTCTAATATCAGACATTGATCTTGAAGACCAATCTTTTGACCTTATCTCACATAGTCTTCACTAGGTTAGACAAGCCATTTTCACTTCATCATTTTCATCACTGTAAATAAATTTAAATATATATATATAAATAATTAATAACACATTACATTCCCAAAAAACATCTTCATGCACTTTGATCCATCATTCTACCCTGAACACACATCCCATTTCATCTTTTCATTGTTATCTAGGTGTTTCTCTGTTTGCACCATTAGGCTTGTTAGCAATCGGCAAAATTGGATGACAAATTTATCAAAATTGAAGGATAGAAACTATATATAAACCACCATGGATATCAAATAATATTCTCAACCTTCTCCATCCAATGATTTTGAAAATTTGTCCAATACAACTTTTGAAAGTTACAATAACTTCTTTAGAAGCAAGACTGTAACTCAACATTTTCTCTCTCCTCTGTCTAACCAATACCACCTGGAGGTAATTTGGATATTTAAATAAAATATCCAATATATTACCTAATAAATTAAATTCATCTCGATCACTTTTGAGAAACATCTTCAACATTGGGTCCTTATTAGGGTTCTAAGAGGGTTTAAACCTATTTCCACTCTTAAAGATCATTTATAAAGCATAACTCCTCAATCCAAAAATTAATTCCTATAATTTTGAGATAAGACCCTTACCCATATATAATTAATAAATTATATTCCCATGCAAAGTTTTGATGAGCTAACAAACACAATAAAATTCTTCTCAGGTTGAGAACCCTTCATTATGTGCACTCAAGAGACCTCCAAACACATTTTCATGTCTTTTATTGAAAAACATGACCTTAAACTTGGTAATAATAATTGAAAAAATATTCCTTACCATTGAAAGTGTTTACATAATCTCAAACACTCTAAAATTTGATCATGACCCCTCATTAGGCTATACTCTCTCTTTGCTCTCTTAGACCTTAACCTGCAAACGACATTAGGCCTTAAAAATGACCTTCATGCCTCTTTACATGAAATATACACCACAATAACATAATAAAGAAGAATATTTCATGATTTAAAAGTGCCACACATCTTTCATATTCCTTGAAAATAGATCATGATACCTCATTAGGCTAGGTAGGGTCTAGAAGTGGTCTAGGTACAGACTTGGTCTAAAGGTCTCACCCCTATAGTTTCCCCTTGACATTATCATGAGTTTTAAAATGACTCAAACACATGTTAAAAAAACCTAATATAACATCTCATGCTTTTGTACATCCATATTACCAAATCACCATACTCATACCTTCTCACAAGGACTTTACATGTAATGACTACTACCATGACTAAGCTTCTTAAGCACTTGAAACTTTGACAATAAACATTGAAACACTTATAAAAATATATACACTTTATTTACATGATCACACAATTCCAAAAAAACTCTCACAAGATTAAACAATGTTAAACATCCTTCTATAACCTTATCTCACCATGTAACCAAGCTTATGCCTTCACATAAGGTCTCTTCATGCCATAACTAAGCTTCAAAATACACCTTATCCCCAAAGACACTTAATAAAAATATTATATAACCTTTACAAGCCTGATAACATCCATATCACCATGACACCATGCCTCTTCATGTACAATAATAGGCATCCTTTAAACATACCTTCTTAAGACACTACTAGGCTCAAACACTTGATAATTTTGACAAGGACCTTCCATATTGACCTTCACATCAATCATGTAGACATAAAAACATAAAAAAATCATATATTACACTCTCATAATTACTTTAATATCGATCAATAGTCTCTCTCATAGCTACATTCTTTAATGACCTCATGAAGACTTATGACCTCATGACCATGCCAATTGAACTTCAACACTTTATCTTGTTACAACACAACACTCACTAGAGTAACACTAAGACATAAATGAAAACATAAATGAAAAAAAAACAATGATAGTCACATGACATCAACCTTCATAAGCACCTTTGACATCAATCTTCACAAGAGCACTTATAGGATAACAAAGATAATCAATGACAATAACAATGATATCAACCTTATCAATAAAATTTGACATCAATGAAAACATCAATGCCAAACCTCAACAACAAGAAAAATGATCAACACTCTTCACTAGTGATATCTTTAGTTTCCACTTGTGCCTCCTCAAGGGTGGTTTTTTTATACTGCATCGATGAAGGTGTCTTCTCTAGGTCTGAGGTAGCTTATTCTTCTTCTGCTTCAACAATTTCTTCTTTTGGTGTCTACTCTAAAATTTATATCTTATCTTCTAAATCACCATAATTAGGTGCTAATGTTTCATGTTCTAAAGGAACAATTCACATTTCTAGTTTTAGGCCTTCGAGTTGACATGTAGGTAGAGTTTCCTTGGGTGGTGATGGGGTAGTCCTTTACCACTTTGCATGCTCTAGCTAGGAATTGGTATTGACATCATGCCCTTGATGATTCTTCTACTTCTTATCTATCACTAGAGGAGGTGGGATTATCTCCTTCTCATGATCCATTTTCTCTGATGATTTCTTTTTTGGTTTTAACATGTAAAATAAATAATGAATTGAATTGATAACCAAAATATACTTGACCTTGTTATTAGTTTTATCCAACTCCAAAATTTCTCTGTATGCCTTCTTCCTAGGGTAAATGTAAAACTGGCTGAGAGTGTGAGTCTCTGTATCAATCTTCTTACCAACAATATTCACCAAGTGCACATCATAGATTCTATTAGCGGTGTTCATGAACTACTATGAAGTGAAAGCATATGGTAATTTAAGCAATCTAGAAAATTCTTTGAAGGGAACCATCTAAATGCATGCTAAAGAATAGTGTTGATTCATTGCAAACTTATCTTGGTCCCTGACCTATCTAGGTAAGTCCTTTGGAATGCACTACTCATTCCAAAAGGATTCCTTTATCCCATAATACCATCCCTTCATTTTGATCTTGTGGGAGGTAATTATTATGCCAAGGTAAGTAAATGCTTTAAACTACTCCACAGGGGACTTGTAATTGGGAAGGTATGCCCATTTTAATTCTCCCATGGTGTACTCAGGTATATTAATCTCATAAAAAACCAATAACAAAAATAAAGTGCCCCATGCAAACTTTTTCTTTGACTAGCGGTGGGCTTTGTTTGCATCTATGATAATCTTATCAACTAAGTATTGCACCTGATTTCAATTCACTCCTAAGTTAAATTTATGGGTGACATAAAGATGGGCCATAATCACATCTTTTCATCTATCAATGCGTCCAACCTTGATCATAGTTATGCATACAACCACTCTTAGGGTAAGATCTTGGAGACTTGTAATATGCATTGCATGGCCTTATTTTTGATACTCAAGCACCATTGTAGTCTTTTTAATCTCCTTTTGGACTTATAATTCATAATCAAGGTCCACACATGAGTATTAAAAGCTTGTGACTTTGCTTATCCTCTCTAGTGTAATTTGTATCCAACACCTGACAAAGTAGAAAAAGTCTTCATGTAGTCTAGAAATCAAAAAATTGATTGCTTCTACTAGATTCCCAAACTATGGAAGGTTAAATAGTTAAAACAATCATGTATCATTAAGATTATTGAAAATACTAAAATCATATACAAGATCATTCCTTGTGTTTTGTCACTCTACCCAGTAGTCATGCTAGAGTTCTACTTCATTTTTAGGTTGGAAATGATTATAATTAAAGATATTACAAGTGAGCACATTTGACACCATTTTTTTGCACATAGCCTGCTTCTAAATATTACATCTCTTTGATCAATGGTGGAGGTGGTATGACAACCTTCTTCTTAACTTGGTGTGCCATCAAAAACTTGACTGCTTCTACTAGTTTCCCAAAATACAAAAGGTTCAATAGTTTCCCATTAAGATTATTGAAAATAATCAAATCATATACAAGCTCATTTCTTGTGTTCTGAAACTCTACCTAGTAGTCATGTTATAGTTCTACTTTGTTGCTAGGTTGGTAATGATTATAATCAAAGATATTATAACTGGGCACATTTGACACCCAAATTTCTATGTGTAACACTACTTCCAAATATTATATCTCTTCGATCAATAGTGGGAGTGGAGGTGGTACGACAACCTTTTTCTTAACCTAGCATGCCATCCTCGATTCTATGTTTTCTTTATCCTCATCTTTCTATGATAATTATTCTGCACATGCATTGGACTCTTCAAGTACATCTTCTCTAATCAAAATTAGTCAAATACCCACACTCAAATTCCTCATCCTATGGTATTGTAGGTAAGGGATCACTACACTAGGCCTTTTTCTTCAGTTGCATCACCCTTCAAGGAGATCAAAGGTTGAGGTGTGGTCATCCAATCCTCTGAAAGAATACACAATTGCTTTGCTAACCCATTTGGCTCTCCTACTTCAATGCCATCTAATGGTGGATTTTGACCTCTACAACCTAGAATTATGTAAACTTATTCTTCATGAATCACCTTTTCAACACTCTACATATTTACCACAATTGCTTCACTCCACAATTCTTAAAATAGTTTTAAAAAATTAATTTACATGTATTTAAAATCCTAACAATGTTCTTCAAGAAGATCAACAATGCTCCTTTGGCTATATAATATTACAAATGTGACAGTAGTAAAATGTTAAATGACCTACATTTAACCTTTTGTAGACTTGAGGGGATATCTCACATTTACTGCCCCACTACCTCATCCATCATTTCATGTAATTAATGTTGTAATGTTATTTCCATGATTCATACTTGGCACACTTACCATTACCACTACTTTCCTTGTATTAAATACATCTATCCCATCCCACATTTTTCTCAAAGTACATAATAGTTGTAAATAATTTCAAAATTTTCTATTTTAAAGGCAGTAACCTCATTTATTTACCTTGACTTAGCTTAGTGGTTGTGTGCCATATCCTGCGTACCTATTTATCCTTATACACTTCCACTTATGTGCCCTTCTTCCTACACACATTTCCATCAACCATTTCCTTGGTGCTCTATAGGTTTTACTTCTTCTACCCTTACCCACATTAAAAATTATCCATGGTCCTCCAAGACATTACAAAGAAATACAGATACAAAGAATAAAGTATTGACCCTAAACTACTCAATAGTGTGAAACCAGTGCCATGATTTATTGAAAAGAACAAAAATCCTATATTAACCTAGTGGCATATGCCTTATTACTTAAAATAGGGAAGACTATTTAGAATATTAGAGTTGCAATTGACTACCATTGAAATGGCTAGGAAGGAATTAGCCATCTAGTCACTTCAATTTACATGTGCCAATGGGACAAATATCATGAACAATGAATGAGACATCCTAGTGGATGTGAAGCTTTCTAGAGTGGCACATGAATTTGGAGTCATTTACAAAAATCTGCATGCCTAGAGAAAAGGTCTTGTTCTTCAAATGGTGATCTTGTTAGGCCTTTTATTTGCACTTCTCCACCCCTTAACTCCAATGTCTGAGAAACTAAGTCTCATCTAGCTACAAAAATGCATCCAGGTGTGCTTTCAAGGACTCTTTATCATTTAATTACCAACATGCACAATTCAAATAAAAGGGACAAGGAATTCAATTAGGAGAATGGTTTAAATACCAAACACAAGATTAAAAGGTGTGCTTTTGTTCAATAATTTTTAAGTGGTCTAATACACCCATAACACTATAGAAACATGATCATCTCAAACAGCGCATCTAATATTACATATCTTACTCAAGGTATTACCCAAGATCTTATTTAATGTCTCAACTATACCATTGACTTGAGGATGATAAGGTGTAGTCTTGTGGTGCATGATCATGAATTCAACCAAGAGGATGCAGATGGTCTTGTTAAGGAAATGAGTTCTTCTATCACTAGTCAAACTTAACAGACATTTGAATAGTGTAATGATATTCTCCTAGATAAAATGAGTAATAATAGCAATGGTATAATTCCTAATAAGTGTATCTTTATCCCAATGAATAAGGTAATTAGTAGTAGTGATAACATAACACATGTCAGTATGCCTTCCTAATGGTTTGATGGGGTAAACAAAGTCAATAATACACTTTTAAAAGGGTTCATGTGCCAAGATAGGATGAAGGGGAATAACATCCCTTATGTCCACATGCTAACAAATATCACACTAGTGTGCATAAGCTTTAACATCTTTAAACAGGGTCAACTACCATAAACCAACCAAAAGGACCTTCTACAATGTAATATCATAAACATAGTATCTTCTAACAACATCCTCATGAATTTAACATAAATCCTCAGTGTGCTCTGTTGCATGACACAATGGCATAATATTTCATCTTTCCCAATCTTATAAAGGTCATGCTTATGAGCTAGAATGGAGTTGTACGAACAACTACCTACTTATTTTCTTGAGTACTGAGGTGGGTTGGTACTGAACCCATATTAAAAAATATGGTGATATCCTCCAAATCTTTGGGAAGATGTATGACTTGTAAGAACTACATGTGAGGTAAGTCATCTTAAATAGTGCACATCCATTCCCTAGATTCAATGTACGATAAATGATTAAGGCTATAGTTGGACTTACCAGGTTTCACCATCACTAAGAATTATAACTCCTAGAAAAGCATAATCCACAATCAAATGCATCTATGTACTATCACCTTATTTACTAGGTACTTTAATGCTTCATAGTCCATCAAAAAATGAATGGAGTGGCTAGCAAGTACTAATAGAACTTTTAAAGGGTGTAAACCATGGATAAAGATTCATGCTTCATTGTCATGTAGTTCTATTCAAATGGAGTAATATTTATACTAGAAAAATAAATAGGGTGGTCAAGGTTACCCTCACCAGGTTGAGTAAGGTTAACACCTACTGCCATGCTTGAAACATAACCATACATGTGGAAGGGCTTCATCTAATTTGGAAACTAGAGAATAGGGGTAGTAATGAGCCTATCCTTAAGTGCAACGAATGCCTATTGGTGAGCATTGGTCTAGACAAATTGACCATTCTATTTTAGTGATTCCTCTAGTGGCACAATGATCTTAGCATACCCTCAAATTAACTTACTATACTATCCCATGTGTCTTATAATGCACATACCTCTTGATGGGTGGTCGGTGTTGGAAGATAAAAAATATTAATAATCTTGGTTGGATCTACCAAGAATCCATCATGACAAATAACATGACCAAGTAAAATTCCAAAGGGGTAGTAAACGCACATTTATTCAAATTAAAATAAATATGAAGATTCTAACAATACTCAATCATTATTTTAGAGATTTGAATAGTGGTCTCACACTAAACCATAAACAATCTAGTCATCAAGGTAGACTTGAAGGAATTTATAAATAAAGTCTTTGAAGTCCTCAATTACTATATGTGAAAATGCAATAGGAGATTTTTTCAACCCAAATGGCATTATGTTGTAAGTAAATGATCCTCATTAATTTTAAAATGTGGTCTTTGACTTATCCTCTTTTATTATTTGGACTTGATGATAGCCAAAGAAGCCATATGTAAAAGTATTTATCTCAAACCTAACAAATCCCTCTAGAATCTCCTCAGTGAAGGGTGCCAAAAACTAGTCAATTACACAAGCAGTGTTGAGTACCTGATGATCCACAAAGACCTAAATGCATCCATCTTTATTGATACTAATGATCATGGGGATCACCCATTTACACTCATCTATAAGAGTAATGACTCCTATGCATAACATGCTATCAATTTCTTCCTTGACTCAAGTGCATAAGTTGGGATTCATATGATAGGGCCTCTTCTTGATAGGTTGAGTACCCTCTACCAAATTTATGTGTATCTTGCCTAAGGAAGAATTCACTCCTTTCATTCTAGTAAAATTTTATGGGAAGACATCTTGATATTATTTTAATAGTTTAAACACCTTAGAGATCTTTGTATATGACCAATAGTCTCCCATAATAGCCATTTTGGGTGTTTCTTCCATGCTAATATTTTTTTGGATAGTCTAGAGTGGTTCTAAATATGGGTGTTATTCATCATGGATGGTTTTGCTGACATTATGCATTCCATATTCAGTATACAAGGTCAAATGATCCATAAATGGGTCAGGTGAATCAGAACTAACACATTCATCAACCTAGTACATGACCTTTTGTTTACCTTTTTAGATATGTTCTCTCAATGCATGATCTAGTTTAGGTCTAACCAATGGAGTTATGTTATATGTATTAGGTTCTTGAAAAATAGTCAAGTTCTCCTCTCATGTGCCATGTATGCATCTGATGCAATATTCAATTGGGGCTGGGTCACCAATAATAACCTGATACATGGATTAAAATATGAGGCATAAATCCATCCATGGGGATGAATAAAATAACATTATAATCATATTAATTTTAAGGAAATGCCAACAATCTATCACCAAATGCCAATATTTGTATACATACCATGTTCTAGCCCAAGTGCGTAGAGTGCCATAAAATGTGTGAACCTAGAGGTACTCAGGGAAAAATGTTTCATCTACCTTACACATAGTTTCATAGGCTTCAAGATGAGGTTTATGAGCATTGATGCCATCATAAATTATGGTGCCACAAACATGGTTATCATGGTGAAAGTGATGGTGTAGAACAAAATGAACCAATCCCAATTAAGTTTTGACAATGAGCTCTCCACCACTGACCAACTGTGCCATCAAAGATATGGATAATTGAATGCACCTAATAAATATCAAAGTCATAAAAGGCTTCCAATTCCTACATTAATTTATGGATTTCCACCTTACCATGAAATCTTAGAGATTCATCTAACCTCATGGGTGGCGTAACTATAATTTATCCATGAAGGAGATGAACAAATTTATGGCCTTTATGATACTTTTGTAGATCATATTTTTGAATTCCTATAGTGCCACAAATCCTTTCAGTAAGGTCATACTTACCATGAGACCAATAGTAATAGGTGTTATTGGAAGTGTCAGATATAGATTATGCATTCGCCTAATGAAAGATGCCATCTAGAGTGGGATCAAGGTGTTTAGTACACTGAGTTGTGACATTGTAAATGTGGTTAATATCTTCATAAATGTTTATTGTCTCAACCTATATATTACCTTGAGCATGGTTTATAGGGATGGCAATGCACTGCTCATCATTCTTAAAGCTAATATATCACTTCTTGAAGCTTAAGTTAGAATTATTCACGTAACACTAAGGATGACACAATAGAGTTGTAAAGTCATCAAATTCGGCCAACTTAATGACTTTAAATACAAATTTTAAAGTGATACCTAAGATATTTATGGTGGCATCTTTAAGTACTCTAATAGGTAGATCATGAGTCTTATTGGCCATAAACAACACATGAGGAAAAGGCTACAAAATAGGGTTACCATATTCCTCCATACATCATTGGTGAGGATGATTACTTTGATGTTAGTATCAAATAGGATATCCTGAATAACCCATCCATTTATAGTGGCATTAACCAATATCTCTTTATCCCCCTATGGACTAGGTTGGATATGGGTCTCTTGTTGTCATGCATGGTTTAACCAATGATCCTTAGTAGGCCTGAGCGTGTGATGTATTAGCCAATTTCATAATAGGGGTACAATATCCTCATCAAGGAGTCACTTTCAAAACTCATGAAACTCATCATGCAATGAGTCATGAAGATTCAAAGGTTTTTGTAGTCAACACATGTAACATCTCGATCCTTGAGGAATTGGATCTTGCCTTGTAGTTCTCTCACTAAATTTATGGTGTCATGAAGCACTTATGCTATTGAGCATCCAAATAATAAGTAGCATGAGGATAATCTCAATGAACCTTTTTAGTAAGCAAGTTAGACACAGACTAGGACTAACCACCACTCTATGTAGTGATGTTGACTTTGGGACCAGTAGGAGTAGTAGGGCATGGTCTCTATTGTGTATTTTCAATATGTATCATTTTGTTACCCTTTTCATTTCTCTCTTTCATGATGGCATTATATAGGTGTAGGCACTCCTCCAGACGGTGTTCATTTTTACAAAAAGCACATGTAGGATATACTGGGTAATCATGCTAGTAATGCTTTAGGAAATCACACTTATAATAGGTTCTTGGTGGAAAAAATCCACCTCCATGTCCTCAACCATGACCATGACCATGATATCCTCCTCCATTATCCTAGTTATTAGCACCATATGTTTGATGTGTACCACACATGCATGCCTCATGGATTTCACTAATAATATGAAAATTATTGATATTGTGAGATTCTGCATCACATATCTTATAATAAGTAAATACCTTTGATTGTGTGGCATGTTGAATTAGAGGGAAATCCTTTACATCATTCTCTTCTTGACAAATCTCACAAGATTTTTTATCAAGACTACAATACTCTTTCAAGGGAATTTATTCTTATTGTGTCCTTCAAATTCATAGTCCACACACCACAAACCATGAAAAGTGTCATGAACATTATGTACAGTGAGATTTTCTAGCTGATATTCTATGACAATGATTTGAGCCTTCATGAAGGGACTAATCCCTATGTCGATACTTCCAATGCCTTAGACATGAAGGGAAATTTACAAGTCCTAATGGGGGTTGGTGAAAGTATTCTATGATAAGGTGCATTGAAAGGGAAGTAATAAGCCTCCTATAATCCACTGGATGTGTTAAGTGATATTTATCTCAAAAAAAGATGAGAGAGAAGTATATTGAAATATACATCATACTCACGCATGATTTTAGTTAGTTCTTACTTGATTTCCTTTAGGGAATATATGCTCTAATGTTTAAACTCTAGAATATCAAATTCATAGAGAAATGCTATCTTTTATTGGTCATAATTCATCATAGCTTTCTATAGATCAAACTTATGATACCACTTATGCATGCATTCTAGAAGATTGGTAGTAAATTATGTTACCTTTCATTTAGAAGAGGCGATGTCGCACACTCACCAAATAAGTTAACACTTGTCAACATGTTCTATGGAATTATCCACACTATGATATTCAAGCAAGTGGAGAGTCATCTCATAATACACAGTGGGCAGTTGAAGAGCTTACAATGGGGTCTATTATGATGCACTTCCTATCCCTCTTAGACCTTGTGGGGGAGGCCCACCATTACCTCTTGTGCCTCCTTCAATTATTCTAGATGAACCACCACTAGTACCACCTCTCGCACCTCCTATAAAAATAAAATCACTCGATACATTAGGCAATAAGGTAGGATGATTAACTATAGATGGGCCAATACTCTATCCACTAGTTATGCTTGGTCCACCAGACATTCCAAACTAGGCCATAGAATTATATTACAAAGGAAAAGAAATGGCCAATAAACTAATATCTAAATCTTGGTCTACAAATGTATCTTTAATAGGTTTAGTTTTTTATTCTACACTATGTATATCCTAGTTGCGTATAAATATGTTGTCTAATTTAAGAGTATGAACATGTGATGTGGGTGAGGAGTTGTGCCTATCAAAATTAGGTTCTTCAATCACCACTACCTGACTTGCTTCTTTTGTGCATACTTGTGTTAGTTTCATATGAATTCATATGGTTGGGGAGTCCTCACTATGATATTTTGCTTCCTTGTGGTCCCTTACAACACTTATTGAGTCCTCCCATCCCCTCCTTGGATCACTTCCACTCATAACCCTTTGTCGAGCTTCATCATATTTACACTTATACAATTTTCCATGACTGACTACCATGCTAAACCAATAATTTTACATCAAAAGGTACCCCTCTATTTCCCCACCAAATACACTTCTTATGTGAGAGGGAGCTCAACCATCCATGGATAAACTCTCAAGTATAGAATCTACTAAGAGCTTCTTAATCTCTAGGGAAAAATGTCTGAGATATCTACGACATAGTTCTTAGAGAAGTGAAATTGGGCTTCCTATAGATAGGAATGCATCAAGATTACGTATTATAATATGTAACTATTCAAATTTCATGCTACCAAACATCAACTACATTAATCTAAGGCACTCCCAATCATGTTAAAGCTGATTGAAGTTATAGTGACCAAGTTGTCTTCCATCTCTAGTTACTCGGCTGGTCTTGTGCATATGTTGAAATCCAAGCATGAAGGCAAACATGCACTTCTACAAAAAAACATATCATAAAGTGAGTCATACATATTTTTTCCTTCCCATACATGGGCATAGATTCCTCATTCAAGAAATGCTAATGCAAATTAATCCTCTACTCTAGTACCCATCGTTCAATATTCTCCAGAGACAATCATTTGAGCATCTTTCACCATCATGAAAGTAAGTGTTGTGGGTCCCAACAATAGAACCAAAATGTTGGGATTATTTTCCTTTAAATGAGTATGAATTTCCATAGGCACACACCTAAGTTATATGATTCCAATGTGCTAACATGTTGGCATTTCATGCAAGAACAAGTTGTCACACACTCACCTGAATCATGTAGTATGGGACCAATTTCCATTGGTTTTATTGTGTGAAGGTGGTTTTTTACAACTTCCTAGACAAGGGTGATCGAACACATACATAGTACTAAAATAATTCTTTAGTCTATATCTAACTTGGATCACTTGTTCATTACTCAATGATCAAAAATAAAAAGATAACATAAATAATAGCAGATAAACTCCTTGGTACTATAATAATTTTGATCATTGAGTAATGAACAAGTGATCCAAGTGATCATAAATAATATCATACTCTCAGTTGTACTATTATTTATCAGTAATTTATCAACACAAGATTTATTCATCATATTCATAAGTGATATCAAAGAATACAATGATCCAATGTTAAAATATTAATTAACTCATATAGACTCATTAAAAACATATAACTGAACAATACCAATACAAAGTACATCATGGGGTATTTATACTTGGTTTCCCCCAACCAAGTAGTTATATAAGTAATTACAATCAGGATGACTTGCCATCATTCATCAATATAGTTGAGTCATGGTAGCCATTTACATTAAGTTTCTATGGACCTTAGCCTTTTTGACCCTATATTCTCTCTCAATGTGGAATTTTCATCACCGAGTACCTATCTTCTCATGGGTTAGTACTAGATTCATGCTTGAATTAGTATTTTCTTTAGTCCCTATGAACCAATTCATAACCATATCCACTTTCCATGTACTCCCCAAGTCTTTTGCTAAGTTCAAAGTCCTTCATTCTTGGGTTCTCCATTTAACATGCATATTTATTCCATGAGATTGGTTACTTCCATGCCATGGACTCCCATGCCATGATATTATGTAACATGGTCTTCTACATTGTGCCTCTCTATGTGAGTTATTCCCAAAAATTACTTAGATAAAAATTAGGGGCCCAACATATCGACAGTCTGCTTCCTCATCTAAGCAATCATAGATTTATAACAATGCATATTAGGTAATTATGCATGAATAGAGAGTAATACAAAATAAAAATCAATGTAGTGGCTTATCCTTTTTTAATTTCATCATTTAGTAAGTGTAATAAATCATTTATTAGCATTTATATTTGTATGATGAAATATATATATTATACAATTTAAATTTCAATAGTTTTATATTTATTTAAATCTTTTAAATCTAAAATAAGAAAAAATATTTTAGTGAACTCAATCTTTATCTTGAGTATGACAAATATTAGGCTTCCTTTAAGGTTTCATCTTTCTTCCTTAGGGTTTTGTAATTTTGTGTTAAAGTTTCATATGTTATTTATGTTTTTTCCTTATTTACATAAGTAAATTATGGCTATAATGGATATACATAGTTTATATTTTTTGATTCAAACTATGATTATCATATTACATGTTGCTTTCTAAAAAATGTAATATGTTTCAAAATCATGTAATTAAATAAGTCAAATTTATGTGCAATAAAAATAAGGATGAAATTAATAATAAAAAATTCTTACAACCATTTAATAATACATTTTTTGAATATCTAATCTTATATGCTTCTGGTTACTAATTGACATCGTAAGGCATGTATTGTTCCTTCATTCCCCCTAGACCTCAATATAACGATATAGTTACCATCCCTTCCCCATTATTTATCCCAAGTTTATATTGGATGTTGAGGTCCATGCTATCAAAACATGAAAAAGTAGGGTACATCATCATGAAACACAAAACATAGGTAGTCAACATATCCCTCCTAGTTTCCTTCCCCTTCGCAAGGTGTCACCTAGTACAACTGAGAGTATGATATTATTTATCAACTTAAGAATACTCCAACTAAAATATCTATGTTTTTTTTTCATTGGTAAATGATTTTGAAAGGGACTGTACGCAATTCAAAATAAGGCTCAAAAGTCAGTAAAACAAGGAAACCCATAACCAAAAAAGGCTCAAAATCTAGATAATACATGAGTATAGTAGTGGTTTTTTGATGAGTGAGGTCCACCCCCCTAGCTGTAAAAAAGGTCTAAAACTAGAATAAACAAGAGGGAAATAATAGGGATTATCTTTCTAGATAACAACACCAAAATATCATATCAACAACATCATAGCAACAAGTCAACAAAACAAATAACTAGAAAGAAAGAAAATGAAGCTTCACTTGAGGAACTTGTTGAAGTTATTCTTAAGTCCCTCCAATTCATTAAATAGATTGAGAGAAATAGTTTGAGATGGGTCTACAATGTCAATGGTGGTTAGAGCATAAGTCTTCTCAGTGCCACCCTTCCACAAGCCCAAATGTAAGTTGATAAGGGTGCAAACTTGCCTAACTTGAAACTCAAAGAACTCCAGAATGGCCTGTTGTATGGCCATATGATCAATCTGTTTTCTCCTAATATGATCCATAATGCCCTCAAAATATTTCATTATTTTAAAAATATCTTCCATCTTAGTGTCATAATGGGAGGAGTTATCCACCTTCTTCTTTCCCTTATTAATAATCTTGTTGAGCTGTGTGACCTCCTTCCTAAGCTCACTAATCCTTTCTTCAAGCTACATAACTTGAGATTTGAGCCCAAGTTTCTTGAGAATGTGTTGGGAGGGACCATATTCCACAACAACCTATCCCATGTCAAGAAGACTCTCTGCAATGGCAATTTCCTAACCCATGTGAAAGCTAGGAGCTAAACCCTTTCCTTTATCACTAATTCTAAGCACCCTCTTAGGAGGAGGAGGAGGAGGTGAGGAACGAAAAATGGGATTCTTAGTCTTAATCCTTCTCTGAGCAAGAGGTTCAGATGAGGGAAGGAGAAAAATATTATGAACTAAAATGTTAACAAAGATTATGTTGCGGTGTTGATGTAAAATAAAAATAACCCCTTCATGAAGAGGTATGGCACGTTTATGTGTCTAAATTTCTTGAATATAAGCTTACATGGATTGCAAGATATAGTATGGGAGACTAACCCTTGGGCCCTTATGGAAATGGTTTAGAAGGATGAGATGATAAAGTGGTAGAGTGTTATACCTACCCTCTAAAGTCACATACCTAACTAACATATAAGCCACCTCATCAAAAAGAGTAGGGAGAGAGGAACACACAATACCAACTTTGAAAAATTTTAAGGTGTTAACCGAAGAACCCTCCAAAAGCCTTTTATCCTCCATAGCCTTGTCAAATTTATTTTTAAAGAAATTCAAGCCGTCCCTTTTGAGACTAGTGATAGATGCAATGAGTTCTTTGGTGACAGAGAAATTCTCACCTCTATAGATGATAACCCTGTTCTTCCAATTATTGTCAAAAGTGATAGAAATGTGGTTGTCATGTCTCTTGATCTTCTACATAAAAATTATGAATCCTCCTACATTTAAATTTATCCATAATTATCCATTTTAATTCTAATTTGGGTCATACATCAGCTCAATGTGGCATGGAAAGCTACCCATGGCATTAGTAACAGGTTCTTAGCATAAGGGCACACAAAATACAACAAATCACTCCCACACTACCTTTATACAACTTGATACTTAAGAAAATGATAATTCAAAGAAGACATGTGTAGGATAATGATGGCATAATCTCAAAAAAAGTGTGTGAAATACAAGTAGTGATTATCCTTCACATGAGTGATCAAATCAACTATACCACAACTAAGCATAACTAGTTGTTCCTTCATTAATAATGATATCCTTAGTATTTTATGGGATTTTGTCATGAGAAAACCAAAATTGAAGTTGTTTATTAGTCACCCCCATATTTTCAAAAGATTCCACCACATGGTTACCTTCTCTATAGGTGTGACATATTTTGTAATTTGAAAAGGCCCCACATGTGCTAACAACCTCTAGGATGAAGTCTCTGATAGTCTAACTAGTTGGTTGAATACCATTGAGGTGATTAATGATATTCAAAGAATCATCTTCAATGCTATTATTTATGATATGGAAATATCTCACTAACCTGATACCTTAGAGAATAGTAAGCACCTCAACATAATGGTTGGATTATATGCCCATAGATCTAACATAGGCAACAATAAGATTGCCTAAGTGATCCTTGATGATCCCACCTCCTCCTGTATCTCTTAGATTACCTTTAAAGGTGCCATCAAATTTTAGCTTGTACTAGTTTGTTGGAGGAGGGATCCATTGTATGATAGATCTATCAATAGTAAGATTTCTGATAAAAAAATCACCAATAATGATATTCTAATTAAAAAGTAATTTCTCTTCATCTTTAGGGAAAATTTGAAATTTAGAAGGATTGAACTTAAGCACATTTTATTTTGCATCAATAGAGATGTCTTTATTTATTTTTTGGTATGAATTCTTACAATCTCTGAAAATGACTGTATTCCTAGCCTTCCAAATCCTCTGGAGGGTATGTGGGAAGATAAGTTTCCAAAATTGTCTAAGCATGCTATGTCTGAATAGAGTCTACCATTACTCCTAGGCCTGCAAAATATCTTCTAGAAAGGTCCAGGAAACCTCAAATCTAGAAAATATAATACCCCACAACTTATTAGCATAAGAATACTGTAAGAAAAGGTGATGAATGTCTTCAAATTCTTCCCTGGATAAGCAACACATGTTAGGAATAATAAAACCTCTTTTGATAAGGTTATCATTGGTGAGAATCCTTCTATAAAGCACCATCCACAAAAAGTGATTAATCTTGGGAGTGAGATCCTTGAAATTCTAAAATATCTATGTTATAATTGATTTACAAATCAATTGTTTATAAAGATATCATTCATGTGGCATTATGAGATACAAATTTACGAAGTGATATAGACCTATCTTATGTCACATATATTATGAATAAATTATGATGGACTAAAGATAATATATCTTTTGAGAAAGAAGACTTACTTTCTAGACACATTATTAATCATCTCCCATTGTATATTCAAGCATAAATTATAAATAAGGGAGTTAAGTAGGTTTTTGTGGATAATGGATAGGGATTTAATATTTATAATTTTTTCTTAAATAATCTACTTGGTATAAAAGCCAAAGATTTTACATAATCTAATATGAATATTCATGGCTTTGATAACATATCCCAAAAAGTGCTAGGGTAATTTACATTGAATATCATTGTGGATAAAAGAATAATAGTTACAATATGTCAGGTTATGCCAAATAATATTAATTATAATTTTATATTGGGTATACCTTAGATTCATGGTATGAATGCATTCCTTTATACATTACATGCATGTCTCAAGTTTAGTCATGAAGGATATATATACACTTTATAATGAATTATGAACCATTTAAGCACTATGTAATGATACAACCTATGGAGAAAATATATACCTAATATACAACCTTTTCTTCAAAAGTTTGGACTTCCATTTTTGAATAATGACATGACAATATCAATATCTAATAATAATACCCTTCTACCACAAACAAGGGATTTTGACACAATATGGGTTTGGATTAAAATATTTGCAAGAGTTATGGTACAATGAACAAGGATTGGAAAAATAAGCACAAGGCATTATTAATCTCATGTCCATATTTAATCATAAATCCAAAGAAGGCCTTGGATATAAATATGATTCAAATTTTAACAAAGAAAGTGAGATAAAGAAAGTGAATATTTACACACACTTACCTTAAATCAACACCTAATCTGATGTAAGAAGTACATCATGTATCAACATTGTAATTGGTATATCCCCACCTCATTGATGATACACTTTTGCTAGAAATTTGGCTATTAGATGATTTTATAATGACAAGTCTCTCTTGGAATGTTTGGGGGAATACAAGGATATCTGTTCCTTCTAATATATGAAAATGTTTCCTTCTATTACATATGCCCACACATATTTCTAAGAGACTGAACGTTCACATGATAATGTCCAATTAGATGGCCTTTATATAATTCCTACTAGACCATATGTGAAAGATGTAATGGAATACTTCACAAATAAAGTATAATAACAATAATAAATCACAATACAACTAAAATAGAGAAGAATATATGAATAAATGATGACCCACTTTGAGGGGAAAACCTTCACAACTTTATAATAAGAACATAACTCATAATATGGTGATCACATACTAACTTATACCTCCTATATATACCATAACTATATTATGTAAACACCCCAAGTTGACCTTACCACTAATATTAAGCTAAATAGATGATCATATGACTTAATTAAATGGTATATTAGCCATAATTCAATGACACATACCCTAATACATGGTATAGGCTAAGGGTGTAGCATGACCCCTCCCTTAGAACAAGTGTTGTTCTCAATGTTCATGATCTCTATATGTTGGTACATAATCTCCTCCTCCTCCCATATTGTATTTTCATTGTTAAAATTCTTCCATTTGAACAGATGCTCATTATTTACCCTCTTCTTCACCCTCTTAGTGTTCATTTGAATGATTGCCTCAGGTTCCAAAATGATTCGACCTTCTTCATCAGGTTCAAGTAACTATGCCTAGGCAAAAACATTTTGTCCAATGTCCTTCAAGAAAGAAACATAATTGCTTTTCCCCATTGGAAAATTCCCTCTAAGACTAGAGAGTAATTATTACTAGTGTTGACTATGTTCTTTGACTATTCAAACCTTTAGATGGATCTTCAAGGAAGGTGACTGGTAATCCAAATACATTTTGAAATAAGTGTTTCTCATAGGTGGTTTCACTATGGCCATATATCCTCAACAATCATTGAATACTTTTCCAACCTTCCCTTAAAATTTAGTTGTATGTGTGTAAGTGACTATTTTTCTTTCACTGAAAATAATTGTGTTTTAGAACCCTCAGACCCTCTGGCAAAAATTGTTTGCATTTGATGAGAGCTTACCATCTAATGTGAATTTTTGTACAAACCTTTCAACATATCTTATCTTTTGAATGAAATCACATGAATAATTCATGGAAGTTCATATGAATCATGCCCAAGGTCTTAAGCCATTGGACTTCCAATACAATATTGGATCTATCCATGGAAATGAAAAACATAGGCCCATCTAGGAGGTAATTTCCTATGGTGAGTTTAATACTGTGACATTTTTTTGAACAACTAACCAGACTCCCATATGCAACCATGACTTGAAATTTTGAAGATGGGTAAATAAAATAATTTCACCATGTAGCTAACTGATGGTTAATTAAGTTTTGATTACTCTTTGAGTCAATAAATATTATCATCTTATGTTCCTTTAGGATACCCATTACCTATAGGGTTTGTGGGGAGCTAACACTTGACATTTCATGGCAAGAGATGGTTGAGAATATCCAAACCCTATCTCATCCATAACCTGAACTACATTTTCTTCATCCTCATTTTCTTCATTGATGCCCTCAATGTAGAATAAATTATTTTTGACAAATCTATGTCCTCAACTGTATTTGTTGTCATATAAAAAACATAACCTTTTTTCCCTTTTTTCTTTGATTTGTTGAGGAGTTATCCTAGTAGGCTACAAATACGATGGTGCAAGGGTGCTATTATCACTGATGCTAGTGAGTGTATGTACCCTTAGCCAAAAAAATTCCTTTACCTTTCTCTTCATGATAATAAAATTAGAAACATTAAGTGGATGAAACATTCATAGCTCATGTTCATTATGGTTCTTGATACCATGAAGAAATGTGTCATTCAAATTCTCATTGGTAATGTTATCCACTTGCAAAGATAGGTTCTAGAATTGATGAATATAATATTTGACTAAGCCTTTTTACCATAAATTTTCCAATTCATTGAAGTAATTCTATACCACACTACTAATATAGTGTGTTTGTATTTCCTTTGTAAAAATTAACCATGTGACACAGAGCCTTATTCTATTTTTGAGCTCGCAACCAATGATACCAAATGAATTACTTGGGTCCCAGATATAAGAAGGCCATGGTAACCTTTTGTCCACATGAATTTTGTTTAAGATCAAAAAATTTCTCAATTTGGTTGATCCATGTGATTGGATCCTTCCCATCAAACTTTTATATTTCCATTTTTGGAATCATGCTTCATGAATGTAATGTTTTTGGAATTAGATTGTGTTGGCTAGAAGATCAACCTTGGTTGGGATGAGAAGTAGTGATTTGTAGCTAATTTGGTGTATGCTAATGAATATTTAAATATGTATTGAGTGCCCACATGAGAGCACCCAATCATTTATTAATTTGGTTCACATCTTGATTAATCTTGTTCACATCTCCTTTCATGTCAGACTATAGGTTTCATAGGCCGTAATCGATCTAGTTCATCTCATGATCAATCAAATAAAATCCAAGAGTAGGAGATAATTCAATTCATGTTTATAACTCCATGTCTTCTTTGGAAAGAGGTTTACTCATAATGTCATAAATCTTGCCTCTCCCCCTAGTTTATGGTCCTACCATAAAAAGGCTTGATAATGCCAACCCTGATTTTCACCTTTGACACAACTTTGGCTAAGGATTTTTAAAATGATGTTATCCTCAAATAAAAAAATACCCATAACAAACCTCCAATAGTTTTTTTAAACCTTTTTAAAAATGTAAATAAATTAGAAAATTTTCCAAAATGCGGCTTGTAGAATGAATTTTTGAAAACCCTAAAATAATAATAAATCACTAAAAATGATCCTCAACCCCAAATTTTTTATTGAGAGGTCCTTAAATGGTCCTCCAACTCTAGTAAAAAAATTATAGAAAAAATTTCTACATATTGAAAGATATAAATGATTATCTAAAATTTAGATTTCTCCAACTCTATCGATTAAATCAAAGCTCTAATACCAATTATAATGAAATTACTTAAATTTTTTTTTAGAATAATAAAAATATATCATAATAAGATTGAAATAAAACATAATATATGAATAAGTGACAATCCACTTTGAGGGGGCAACCTTCAAAACATTACAATAAAAATAAATTTTATCATATGGGGATCACATACTAACCCTTACCTCCTATATATACCCTAACTATGCTAGGTAAAAACCTGAGGCTGACCTTACCACCAATATTAAGTTAAATAGATGATCGTATGAATTAATTAAAGGATATGATAGCAACAAGTTGGCAACTCATATCCCAAAACATGTTATAGGCTAAGGATGTAACAAAAGATCACTCAACATGGATAAATGAATAAATAATTGAATTCAATTATCGAATAGATAAAAATCTAAAACTTGTCCTTACAAATATGCTTAATAATGATGAGGGAAATGATTTTAGACATGTAATAAATTATTTTCTTGAGTTATTCACTTGGGATTATTTAGATATGCTAGGAATCCATTCTATGACTGCTTTACCCAACATGGCTCTTTACCCTGATACAAAACTAGTTAAGCAAAAAATTAGAAAAATGCCTTCAAAAGTAGCTCTGCTAGTCAAAGACATTATTCAAATGCTACTTAATGGTGTTATTATTAGATCAATCAATTACCCTCCACAAGTTCTTAATATTGTGTCAATTACCAACCCGAATGGATGAATTAAAGTTTATATGAAATTTCAATATCTGAACAAGACTTGCACTAAAGATGATTTCTTATTATTCAATATTGATATGATTGTGGACTGTAAAATTGGGTATGAAATGATATAATTTATGGATGATTTTTTTGGAATTAATTTCATATAAATATTCATCCAAGGATCAATACAAAACTACATTTACAACACCATGGGGGACATTTTATTATGTGGTCATGCCCTTCAAATTGAAGAATGTAGGTGATACTTACCAAAGGGATATAACACCCATATTTCATGATTTCTTACATAAAACTATAAAATATTATGTGGATGACTTACGTGTAAAATATAAACATTGACAACATCATGCCATAGACTTATGAAAAATAATTGAAAGTTTACACAAATACAATGTGTGCCTAAACCCCAAGAAATGTGTATATGGGGTATCTTTAGAGAGATTATTAGGTTATATCATATCTCAAAATGGTATAAAATTCAATCTAAATAAAGTAAAGGTAATCATGGAAATGCCACCACTTGATGGATTAATGTATTTAAGGTGTTTATAGGGGAGAATTTAAGCAATCAGGGGTTTTGTGGCTTAGTTACTGGATAAGACACAACCATTTACATGATTACTAAAGAAAGATATAGAGTTTTAATGGGATGAGTGTTGTTAAAATATTTTTGATGAAATCAAAGAATATATGTTCAATCTATCAATTTTAATGACTCTAATTATGGACAAGTATTTATTATTATACATTTATGTTATAGATCATGCATTATGAGCTTTGTTGGTATAACACAATGATGACCATAAGTAATGTGCAATCTATTACATCATCCATATGCTTATAAATTATTAAAAAATAACAACATAATGGAAATTTTTTTCTTCTCCATTCTTTTCATAATACAAAAGCTTTGACGTTACATACTTAACAATTAAACACATGTCATCGCAAGGGTCGATCTGATAAAGTACTCATGATGCAACATTGTTTTTCAAGACACATAATGAAATGGGTAATGTTAATTATGGAATTTAACTTAAATTTTATATCTCAAAAATCAATAAAGGGAAAAATAATTGCAGATCAATTAGCTACAACACCCCTATTCAATATAACACTAATCGATGTTAATTTTTGAGATGAATTTACTCCATATCATGTTGATGATGATATGTGGACTATGTAATTTGATGGATATAAATGTTCCTCAGGCATTGGGGCATGAATTATTCTTATCAATTTGTAGGGACAACCAATCTCATTAGTATACTACTTAGGGTTTTCAAGCACAAATAACATAACAGAATATGAAGCATTGATTCTAGGATTATATGTTATACACACATTAAAAATAAAGTATCGTAAGGTATATGATGATTCTCAACTTATAGTCAACTAGGTTTCAGATTTTTTTTATACAAAAGAGGAAAAAATGATCCCATACAAAGAAATGGTAAAATGATTAATGACATATTTTGATAAGATTACAATAGAGATTATATCTTAAAGAAATAACCAACATGCAGATGGTATGGATAACAAAAGTTATCTCATTATTACTAACATTATCAAAGATTAGGCTACTCACACTATATGACATTTACAATAACCCTTGATTACAACAACAAATTTGAACACCTTAGCAGTATTTGTTGTTACACATAGTGTAAATAATTTAGAATGGTATAACAATATCTATAAATTCTTGAACAAGTTTGTTACTTAAGATAATTTCTCATGAAATGGAAAACATAAATTACAATGAGATGTAATACTCTATGTTATTAGGTGGGTCTCTTTTTAAACAATAATTTGATGGACATTTACTTTGATGGCTTAGCTATAAGGAGGCCAAGGTAGCTTTGTAAGAGGTAAAAAATAATGAATATGGAGGACATTATAGTGGAAAGCCATTGTATTATAAATTATTATGAATGGGATATTATTCATTAATGATAGATCAAGAATTTTAAGAACATATTAAGACTAGGATATATGAATTCTACAATTCTAAAATATCATTTAAAGTTACAATTTATTCATTCAACCGAAGTTTAAGTAAAAATTATTCACATGCTACCAATAAGCATACATTGCTTTTATACACAATATTTATCCATATTATAATGACAAAGGCTACTTTTCCTTTATTTTTTTAGCTTTATATTCTAAGTATATATGATGAGAGATTTTACTAACATAAGGCAAGCGATTCATTGCTCAATCTCAAAGGTGAGGAAAGAGAGAGAAACAAGGATAATTTTAAGAATGGACCCCTAAAACTTACTATAAAATCCTAACAAATCATAGAGTTTAGGTATAATTCCATTGGTGAATCTTTGGCAAAATTTCCATGTGGGTATAAATTGACTGATGATTTCTATTAGCTCTTTCAAAAAAATTATACATGTCTGTTAAATTAAACATCATATTCAAATCAATAAATAATGACATAAAATCCATAGTTAACCCATTTATTCAAACACATTAATAGGGTAAATATGCTTGAGGTGGAATAATGATTATGATCAATGAATACCCTAAGTTTTTCAGAACAACCAATTTGATTTGCCCTATGAAATTGGCGGTTGTCCATCCATTTTGAACACTTTCTTGAATGAATAAATCCTAGTAAGGAGGACATAAGAGACAACACAAATAAGAACTACTACAAACCCAACATAAACCTAAACCTTAAGCAAGTGTTTGTGACTCTAAAAATAATTCATCACCACATGAATGCCTAGATAAATTCATAAGATTTTTGAGGTCTTACTGATCTTGTTATTAAATAAATAATCCCAAATAATGCAAAGATCTTGTTGATCTTATTAATAAACAAAAAATCATGTGTGATAACCAAATTATGTCTAATATTAAAGGTTTTGATATAAGATAAAAAGGGTTTTCATATTGTGAGCAAAGATCTAATGAAAAAATAACATGGAAATAATTTGAATCCTTCAAAAGATAGGTAGAATTCATTAAAAGTGTGAAAACATTTACAGATATATATGACTTGTATTTATTACTTAGATTTTAATTTATTATTAGTTGATTAAACTCCTCCTTGGCCTCCTCTTGTAATTGTCACTCACTTCACAATTCCCACAACATATAGGTCGTATATTTCTTACTTGGATTATACTTCATTATTGGTTGCTTAGACTCCTCCTTGGCCTCTTTTTGCAATTGTCACTTATTTTATGATTCTAATGACATGTAAGGCTTATATTTATTACTTAGATTGTACTTTATTGTTGGTTGCTTAGACTCCTCCTTGGCCTCATCTTGCAATTGTTGATCACTTTTGTGATTCTCACGACCACAAAGGAATAAACTTTAGATTTTAGGGTTTTGTGGTTCTAAGGTTTTAAGCTATTTGAAGCACTTATGTAGATTTATTTTATAAGAGGTAATTTATGTTAATTAAAAAACTAATGGAGAAAGAGGTTAGAGGATGAGAAGTCTAAAGTTAAGATCTTATTTGGTTCCTTATTTTTAATGATTAAATTTATCATTCTTTTTAAAGATTACATTTTTCATTTTTAAGTGCTAAAGTTGATGGCCATAAGACTAAGTATAAATTGAGTATAATCCTCTTTAATTCTTTAAAAAAACCAACTAGATAATATAATAAACTCAGTATAGAAAAATAGTGATAAAAAATTAGAGTATAGAGTATAAATCAACTATGGAGCCATAAGGCAAGACAACTATGAAAATCAAGGATGACATAACTAAAAAAAACATTCAAAATACTTTCATAGTTTTAAAATTATAAACTATATAATAAGGTTTGCCAAAATGTCTTAACCACATCCATATTAGTCTTTCAAATATTTTTTTATTTCAATTAACAAATCATGCCATCCAAAATATAATTATTACCTTAAACATTTAAAAATAAAATACAGTATGATCACGAGGCTCTATTGCATTTATTTAGTTTGTTCTTTGTGCATTATTTAAAAGAAGTAGTTTGCATGTCATTATTTATCAAAATAAATAAATTTCTTGTTTTTTAAAATTAAGTATGTGGTAAAGACCAATTAGATAATATAATAAACTGAGTATAGCAAAAATAGTGATATAAAATCAGAGTATAGAGTTTAAGCCAACTATGAGGCCATACAGAAAGACAATTATGAAAAGTGAAGATGATATAACTAAAAAAAATTCAAAACATTTTCATAGTTTTAAAATTAAAAACTATATAATAAGGTCTACCGAAATGTCTTAACCACATCCATATTGGCCTTTCAAATATTTTATTATTTCAATTAACAAACCATGCCAATCAAAATATAATTATTACCTTAAACTTTTAAAAATAAAATAAAGTATGATCACGAGGATCAATGGTGTTTATTCAATTTATTCTTTGTGCAATTTTTAAAAGAAGTATCTTACATGTCATTATTTCTCAGAGGAAATCAATTATCTATTTGTTTAAGATAAGTATGTGGTAAAGACCAACTAGATAATATAATAAACTAAGTATAACAAAAATAGTGTTAAAAAATTAGAGTATGGAGTATAAACCAACTATGGGGCCATAGGGCAAGAAAACTATGAAAAGAGAGGATGACATAACAAAAAAATATACTCAAAAGATTTTCATAGTTTTAAAACTATAAACTATATAATAAGGTCTACCAAAATATCTTAACCACATCCATATTGTCCTTTAAAATATATATTTTTATTTCAATCAACAAACCATGACAATCAGAATATAATTATTACCTTAAACATTTAAAAATAAAACACAATATGATCATGAGGCTCTAAGACTCTTTTTATGCAATACATATGCCAAGATCATGTGTAATACTTAGTATAAATTGAGTACAAACCACAACTCGCACTTTTGACACAATTGGTCGATTTAACAGAATCAAAGAAGTTCCTATTATAAGGGATCAATTCTTTGAGGTTGTATTCTCTGTAAGCTACACCTTGAATAAAATTACAAAATGTTTCTCTTCAGATATTAGATATCACTTTCCTCAGGATGACCTACTAGAATCCATGGCTATGATGTACCCTCAATATTGTAACAATATTAGCTCATCACATTTTCATAATAAAATTAAAACCTTGGCCCAACACTTTTGCAAGAGTGTAGAATTGAATGGTGAACAAACTAAAGGTATTTTAGATTTTTCAAAGCTAAGGGAGCAATCTACTTGATTTGACTCAACAATGTTGGAACAAGTTAAAGTTTTAAACCATGCTTTCAATGATGGCTTGATCACTAGACTATAGACTACCTTAAGTTTGAGTGAAATACTATGTGATGGTATCTCAAAATATTTTAATCTTGCTAATTTATGCCAAACAATGATTTTGGGCTCAATGGAAGATGAGATAAATTTTAGTGCATTTTCATTTTTAAAGTAAAAGTTAAGAAACATGCTTGACAAATATTAGAGACTTACTTGAGGCTCTATATAACTAGATACGATGTTCTCAATTTTTTATTTAATAGAGCTCTATAAATTTGACAGTTAACATATGGAAGAAGAGGACTGGCTAATAATGCTTCAAACACACTACAATTCTACAATACTAGATCTGAGTCCAATAAACTTTGAAGAGAATGCAAATACATGTTATCAAGAATAAAATGAAGAAAATTTGCATGTTGAAATTTTAAATTTAGGCATCTTAAATCTAAGGTTAACTGAAGGACATCAAATTTTGTGATCGATTTTGATATTTATTTTATCAAAATTTTGAGAAAGCTTTTGAAGATAATACAAAGTATATAAATGATTAAGAGGTAATTTGTGTATTTTTGTATTATGTTTGATTAAGAGTGTGATCAAAGATTTTGATTCAAGATAGGAGGTTAGATAAAGTGTTAGTTTTCATATAATAATGAAATAAACACACTAACAAGCATAACATCTCTAGGCCTAAATCTTAAGGGGAGATTAGTGACAAAATACAATTAGAAACCCAATTAAAATGCAAAGAACAATAATATTTGCCTTCATTGAGACCTCTACATGATTTTTTAATGGCTTACTCGGCTTGTGCTCAAAATGTCTTTGATAATGGAGTTTGGCTATCTCATTCTCTCCTTGGCACCATGGTTGGATTGTGGCTTGATATGGCTTGATGGCTTGGCTTATTATTTTGGCATTATAACACTATTGCTTTCAATCTTGCTATAAAACATGCATTATAACTTTACTCTATCCAAGCTCTCATAAATTCCATAGGCTATGGTTTATGTTTATAGGTTTAGATACTAACCCCAACTCAAGGTGAGTTAGAGTGTAGTTAGATCTTGGAATGGGTTCAAACCTAACGTTAGTAAGTTAATTAACCCCAATAGAGTTGAAAGGTGTCAAATGGTTAGTAATGAATAAACATGTTGAGATATTTTAGGATAATTGACAACTCATGAAAAGGTAATTATGAATTTTTAGGATATTCTTTAATTTTTATATCTCCTTTTTGATAATTCATTAATTGTTTATAGATAATTCAATTTAGACATTTGATTAGGTTTAACATTTTAATTAATTTTGTTTAGGCTTTTTAGCATTTTTTAAGATTTTATGTGCATTTGAACCATTTAATATGTCTATAGACCAAATTGTATGTTATGAAGCCAAATTTGAGACGTTTAGTGTTTCTTAGGCTTGATTTGCAAAGGTTTTTAAGAATTGGTCTAAAGTCTGGTACGAAGTTATTGGTGGCCAATTTTAGGTGTCTACACTTTAGCCTTATTTGGGAAGGCATTATAAGCTATAAGCACAATATCATCTTCTCAAAGAATGAAAAGGTCATATATGCTTACAACTGTAATGATAATGGATGAACTATAATTTCTCCCTTGAGGGAGTGGTTGGCAAAGGGATTGAAAAATGGTCCCTTGAAAGAAGGAAATAAGTGGACCAAATAGATGAAATGATGGGGTGGAATGAACTAATTTACCCATAGGTAGTTATAATCAGTGGCATATGGGGCTACCCCAATTAAGGTAAACAAACAAGATGATTTGCCCATATGTGAGATATAAAAAAGGTGATGATTTTCCCAAAGGTAGTTATAATCATAGAAAAAGGCTTAGGGTAACAAGATACTAATTTTTCCAAAGACAGTTATAATCAGTTAAGGGGAAAATAATGATTTGTCCATAGGTAGTTATAATCATTGGTCAGATAAAAATGTGCCCTAGTTAGGTAGAATAAAGTGAATGATTTTCCCAAAGGTGCTCATAATCATCAACGCTCAAATGGATAGAAACATAATGATTTACCCAAAGGTAGTTAGATTCATTGAGAATGCAAGTGGGATGATATACAATGATTTTTCCAAAGGCAGTTATAAGCATTGTACCCGATAATGGCAAACATTATATAAAAGATGATGGAAAATTGGAACAAAATATAAAGATAAATTAAGCAACCTTCTAGTAGGGAGATTCTCATCTAAACTTAGTAAGGGAGACAATTATTTCATTGTTTAATTACTTTGTTTAGGATATTATTTGGATTAGATCAAGAATGTTGTTGGTGTTAGTGCTAAGGAGATATAATTGCTATATTTTATATAAAAACTCTTCAATCTGGTTTTTGTTGTAACATGTGATGGTAGGAATCATGATATAACACCATGAGGACTTGGATGAAATATGCATAATGATTGACTCCTGATCCAATACTCAATTGAAAAAAATGCACTAATGATAAACACCATGATGACAATGTTGACAGGGGAATATGGATGGATTAAAAAATAATGTGTAAAGACTCACCCAATGAATACACATAGACTAAATCAAGGCACAATAAAAAATCAAACAAATAGGCAAATGAATATGAAGAAAAGAAAGAAATAAAACAAAACAAATAAAAATAACAAACAAACAATGGTTAATCATAATGTTAGTACAAATAATGTGACATAAATAAGATGACAAACATTACCCCTAGAAAATAGGCAACAATAAATAAAATGGGGGAATAGAAGAAAAGGAAGGGGTGGCTGAGTTGTCTCCATATGCACTAGGCAAGAGGACATTGCCTACATAGTTCTATGGACACAATATCCATTAAAAACTTTAGGACAAATGTAGTTTTCCTAGGAAATGGGATAGAAGAAAATGATGAGAAAGAAAACATGATGAATGTAATAGAAGAATGTGGTAATGAACTTTCAAAATGATAAGTGCATGGGATAAAAGTCCAAAAAGAATGGGGACACTAAATGACACGTGGTTTCTTATGACTTAGTGAGGGACACTAAAAGCAAAGAAGTGGTCAATGTTTTTGGTTTTTTTAAAAACAATTTTACAAATGTTTTTGGAAAATTTTGGAACATCACAAATCGATTGAGAATGAAGAGATACTAAATGGTCCAAGCTCATAAAATGATGAGAGTGTTCAAACTTTAAAATTTCTCATAAAATGGTGAGAACATGGCTAAGAATGATTGAGCTGACATTAATGTAAATCGAGCACTGCCTACATAGTCCTAAGATAAGACTTCAAGTCACTATAGTTCTACCTTATAATGGAGGAATTTGAATAGTGTAGAAGCCAATTCAAATAAAACAGGCAAAATTTGCATGATGGTACAATACAACATAGTTATGGTAAGATGGTACATCAAGGCATGATACATAATTATTGACCTTAGTTTGCCCATAAAAAGTTATAAATAGGGAATAATGACATAGATCAATGATAATAATTTGCCCATAAGAGGTTATAATTAGTAGTATGATTATGGGATAATAATTTGCCCAAAGGTAGTTATAATCAAGCCCATAATGATATTAGAATAGAACAATAAATGAAGGATGCAATTGCCAAACCTCTATCATACTGATCCAAAAATAAGGCCTCTATTTGGAATACTTGGAATAACTATTGAAACTGATCTAAATCTTCATGCTGAAAGTGGAACCAATGAAATTGAACCAAGGTCAAATAGGCTAGGTAGGAAGGGTCAAAATAACTTGGTCGGTATAAAAGGTATGGTAGAATGGTAGGGTGGAACGGCAAAGTGATAGAATGGTAGAATGGTATAGTATAGAGAATAATGTTGATAATATGGTACAACTTGAAATGATCCTCATAAATAATACACCAAGTTAGTTAAGTGATGTAACACTAGACGTGTATAATGTTCATCAGCTCATCAAGTTCATCCCTATCTAGTGTGGCAATACTATATGCTCCAGCGTCATAATATGCAATAATGATGAAAGGACCTACCAATTTGGGATTAAACTTGCCTTTATGATTCTTTTTTGCTGTGGTATTATTTTGGTTCTCTTTAAGAACAAGATCACCAAGTTCAAATTCTTTATGTTTCACACACTGATTATAGTAGCCACAGAGTCAATTCTGGTATGCCTACATATGATTTACTATAGCCAAACATTTCTCATCAAGTAACTCCAACTTTTACAAGTGAGTTACTTGATAGTCTTCATCATCCATGACATGCTTCAAAGAGATGTGCAATGAAGGTAACTCGACCTCAATGGGAAGAATGGCTTCAATGTCATAAACAAGTGAGTATAGAGTGGCACCTATGGGAGTATGGTGATTGGTACAGTATGCATAGAGGGTAAAAATTATTTGAATTTGCCAATCATGGCCATCATCATTGATAATATTTTTAAGGATGTTGACAATGGTTTTATTATATGCTTTAACTTGGTGATTACTTTGTGGGTATTATTTCATGGAAAAATCTTGTTTAATCTTATACTCGACACATAGAAATTTGACATCTTTGTTCTTTAATGATCCACCATTATTAGATATCATGTCATAGGGAATACCATAGTGATAAATAATATGGTTAAAGATGAATTTGAAAATTTTCTTTCTAGTCAAGTGAGGGGTATAACTTTAACCCACTTAGTGAAATATTTTGTGGTGGTAAGGATATGTTTATGGTCATTGAATGAGGTGGGGTTTATCTTCCCACTGAGATCGAGGCCCTATGTAACAAATAGCCATGGTGTAAGCATTGGTTTTAAAGTTTTGGTTAGGGCATAAATCAGATTTGTATGCCACTGATATTTATCACATCTTTTCCATATACAGTTGCATTTATGTCCATTATTCCCCAATAGTACCTAGTATATAAGAGAATTTTGGATAGGACTTCCACACTAGTGTGGTAACCACATCCTTCATAAAATTCCTATAATGTTAATTTAGATTCTACTGAAGTTAAACAATAAAGCAAAATTCATCAAAACTATGATAGCATAAGGTTGGTCCAAGTAAGGTATAATGTGCATCATGGTAGACAAAGGCTTTGAAGTCTTTGTGAGATATGTTTGGTGGTATAATTTGGTCATAGAGGTATGTGTAAATATTAGAATACAAAGTAGAGTTGGGACGAACAATATCATAGATCATTACAATGGTTGATGGTTTATGAACTGGTACTAACAAATTTTCAAAGACAAACCGGTATTCTTTGGCTATATCTATTTGTCAAATCAAAGATCCATTGATAGCCATGGCATCTACTATTTTATTTCTAGCCCTCAGTATATGTTTAAAGTGTACATTGATAATCTACTATTTGAGAATGTTGACAATGGACTTATATGGTACCAGCTTGTCATCTTTGGTCTAAAAATAATTTCTAACCTAATTAATGATTAACTAAGAATCACCATATTTAGCCATGTTATTGGTACAAGGAAAAATAATTCCAAATGACTTAGGGATTAGATCCCTGCATGGAGTAATAAACAAAAGGCCTACCCTTGATCCATGTGTTGTGAATAATCCATCAAAATATAGCTTCTTATATTGCTCCTTAAGAGGTGTTTCAATGATGGTAATAATGGATTCATCAATCAATTGGAATGTTAGTGGCTCTATATCTGTAAGGGGTGATTCAAATAGCCGCTCTACATGAAATTGTCCCTTGATGCTTTTGGTTGAAATATTTGATCTCAAACTCACTCAATAGCATAATCCATTTAGCCATGTGGGCTTGTAAAGATATTTTGGATAGTAGATACCTGAGCAAATATACTTTTAAAATGACCATGGTCTTATTATTCAACATGTAATTTGTAGTTTCTAAGCTATGAAGACCATAACTAAATATGCTTTTTTAATGGGCATATAATTGTGCTCATATGTGACCAGTGTACAACTTAGATAGTACACAACATGCTCTTTTCCATTTTCATCATGTTGAGCTAGAATTATCCCTAGAGCTTCATCTATCATTATAGATATAGTATGAATGACTTTCCTAGCATAGGAGACAATAAAACTGGTGGATTTTCAAGATGATCCTTCAGCAATTAAAATGATTTATGGTAATCATCATCTTAATGGAATTCTACCCATTTTTTTAGAAAGTGTGTAAATAGGTGGCACTTTTATACCAACTGAGAGATGAAGCATATGATGGATTGTATCTTGCCCTGTAAATTATATATTTATTTCAAATTGGTTGGTGGTGGCATGTTTATAATGGCTCATACTTTGGTTGGATCAACTTTGATTCCTATGTGAGACACATTTCTTAGGGTTAATCTTGGCTTTATATTCTCATAGTCTCTTAAATATCCTCCTCAATGTTGTTGGATGATCGGCCCTAGTCTTTGATTTACCTAGTATGTCATCAACAAAGTCTTCAATAGTGTCATACATCATATGATGGTCATAGATATTTGATAGGTGGACCCTAAATTTTTGAGACCAAATGGCATAACTTGGTAACAAAATATGTCCCACAAAATGGTGAACACTATTTTATGTTGGTCTTTTTGTGCTATTTGGATCTAGCTGTACCCTAAGAATCTATCCATTAGTGAAAGCATTTCATAACCCAGTATGGAGTCGACTATCATGCCAATGTTTGGCAAAATAAAGTCATCCTTTGGGTATGCCTTATTTATTTCTCTAAAATCAGTGTAAATTTTGATTCCTTCTAGCTTCTTGCTAACTGGTACAATGTTAGAAATCCATTCAAAATAGTCGATGGGTCAAATACATCTCACTTCCAAGATTTTTTCCAACTCTTTCTTTATGAATACAAAAATGCAAGGATGCATCTTGCACAATTTTTGTTTTACTGGTTTGGCCCCAAGATGTACCACAAGGTGGTGAAAAATCAAGATGGGGTTAAAACCAAGCATGTTAGAGTAAACCCATACAAATATATCAACAAATTCCCTCAATAGGGTTGTAAGGACTTCATTGTTAGGTTGTGGAGCTAAAAGCTTCATTGTATGCAGACATGGAGGAGTTGCTGAGTGTCACAGTCACTGGCATCGGTCAGGCCAACTGACATCAGTCAGTGGTGGACAGAAGGGCAACCAACATCGGTAGGAGTCAGCCAACGTTAGTCTTCTCCAGGCAGACAGGGACCGATGTTGGTCACTTGTGCAATTCCAGAACTGTTCATTGCACGAATAGTTAGTTTGTTGAACTGATTGTTTGCATGTAAAGACTATTTTGGGTCTTGAGTTGCGAGTCTAATTATTGTAAATTAAAAGTCTAAGTTATTGTTTAGTATGGGATATATTTATAGACCCATTGGCATGTATTGTAATTATGAGCAAATAGAGGAAGGCAAGGTAGATCCTTCCAATTGTAAGAACAAGGTGATCTGCAGGTTGTTGCAAGATCAGGGAGAAGTTCTACATGGTAAGTAAGATCATTTGAGTTGCAGGTTGTTGTAAGTTCATGGGAGATCTACTTGAATTACTTTGAGTACTTGTGTACTAGCAGGGTTATTATTGACTGGTTGGAGGTGAACACCAACTCTGTGTTTGAGTTGTGTGTTGGGACCATTTTTGATATGAGAGTGAACTCTTGAGGGAAAGAGATCTGTACATCTGAGAGGTGTGGAAGATTGTGGCATCTTCATTGTATTTCCTTCTGACATGAGTATTAATACAAGATTGTGTATTGTCTCTCATATTTTGTGCTATTTTTGAATTCTAGTTACTTGTGCATTCTAGTTAAATTTCGTTTTAGTTGCTAATACAAGGTAATCATATTGTGCTCTTATTGAGGAGTAAGATCTTGACAAGTTGGAATCAAAGTTGTTTATGTTCTAGGTTTCCAGTCTTAACAAGTGGTATCAGAGCTTTTGATTGGGTTACTAACAGGTTGTATCAGATCTGGTTAGTGTTTGTTGATTACAGTTCACTCACAGGGGTTTCTGTTTGAGTGGGAGTATAGCAATGGCAGAAGAAAGTAAGCTACGAATGGAGAAGTTTAATGGCAAGAACTATCAATTATGGAGGATGCAGATAGAAGATTATCTGTATCAGAAAGATTTGTACTTACCATTGGGTGGGGTTGCATGCAAGCCCACGGATATGAAGGATGAAGAATGGAAGGTTCTTGATCGAAAGGCTCTGGGATCTATAAGGTTGCGTCTTGCATCATCTGTGAATTCCAACTTATCTCAGGCTAAGACAACGATAGAGTTGATGGAATCTTTGGTAAATTTATATGAAAAACCCTCAACTTTGAATAAGGTATTTCTTATGAAGCAATTATTTAATTTGCAAATGTTGGAAGGTGGATCTGTTCATAGTCATCTTAGTGATTTCCATGGTTTGGTAAACCAGTTATATTCAGTCAATATTATTTTTGATGATGAAATTAAGGCTCTCTTAATCTTATGCTCATTACCTGAAAGTTGGGAGAGTTTGGTAATCGCAGTTAGTAATACTGTGTTTGCTTCAAAAATCTTAAAAGTGGATGATGTTGTGAGTGTAATCTTGAATGAATAAATTTACAGGTGAATCATCAGGGAATGCTTTGAGTGTTGAAAGCAGGGGAAGGCAAAGAGAGAAGATCAAGCATGGGAGATCAAGGTTAAAGATAGGCAGGAGATCCAAGTCCAGGTATGGCAGAATAACCTGCTAGAAATGTGGAAAGCAAGGGCATGTAAAGAGAGATTGTTGGTTGGTTGAAAATCAGCAAGAAAAACCTAAAGAAGCAGATGTTGCAGATGTTGTAGGTATTGTTGCATAGGATGCTCTGGTATGTTCCTTAGATAAAGTAGAATCTTGGGTTTTAGATTCTGGTACCTCTTTCTATGCATCTCCAAATAGGGAATTTTTTCATGAGTATGTCCAGGGAGACTTTGGAGAAATTTATTTAGGGGATGATAATCCTTTTCAAATGGTTGGCAAAGGGAAAGTGAAGCTGAAATTGCAGACAGGTAACACATGGGTGTTGAAGGAGGTCATGCATGTTCCAGTCCTGAAGTAGAATTTGATTTCTATTGGAAAGTTGGGTGATGAGGGTTGCACAGTAACTCTCACAGTGGACTCTTGGAAAGTTTCCAAGGGTGCACCTATTGTAGCAAGAGGTAAGAAAGTAGGTACGCTTTATCTATCTACTTGTATTACTGATTCTCTTAGTTTATCTACTTCAGCTGTAGATTCAAAGATGTGGCTTAATAGGCTTGGTCACATGAATAAGAAGAGGATGCATGTTCTTGAGTCAAAGGGTATGCTTTCAGATTTGAAAAGCATGGATCGAGAATTTTGTAAACAAAGGAAGAAAGTGACGTTTCTTGAGAAATCCAAAGTTCATGACAAGAACAAGAAAGCCTTGGTTTTCAAGGAGAAGATGATGGATAGAGATCGGTGCAAGGGGCTAAAGAATTTTGAATAGAGCAAGGTTGATTTGAATAGGGTTTTGATCCAAAAGGAGCTCACAGGTAAAAGTCATCGCTCACAAGTAAAACACAGAGACTGACGTCAGTTAGAAAACTGACGTCAACATCCAAACAGGGATCGATGTCAATTATGTGCAGCCTGACGTTAGTAACTCTGGACAAATAAACACCAGCATTGGTTAGGGATAACCGATGTCAGTGATGAGGTAGTCGCATGGAACCAATGTCGGTCGGGTGCAGACTGAGATGTGACCGGCATCGGTCAGTGAGACAAATTTTGGGTAGACAGCAAGCTGTCAAGGAGTCTCAAGCGTCCATATGGAGGACTTAAAGGGTAAGTAAGCCTCAAATTCATCATTTCCCTTCTTTACACTACTTGTTGCTCACTGATGGTCAAGAACCAAGAAGTTATTAAAGAAGCAGAGCAGGTAGATCCAGGAAACAGTGAGAGCTTGGCATGGATGAAGGATGTGATTCCTTAGAGAAGAACCAAATAGGAGTTTTTGGTAGAGTTGTCAGCTAGAAGAAAGCACTGAGAGATGAATGGATGTTCAAGATAAAGAAGAGCGAGAATGGACACGTGAGATTGAAGGCCAGGGTATATGGTCTTGTGTTAGCTGTAGGGCAATGGAGGTTTGACCATTGTGTTTCTCTTTACCAAGTTGGATAATATTAGCTACATTATCTTGTTACTGCATTGTGTGCTTGTTGCAAGGTTACACATATAGGGAGTTGCTGAACTAAAGGTAAAGTTAGTTCAGAGGTGTGTCATGAAGAATCTGGGAGCAGCAAGATTCTTTAGCATGAGTGTGTTTTAGAGACATGGAAGGTCACAGGTTGATTTTGTCTCCATATGATTGTGTGAAACTGGTTAGCACGCCGATGGTTGGACAGTTCTATGAACATTTTCATGATTCACATAATGAGGTTAAGTGCATGGTATGTACTAGACCTGAGATTTCCCAAGTAGTGAGAGTTGTCAGCAAGTTTGGGGTCAATCCAGGAAAGAAGCACTGGAGGGCAGTTCAGTGGATTCTTAGGTATGTGAGAGGGACCAGCAGCAGGTGCACATGCTATGCAAGGTCAAGCTCTTTTCTACATGGGTTTGTAGATGCGGATGTGGCAGGTGATTTGGATGACAGGAGGTGTACCACAAGATTTGTGGTGGTTGGTCTTCAAGAGTGATCTTGAAGAGGGATACAAAGCCAGGGAACAAACTAGATGATGTACAAGTACAGGTATAGGTGTAGATGTTTATCTCCAAGTGGGAGATTGTTAGGTTGTGGAGCTAAAAGATTCATTGTATGCAGACATGGAGGAGTTGCTGAGTGTCACAATCACTGGCGTTGGTCAGGCCAACTAATGTCGGTCAGTGGTGGATAAAAGGGCAACCGACATCGGCAAGAGTCAACCGATGTCAGTCATCTCTAGGCAGACAGGGACTGACGTCGATCGCCTGTGCAGTTCTAGAACTATTCGTTGCATGAATAGTTAGTTTGTTGAACCGATTGTTTGCATGTAAAGACTATTTTGGGTATTGAGTTGTGAGTCTAATTATTATAAATTAGAAGTCTAAGTTATTGTTTAGTATGGGATCTATTTATAGACCCATTGACATGTATTGTAATTATGAGCAAATAGAGGAAGGCAAGGTAGATCCTTCCAATTGTAAGAACAAGGTGATCTGCAAGTTATTGCAAGATCAGGGAGAAGTTCTACATGGTAAGTAAGATCATTTGAGTTGCAAGTTGTTGCAAGTTCATGGGAGATCTACTTGAAGTACTTTGAGTACTTGTGTACTAGTAGGGTTATTACTGACTGGTTGGAGGTGAACACCAACTCTGTGTTTGAGTTGTTTTTTGGGACCATTTTTGATAGGAGAGTGAACTCTTGAGGGAAAGAGATCTGTACATTTGAGAGGTGTGGAAGATTGTGGCATCTTCATTGTATTTCCTTCTGGCATGAGTATTAATACAAGATTGTGTATTGTCTCTCATATTCTATGCTATTTATGAATTCTAGTTACTTGTGCATTCTGGTTAAATTTGATGATTAGTTGCTAATACAAGGTAATCATATTGTGCTCTTATTGAGGAGTAAGATCCTAACAAGTTAGAATCAGAGCTGTTTATGTTCTAGGTTTCCAATCTGAACTGATTGTTTGCATGTAAAGACTATTTCGGGTCTTGAGTTGCGAGTCTAATTATTGTAAATTAGAATTCTAAGTTATTGTTTAGTATAGGATCTATTTAGAGACCAATTGTCATGTATTGTAATCATGAGCAAATAGAGGAAGGCAAGGTAGATCCTTCCAATTGTAAGAACAGGTGATTTGCAAGTTGTTGCCTTGTTAGGACTGGAAACCTAGAACATAAACAACTCTAATTCTAACTTGTCAAGATCTTGCTCCTCAATAAGAGCACAATATGATTACCTTGAATTAGCAACTAAACACAGAATTTAACTAGAATGCACAAGTAACTAGAATTCACAAATAGCACATAATATGAGAGACAATACACAATCTTGTATTAATACTCATGCCAGAAAGAAATACAATGAAGATGCCAAAATCTTCCACACCTCTCAGATGTATAGATCTCTTTCCGTTAAGAGTTCACTCTCCTACCAAAAATAGTCCCAACACATAACTCAAACACAGAGTTGGTGTTCACCTCCAACTAGTCAGTAATAACCCTGCCAGTACACAAGTACTCAAAGTACTTCGAGTAGATCTCCCATGAACTTGCAACAACCTGCAACTCAAATGATCTTACTTACCATGTAGAACTTCTCCTTGATCTTGCAACAACTTGCAAATCACCTTGTTCTTACAATTGAAAGGATCGACCTTGCCTTCCTCTATTTGCTCATAATTACAATACATGCCAATGGGTCTATAAATAGATCCCATACTAAACAATAACTTAGACTTCTAATTTACAATAATTAGACTCGCAACTCAAGACCCAAAATAGTCTTTACATGCAAACAATCGGTTCAACAAACTAACTGTTCATGCAACGAATAGTTTTGGAACCACACAGGCGATCGACGTCGGTCCTTGTCTGCTTGGAGATGACTGACATCGGCTAACTCCTGCCGATGTTGGTTGCCCTTCTATCTACCACTGACCGATGTCGGTTGGCCTGATCGATGCTGGTGACTGTGACACTCAACAACTCCTCCATGTCTGCATACAGTGAAGCTTTTAGCTCCACAACCTAACATTCATGTTCCTCATCAATAAGGGACTCACCTAATTTAATCCACTTAAATTCATTTGGAGTCCCAATGTTTAACTCTATAGTATCCTCCACTAGAAGGGTCAAACCATCTTTAAGAATAGTGGGCAAAGATTTAAATTGGCCTACAATAGTAGAGTCGTCTATTAGGATTGGTTCCTCAAATTCTCCTAGGCATGATGAATCAAAATCCCCCAAGGGTAGGGATGGCCATGTGACAAATATAATTGGAAACTCTTGGATGATTCTATCAAAATATTACTATTGTTCAAGACTGAACTTGGACCCATAGGTAAGTTCATCATTGGTGGTCTCTTAGATGATTTGATCAAAATTTTGTTGCTATTCTAGACTAAACTTGGACTTGTAGACAAGTTCATTGTCAGTGGTCTCCTGGTCTATGTTTGAGGAAGGTTGAACACCCCTTTCTAGTGGTGCCTAAAATAGGTTTTCACCACTAAACTGACCTTTATCTTTACTATTTCCCTGGTCCAAAAGTGCCTTAAAGAGGTTTTCACTTTGGGACCTCAATGTTTTATTTAATTTTTTATGTCTAAGGGTGTTCATACGCTCCCCAAAATAGGCTTCAAGATCCAAATTAATTGAGAACCCTAATTTGTGGTCTCTAAATAGAACAATGTCCCTAAGGCCTAAAAAATCACAGAGGGTCTCATCATTCTAAAAATTATCAACCAACATATTAGATTCTTGTTGGCCCTAGTATATCAATTGGGGATAATATAATGGTAGTGGATTATGGTGAATAATAGGTCAAAGGTTACAAATGGCATTATTTTCAAAAAATTTGGTATGGGATAGGTCATTAAAAGGGTTATGATTAGACTCTACCTCACTGTTGACATCATCATCACTAGTCACAGGCATTAGAACTCGAAGAAGATATGTGGGGTAACCCCCAAGTAGTTTAAATCTAAATACATAGGTTCCTTCATACTGAGTTATAGAAATTGGCTCAAGTGTTCCCTATAGACTTGGACCGAGGCCTCCTCCTTCATAGGCTTGATTCTCCATGATCTGATTAGGAATGGGGTATTTGGAATTTTTGTAACAATCAACCAATTTATAATTGTATAACCATGATTCATCACCTTCGAGTGGGTTTGGTTCTTAGCTATAGGTTGGTATGAAAGTGATAGGTGTTGGACTATGCATTTGGCCATTACCATTTCTTTGGCATTGCATGAGTGGTTTGGATTTTGGTCTTCCAAAGGGCTTGGGGTTCAGTGGAAGCTTTACAATGTGAAAGGTGTCATGGGTCAAATATTCTCTTAGGGCATTAGCCAAGATGGTGTAATGATTAGACATTTTAAGATGTGGCATGTGGGAAAGTGAATCAAGGGTATCAAGGTCAATGTAGTTGGCCTCTGGTGAATCAACAAGTATTTCTTTCCCCTTGTCCTTCTTGGCAACTAGATTCATGTCAAAATGGTAGTTATAGCTTCTAAACTCGGCCTCTAAATGCTTATAATGCTCGTATAGATGAAAATCTCTTAGATTAGTAACCTTCATTCTTGAATGGAATAATTTAATACACTTATGCAATGTTGATGGGATTGCATAAATCTCATGTATCCAAGGTCTACCCAAAATCATATTATATGACAAATCAAGATCTAACACATGGCATAGTGTATCATGGGTTAAGGGCCCAATGATAACTAGAAAGCTAATGGTGCCTTGTGATTCTCATTTTTCATTATTGTAGGCTTTGATGGTGATTATTTCTACTTAGAGATTTTTTTTGTGTACCCAAGAAGCTTGATGAGCTTTAAAGACATAATATTCAGGCCTATTCCATTATTTAGGAGGACACGCTTCACTTTATACCATGTTATGTAAACTTTGATGTATAATAAATTGTTATGAAGTGGGCCAAGGGATTCCATATCACTTTTGTTTAAGGTTAATTGTTGGCTTGAAGTTAGGTGTCTAACCAAAAATTGAAATTTGTCTAGAGATATGTCATTAAGAACTTTAGATTGGCCAAGAAACTCTGTCAAGATGTTTTTATGGATGGTGGATGTACGTAATAAATAGAAAATGGATATTTATATGGGCATCTTTTGTAATTATTCCATAATGTCAAATGTCTTTTCTTGCACAATGGTAAATGGTTTGTTCTTAGCTTGAATGGATTATTTTATAATGGGTGAAGTGGCATATGGTTATGGGCCTAGTATGGTTATTCTTGACCACTATGTTGTGATTTCACAATTATAATTAGGTACAAGACCATTTTGGATAACAAGAGATGGTAGAGGGGGACAAGATAGGATAAGTCTCAATTGTCAGTGCACTTATACAAAGTCATGGGATAATGATGAGTTATCAGTATAAGGTCCAAAAGTGGGAATCCCTATTTGTTGGTTCACTTGTATGCAGTCCCAAGTCAAGGAAGGATTACTGACATGGGTTAGTTGATTAGGAATGATTAGTAATGGTTTTATTTGATTGGAACTTGGCCTTGGATTAATGAAAATGGTGTTAACTCAACCTCATGTAATATGGCCTATAATTATGTTGTAATCATGTGCAACTTCATGGTATGTCTGTTAGTTGTTGGTATTATTATGGCCTTGGTTTTATCCATTGTTATGATGTTATTGGTTTTGATGTTGATTTTATTTATTCTACTTTGGTTGTTGATACCATTGTTATTATACTGGTAATTTTTGTTGCTATTATTGTTAGTTTTTATGTTGGGGAAAGGGATTCTAATAAATGTTGAGGTTTTGATTATATGTGAAAGTTATACAATCCAATATGATCTCTCCATTTTCCAACATATTCTCGATCACATGTTTAATTTTCACATAATGATGCAAATTATAGCCATTGCCTCGATGATAATTATAGAATTCATTTGGCCTGTACTAGTTTGGATAGATATCACCCTCAAGAAAGTGATTTGAAATAGGTTATTTAATCAAATTAGTTATGGTGAGCTTACAAAACATAGATTCAAGGGGTTATCCAAGGTTACTAAAGATATGATGAGTAGAACATTTCTCCTTGGAGGAGGGTTTTATAAAGGCATAGGTTACTGCATTTGTTACAGTGGTCTAGGTTGTTACACTTGTTGTATTTACTAAAGAGGTTATTGGCTAGCAGTTATGTGAATATGTGGAATAAATTGTGTAAATGGCATTTTTATTGTTTGGACATGTTTTGACTTTTTTTTCTCTATTCCCTAAAGAATTCTTTTTATAATTGAACTACTTGGCTTTGTTGTGATGCTTGCACTCAGACTTGGTTATGGTTTTACCAATTATTCTAATTTTGGTTTTGGCTCTAATTTGATGAGGTTAGTTTAATAATCCCTTTGTTAATAAGGGATATTTCAATCAAAAAACCTTTATCAATGATCTCTTTAAAAGTATGTGCACATTGTAACTCTAAATTATAAGATATCTCGCTATGTAGATTTTTCATAAACATAATTGTTAGTTGCTTGTCTGGTAGACTATGGGTAAATCAGCTTGCAAGGGATATCTACTACTACAAATAACTTGTGAAGCTTTCACCAACCTTATATTTTATTTTCATTAAATCTACCAAAGAAATCTCATGATCAAGATTGTACGAGAAGTGATATATGAACTTGTCTAAAAGATCATAAATATTAGATACTAAATTCTTGGGCAACTTCAAAAACCATTCCAATTCTTGCCTTGCTAGGCTCCATGAAAATAAAAACAATAGGTATATGTCATTATAAACCACTAGTTGGCATGCAACAAATAATTACATAAAATGAGCCTTGGGGTCACCTTTCTCCTTGTATTTGTCAAAATTTGATGGCTCGTACCTTAAAATAAATGGTATCTACAAGTACTCCATGTTGAAAAGGTAAGAACACACATTATCCAACTTGAATTTCTTGGTCTATTTACTGGATTGAATGAGGGAAATTACATCCTTAATTTGTTGTAGGTCTTGTGTGAGGAAACTAGTGGGATCATTGGATAGAGGTGGAGGATGTATGGTCACAAGTGGATTACTTTGACTGGGGTATAGTGGAGGCATTTATTAAGGAATGTTGGATTATCTAGGGAATGGACCAAGAATATGCATGCATGGATTAGGGTGTGATTAATGAAATTACACATATAACGATGTGATATTTTAGTTAAGATTGGGTATTTAGACTTGATTTTGGAAATACTATGGTTGGGATGAGGGAATATGGTCATAATATGCCTGTTGAGGTTGAATAGGGACATGTTACTAGCTAGTCATACCTTTTTTATTAAGGGGAACTTGTGAAACAAGACCTTGTCATTGAACTTGTGGCACATTTTGAATAAAAGACAATTATTTCCTAATAGGTACTTGTGGAACATTTGAACCTCTTGGTTGCACGAATCCCTATTGGGAAGTAGATGTATGTTGGCAATTTTAAATTTATCATTGACCAATACTTGTATAGTATTAATTAGACATCATTTGGTTTTGGATTGGCATGTTAGTTTATGACTGAAGAGGTATGCTCATTATTACCTACTGAGGTGTAACATTTGTTGCTCTTTGTTGAGGTGGTAAGATGTTTTACCTCTGCTATGTGGGTACATTGGAAGGTTCCTGTTGTTATGTAATTTTACTCATCACTTGTTGGGGTGGAGTAAGATTCATCACATTTTATTATGGTATAACACTGGTCATTGATTGTCTACTTAATTCTTAATGTTGGGTGCTTGAAGAAGTAGTTGGTTGAGGATTAAAGGTAGTTGGTTGAGGTTAGGAAGTAGAAACTCCTACTCCTTGAGTTTGTTAACCACTAATGGTTCTCATTAAAGGCATATTTTGTTATTGACTAGTTGTTTTTGAATTAATACCACTTTGGTTTAAATTGGACGTTACTTACGTGTTATCCACTATGTTTTACTCATAATTATGCATAGAAATAGAAGATACTTCCTTTATATTTAGGGTACTGAACAATGTTTTCTCCTAAGGTACTTTGCACAACTAGGTATAAACCCTAATTTTCTTGGCATGGCAACTCAAGTAAGAGTCCTATTGAAGGAACTAACTTAATTAAAGGAGTGTTTGACATGGTCATATTATTAAAGTTATGAATTAGGTTTTGATATGTCTAGTATGATATCTTAATTTGAATGAAGTGGTATTCCATGAGGCTTCTTTATGTGACAAGCATACATGGATCTTGATATGGCATTGGCATAATGGCATTAGGGTTGATAAGAGAGGCTTGTTCGTTGTTATGATTGTGAGACATGTTGTAAGGCCCTCTTACTAGACTAGGTAAGTTTTCATGGGGAAAGTTTGTTGAAAATGTAAAACCTACCTCTACGGCTCCATTAGGATCATATGTTAACGGTATTGTAATGTAATAAGGTTACTGTTAGACTTATTCCATAATCAAAGGTATGCTAGCCAAATATTGGACCATTTATTCTTAGTCTTGCTCTATGTATGGAGGTGTAATAACCAAATAATGGGCCAAAGGATCTTAACTCTATTCCCTTATTTGAGTTATAAGGTGGATAAGAATCCATCTCCCAAATAACATCATCTTCATAAGGGTCTTGAATAAAGTCCTCTTATGTGACAACATTTGCATATCCTAGATTATACATGACTCCACTACATGTATAATGAGACATGGTTAAATATATGGCAAATGCTTCTTGATAAGAGAGGTTAGAGTTCTACAAACTTTGAAAATCTATGTCTAAAAAGACAAAAATTTCAAACTAGGTCTAACTTGGTCAAAAGGAATGGAGATGTATCTCCAAAATGTCTATGCAAAGACTTTCTAAAAATAATATAACATCCACTTTCAAATGTTAAATTCTCACACAAACAAGGTCAAGTAAGTTTCTAGGTCTTTTGGCCAAATGCTACATTAAAAGCTAGGCTCAAATAATGCATGTGCTAGGACTCTTGGCCAAACTCAATGTCAAAAGATAGACTTGAAATAAAGGGATGATTTTAATCTAACAAACTTGAAACACTTTGGCATAAATAAAGCACTTGATTCTAGACATAAACATGATCAGATTTATATAAGGCACTAAAAAAAGGCATTTGGAGATAGAATGATTCTCTCAAATAAAAACAATATTGTTTTCAAATTTGGGTAATGAATTAACTTATGTTACGCAACCCAAAAGAGAAATATGTGTATTAGCCCCTGCAAAATGAGGCCTAAACAAAAATTAATCAATATTTGAATCCAAACTTGTAAAATTTATTTAAAAAACTCAATTTAGGAAAATTTAAGATTTTTTTACCAATAAGCTAGGTAAATTTGAATGGCATAACTCCACTAGACAAATATCCCACAAGACACATTTGATTTGGTTCAAATAATGGCAACTTGGAACAAGACAAGTCTATGAAATAATTTGAGAAGTGTAACAACGTTAGCACTCTCAAAATGTATAAACAAGGTTTTGTTTCAAAGACTTCTAAGGCTCAAAACTTGAATTGATTTGGGTAGTATAATGTTACCTATTTCAATCAAGTGACACACACCATTTTGATATAAAAGTTTAAGTTAAAGCATAGTGTGAAATGGATGACATAATGCCTCCTCAAAAAATAGAGTAGTGTAGATAAACAAACTCATTTATGACATGGTATAAATAAACAAAGTTTAGACACAAAACATCAATAAATAAAAGAAAAAATACTAAATATAACTAAGTATACCATCCTAGATCCTATCAAGGTGTGGCAAGGGGGGTTGACTAAAACTTACAATTTATGACTGTCTAGATTGATCCCAATTGTGGCTAACACAAGATAAGCATCACATCAATTGAGTTCATATCGATCAACTTATCATGCAAGGTTCTATGCCTTTGCATGATGATTCCATCCATGGACTACTTAATGGAATCCCTTGGTTGACCAGACCTGATTTGAGCCTTCATTATGAAAGTATAGGTTAATCATTTAACCCCTATCTCTCATAGTATGCATACCCTAATTTGTATACCCCACCATGGAGTGGGGTTGAAACACTACCGATATATGAAATACTGGGTCAATGCTTCTCTAATGAACTCGTGAAGAGGTAATGACCTCCCCTCCACAAGCCAAAATGCATACAAATAAAACTAAGTGGAAAGACTTTAGGGTTGCTTTTAGATCACCAAACCATATGGGTTTTGGGGATAACCTAGATAACATTCTTTTCATGCCTTGGACTAGGCACAAATATAATGAAAAGGCCATTTTAATCATCCAAGTTCCATATAGGATATGGGGGAGAGTACGCATGCATGATTCATTTTGTGAAAACAAACAAACAAGTTTAAACAAACATTTTCAATGAAATTACGATTGAAGTAACTATTGTTTTTAGGCACCAATTTGAAATGTGTGATGAAGTTCTTTACTTGGCCCCTTATCTTAAGTGAAAAGACTTGAAATAAATTACACAACACACTTAAGCAAACACATCTATGTTCATTTTAAGACCAAAACCTAAATGTTCAAGATTTAGCCTAAGTTCATTTTTAAACACCAAAAATTAGGTGTTTAAGGCTTAGCCATTATTTTTAAGCATCGAAAATGAAGTGTTTAAAAACATTAACAATTCTAATTTATTTTAAGCACCAAAGATCAAATGTTCAAGATTTAACAAGTTAATTTTAAGCATCAAATTGAATTGTGCAAGACTTAGCTAATTATTTTTAGATACCCAAAATGAAATGTTAAAACCTTTTAAACTTGTAATTTTATGTTCTAATCACGCCTTGAACTTGTAATGGTTAGATAGTTTCCTTCTGCTTAGAAGCAATTTCAATGATGATCAAATGAACTTTCAAAAAGTATCTCTCAAGTTTTGATTTTAAAAACATAGTGACTATCATTGGTCAAAACTGACCAATGTCAGTTACTAAGTGACCGATGTTGATCAATCTCACAAAGAACCGATGATGGCAATAAATGACTAATACCGATCAACTAAGACCGATGTCAATCACCTATGAACCCAAAGGCAAAACTAAAGTGAAGTAAAAATGTTAGCTTAATCCAAAATATGATAAAAAATCTTTGAAACCTACAACACAAGGGTTAGGTAGAGACTTAAAATTCTAACTCATTAATTGCTCATGAATAATTCAATTTAGGCATTTGATTAGGTTTAGTATTTTAATTAATTCTGTTTATGATTTCTAGCATTTTTAAAGATTTTGAATTAATTGTATGTGTCTATTTTCTCTATTTAATATGTTTATAGGCTACATTGTATGTTATAAATCCAAATTTGAGATGTTTAGTGATTCTTAGGCTTGATTTGCAAAGGTTGGTAATAATCGATCTAAAGTTTGGTATGAAGTCATTGGTTTCCAATTTTAGGTGTCTACAAAGAGAACATGTCTATAATAGTTGTAAACTCTATTATAGAGATGCATAAGTATATTATGGTGTTCCCTTGTTATTTTATATGAAACTTATTTGAGGTATCTATAGTGTAATAAAATGTAAGTATCTATATTGGACGAACAACTTCACTTTAACCAATAAATTGCATAAATGACTAGAAAATTTGAGAAAACCACCACATATGTATTCAATCAACTTTTATTAATCCCATGGGTGATGTGTTGGATCAAAATTAACTTTTGACTTGGCCCTTTAATATGCTGGTACCAATTCACTAAAAAATGGGGTAAGATCTCAACTTCGATCCCTGGAGATTTGATTCCACCTATACTGCATTCAATTCTATAAATAACATATATATTAGGTTTGAAAATTTGAGATGTGAAGTCATTTATGTCATTAACCTCTTTTAACACTGCCTATTTTTTTAAGTGTTAAGATCCTCCTTAGAGTATAATTGATTAATTTTGTATAAGCAACTAAACATGGAATTAAACCAGAAGTAATAAGTAACTAGAAATCAAAAACAACAAAGAATAAGTGATATGAGAAACAATACAATCTTGTATTACACTCTTCTAGAAGGAAATACAATGAAGAAATCTCTTCTTCCCATACCTCTTGGGTGTACAGTAATTCTCCCTCAAGAGTTCTCTCTCTCTCAATCAATTACAACCAACTCAAACACTGAGTTATTCCCTCCAATGACAATCAACCCAATGGTTTTTTTTGCCTACTTCCAAGTCCTTGTGACAATCAACTCAATGGTTGTTTTGCCTACACTGACCCCCCTACAGACCTTCTTGATCTTGTACCTTGCAGATCTAATTGATCTTGCTTACACCGTGTGTTGTAGATCTTCTTGATCTTGCTACCCCACAGATCTAACTGATCTTGCACACACACACCCACAGATCTACTTGATCTTGTACACTTACAGATCTAATTGACCTTGCTTACATTACAATACAGCCCCATGGGTCTCTTAAATAGATCCCAAACTAAATAATAATAAGAAATGTAGACTCAAGACTAAAATTAGTCTTTACATGCAAACTAATTGTTCTCCTGAAATTAGAATATTTTTGGAAACGCACAGGTGACCGATGTCAGTTCCTATATGACCGATGCCGGCCGACCATAATCGATGTCGATTACTATGTAGCTAAAGATAATCGATGTCAGTTGGCTTGACTGATGTTGGTTATTGTGTAACCCAAAAACCTCCACATTTTCACACCAGTGAAGCTTTTAGCTCCACAACTCAACAATCTCCCACTTGGAGATAAACAGTTGCACCTGTACTTGTACCTATACAACAACATCCTCTAATTTGTTTTTGTCTTGTATCTCCATCTTCAAGTTCAATCTTAAAGACCAACAAAAGTTGAATGAAGATTTAACTTCTCCTTTGTTCCCAGCTTTGTTAACATATCAGTAGGGTTCTTATCCTTGCTAGCCATCGTGACTGCAACAACCTTCTGCAACTCTAAAATCCAGCTAACCGCCGTTCCACCAACAGTGAACACATATCCTGTGGTGCTTCTCCTACCATCCAAGTCACCTACCATATCTGAATCTACATACCCATGTAGAGAAGTGTTTGACCCTGCATAGCATAAATACCTGTTACTGGTCCCTCTTAGATATCTGAGAATCCATTGAACTGCTTTCCAGTGCTTCTTTCCTAGATTGGCCATAAACTTGCTGACAACTCCCACTGCTTGGGTAATATCAGGTCTAGTACATACCATGTACTCAACCTCATCATGTGATTTAGGACACTATTTTTTGCTCAGCTTGAACTGTCCAACCATAAGTGTGCTTACCAGTTTTGCATCCTGCATATTAAACCTCTCCACTACCTTATTCACATAATCCTCTTGAGACAAAATCAACTTGTGATTTTTCTTGTCTCTAGAAATAATCATGCCAAAGATTTTTGCTCCTAAATATTTCATGGCAAATGTCTGAGCTAATTTTACCTTTAGCTCAGTAATGCCCTGCATGTGTGACCTTGCAACAAGCATATACACTACATACAATAACAAGATAATGTAGCTACTATTATCCAACCTGGTAAAATAAACACAATGGTCACATTGACATTGACTAAAGCCATGCTTTGTCTAAACCTGTCAAACTTCAAATACCACTGTCTTGGAGCTTGCTCAAGACCATATAACCTGGCCTTATGTCTCACCTATCCATTCTCTCCTTTCTTTAACCTGTAAATCCATTCATTTTTAGTGCTTTTTTTCAGTTGGCAACTCTACCAAATCCCACATTTGGTTCTCTTCCAAGGAATCAATTTCCTCATTCATGCCATGCTCCCATTGTTTCCTAGATTCTACCTACATTGCCTCTTCAAAACTTCCTAGTTTTCCACCATCAGTGAGCGACAAGTAGTATAAAGAAGGGGAATAATGAATTTGAGGTTTACTTACCCTTTCAAACCTCCTCATGGGCATTTGAGACTCATTGACAACTTGCTGTCCGCCTAAATTTCATTCTAATAGTGACCAATCCCGGTCATCTCTCGATCTGCACCCGATAGATGTCAGTTCCACCTGACTAACCTAACCGACATTGGTTCTCACTTGATCGACATCAGTTTCCACCTGCCCAACATCACGAACTTTGGTCTCCATTGGATCGACATCAGTTCCTGCCTGATCGACGTCGATTTCTTCTTGACCAACATCGGTGTCTATGTTTTCTTGTGAGTAATGATTTTTACCCATGAGCTCATTTTGGATCATAACCTTGTCCAAATCAACATTTCCCTACTCAAAATTATTCAACCTCTTGAGCTGATCACTGTCCATCACCTTCTCCTTGAAAACCAAGGCTTTTCAGTTCTTAAATTTGTCAAAAATATCAGATTTCCTCTTTATGCAATAAACCCATACATTTCTTGTAGCATCATCAATGAAAGAAACATAACACTGTGATCCTCCAATAGAAGCTCCTTGAGGTGGTCCCCACACGTCTGCGTGAACAAGCTCTAACCTGTGCTTCTTCTTTGTTGACCCAATTTCAAGAAACCTCACTTTTTTTGTTTCCCAAAAATATAGTGCTCACAAAAATCTAGATCTATCAAATCTGAATGCTTACCATTTGACTTAAGAACATCCATTCCCTTCTCACTCATGTGACTAAGCCTACAGTGCCACATCTTTGCATCTACAGCTGAAGTAGATAAAATAGAAGGAGAATCAGTAATACAAGTAGATAGATAAAGTGTACCTACTTTCTTACCTCTTGCTAATAGAAGTGCACCCTTGGAAACTTTCCAAGATTTTACTATGAGAGTTACTATGCAACCCTCATCACCCATCTTTTCTGCAGAAATCAAATTCTACTTTAAGACAGGTACATGCATGACATCCTTCAACATCCATGTGTTGCCATTCTGCAATTTCAATTGCACTTTTCCTTTGCCAACAATTTGACAAGGCTCACCATCCCCTAAATAAACTTTTCCAAAGTCTCCATGGACATAATCATGAAAAATTTCTCTATTTGGGGTTGCATGGAAAGAAGCACCAGAATCTAAAACCCATGATTCTACCTAACTATCCTGTGCAACAATACCTACATCATTTTCTTCTTTATTACCTTCATGTTGATCTTCTTTCAACCAACAATATTTCTTTGCATGTCCTTTCTTTCCACAATTCTAGCAGGTTATTCTTCTATTTCTAGATTTGGATCTACTACCTATCTTTGACCTTGATTTCCCTTGATTGCTCTTCTCTCTTTGCTTTTCCCTGCTTTCAAGACTTAAAGCATTACCTGATGTTTCCCCTATGCTTTTCCAATGAATTTCTTCATTCAAGATTACACTAACAACATCATCAACTTTCAAGATATTTGAAGCAGACGCAGTATTACTTACTGCCATTACCAAGCTATCCCAACTTTTAGGTAAAGAGCATAAGATTAAGAGAGCCTTAATTTCATCATCAAAAACTATTTTGACTAAATTTAATTGATTTACTAATCCATGGAAATCACTAAGATGACTATATACTGATCCACCTTTCTGCATTTGAAAATTAAATAATTGCTTCATAAGAAATACCTTATTTGAAGCTGAGGGTTTTTCATATAAATTTGCCAAAGATTCCATTAACTCTACCATTGTCTTTGCTTGTGATAAGTTGGAGATCACAGATGATGCCAGGCTCAACCTTATAGATCCCAGAGCCTTTCTATCAAGAACATTCCATTTCTCATCTTGCATATTTGTGGGCTTTCTTGAAACCCCACCCAACGGTAAGTACAGATCTTTTTGATACGGATAATCTTCTATTTGCATCCTCCATAATTGATAATTCTTGACATTGAATTTCTCCATTCTTAGTTTACTTTTTTCTGTCATTGCTTTACTCCCACTCAAACAGAAACCCCTGTGAGTGACTTGTAATCAACAAAACACTAACATGCTCTGATACCACCTATTAGTGAACCAAGCTCTGATACCAACTGTTAGGATCCTCCTTAGAGTACAATTGATTACTTTTGTATAAGCAACTAAACACATAATTAAACTAGAAGTAATAAGTAATTAGAAATCAAAAACAACAAAGAATAGATGATACGAGAAACAATACAATCTTGTATTACACTCTTCAAGAAGAAAATACAATGAATAAATATCTTCTTCCCACACCTCTTGGGTGTACAGTAATTCTCCCTTAAGAGTTCTCTCTCTCTCTCAATAAATTACAACCAACTCAAACAATGAGTTATTCCCTCCAATGACAATCAACCCAATGGTTGTTGTTGCCTACTTCCAAGTCCTTGTGACAATCAACTCAATGGTTGTTTTGCCTACACTGACCCCCTTGCAGACCTTCTTGGTCTTGCACCTTGCAGATCTAATTGATCTTGCTTACACTGTGTGTTGCAGATCTTCTTGATCTTGCTACCCCGCAGATCTAACTGATCTTGCACACACACACACCCGCAGATCTACTTGATCTTGCACACTTGCAGATCTAATTGACCTTGATTACATTACAATACAGCCCCATGGGTCTCTTAAATAGATCCCAAACCAAATAATAATTAGAAACACAGACTCAAGACTAAAATTAGTCTTTACATGCAAATTAATTGTTCTCCTAAAATTAGAACAGTTTTGGAAACACACAAGTGACCGATGTCAGTTCCTGTCTGACCGATGCCAGCTAACCATAACCAATGTCGATTACTGTGTAGCTGAAGATAACCGATGTCGATTGGCTTGACTGACGTTGGTTACTGTGTAACCCAACAACCTCCACATTTGCACACTAGTGAAGCTTTTAACTCCATAACTCAACATTAAGCCTTGAATATGTAACAATTACAACTTACAAGTTTATAATTATAGTTTTAGTTATTTATTATTATGTTTTTAATCATTAAAACCATATAGAAGGAAGAACATGATTATTTTAATTAGTTTCATAAATGTGTTAATAACCTCTTTTGACTTAGGACACAATAATCTTAAGTTAATAATTATATTTTGGTTGGCATGATTTGTTAATTAAAATAAAAAAATATTTGAAAGGCTATTATTGATTATGGATATGGTTAGGACATTTTGGCAGACCTTATCATTATTGATTATGGATATGGTTAAGACATTTTAAAGTAAGGATGCTAATAAAATAGCTTTAAAGAAATGTTTTTCAGAGAACTTATCATTATATTTATTCATTTCAAGATAGATAACTTTGCATGCAAAAAGCTGCTCTCAGTCTTTAGAATAAAAGAAACACAAATTTATACCTTGTAGTCATAGGCAACTAGCTTAGAAATTGTATGCACCTTCATTTCCAAGCTCTCATCCCAATATTTTGACTACTAGAGCTTTGCTTCTACTAATAGCTTGCATCAATGACTAAAAAAATTGAGAAACAATCACATGTATATTCAAGCAACTTACTTATACTTGAATACATATGCATCTCTATAATAGAGTTTACAAATGTTATAGACATGTTATCTTAATCAAATATAAGTCTGAGAGTAGTTATTTACATGCATAGTCAACTGTATTGAAATGAATAAATATAATAAGTTACCTAAAAAGTATTTCTTTAAAGATATTTTCTTGCCATCCTTGCTTTTCATGGTTGTCTTGCTCTATGGCCCCATAGTCAATATAATGTAATAATTATATTTTGGTTGACATGGTTTGTTAATTGAAATAAAAATAATATTTGAAAGGCCATTATTGATTATGGATATGGTTAAGACATTTTGGCAGACCTTATTTTATAGTTTATATCTTAGTTATCAAAAATATGTATATGTAAATCAAATTTCAAAATAATATAATCTAACCTATCCAACAGAGTAAAGCCTATAGAAGAGGAATATCTTGAAGGAAATATTTTTGATTCTATCAAAGTGTTTTATTAATCTCTTGATTTCCCTTTTATATCTTTATAGCTAATTAGAGGGAAAAAGAAACAAACTAAAATCAACCAAGAGAGAAAAAGACTCAATATACTCAATGTATACTTACATATTAGTCTATTATATATTAATATCTTGATATCTCTTTTATATCAATATCTTGATATCCATTTTATATCTTAGATTAGTCTTTTGAGAGACTTATAAAGGTTTGTATTCAATATATACTAAGTACTGTACATGATCTTATTGTATGTACTGCACAAAAAGAGCCCTAAAGAACCATATTTTTGGGATATGAAGGATAAAAAAATATTTTTTTTATTGATTTCAACCTTCCCCTTAGGCTCATATTCAATCTTGATCATGTTACATACATTTATTTACTAATTTTGGCAAGGCTAAAACATGATCAATATGCAAAGAAAACTTAAAAAAATTATTATATTAAACTAAAATTAATTACTAAAACATTAAAATCCATGTGTGTTTCAATTATTGTTTGGAAAATAATAAACCATTCAAACATACTATTATGTAGGAAATAAAATATTATCATGTATATATTAAAACTACCAAAAATAATATCAACATAATTAAAAATATCGTGACAATATTTCATAAGTACCAAGTATCAACATAAATTTCAACACAATAATTTAAGTTTTAACTAGAGTCTACATCAAGAACTAAATCTATCAAAGAGACATCTTTATTAGTCAAGTACCTAGTAGACTCCATGGAATCAATGGGAAGTTCAATCAAGCAGACCAGGGCCCCTCCAAAATTATCTACCTCTAATTTAACCTTTTAAACATTTTGGCCTCCATAAGTTGTGCTACAAGGTTGCTAGCACATTTCTTGCTAGAAAAATGAAAAATTTCAAGCTCAAGGGGTGGAATATTAATGTTAAGTGGACAATTTCATTGGGATACAATGTTTTAGTTAATTCAAGAATATTTTTAGGTTGCTTAGGCAAAGAAACATTACGCTTCTTACGCTGAATGGAAACATGCATGTGTTGAGGGGGATCATTTGGAGTGCCTCATTTATGAGGATGATTATTCTAATGTGCTCCCCTCCATCCTCTGTTTTCACATAAATTCAAAGAGTTAGCAGACAAATAGTTGAGAACATTCTAAAAGGTAGGGTCATTAATATCAAAATGCAAGGAAACACAGGTTCCTTGATTAAATAGTCTAAGAAATGTGCTAGCAACCCTATGACAATGATAGCCTCACTATGTTAATCATCATCATGACCCCAAACATCTCTAAATGAATCATTTGAAAATGGTTTTCAACTCGACATCTAATAAAGTATGCTAAAATAAGAATTTTAGACAATTGAGTTCAAATCAAATACATGAAACTCAAATCCATATGGTCTTATGAGTTTCATTTATATATTTATATAAATACATGCAACTATATCTTTAAAAATATATAACCAATATTTTTAATTTTGACCATGCCAAATAATCAAATATTCATTCTAAACAAAAGTTCCTCAAATATTTTAGTAAATATTTAATGAAGACAAACCACTATGTCAAAATTGATTATTTATATACTTTGCATTATCTTCAGCAAGCTTTCTCAAAACCTTGATGTTCAATTTTATTTTATTTTTTTTTTGTGTGTGTGTGTGTGTGTGTGTGTGTGTGTGTGTGTGTGAGAGAGAGAGAGAGAGAGAGAGAGAGAGAGAGAGAGAGAGAGAGAGAGAGAGAGAGAGAGAGAGAGAGAGAGATAGAGGACACAATGAACTTAAGGTAATAATTATATTTTGCTTTAGGATTTAGGGTTTTTAAATTGAAATAAAAAAATATTTGAAAAGCCAATATGGAGATGGTTAAGACATTTTGGTAGACCTTATTATATAGTTTATAATTTTAGAACTATAAAAATATTTTGAATAGTCATTGGCACCATTTATAAAACTGAGTAAAATAAACATGCTCTTTCTTCTATATGGTTTTAATAACTCAAAAACTTAATAATAAATAATTTTTAAACTTAATGTTTATTTTATTTCTAGCATTGAATGCGGTGTAAGTTGAATTAAAGTTACAGAGATCGAGGTTGAGATATTGCCCCATTTCACAATCCTCATGCCACTTTCAAGAAAATGATAAATAAGCCATAATAAAATACATGAAACTTAAATCCATACAAATTTCTGGCCCTATGAGTTTCATATATATATTTTTAAAGATACATGCAACTGTATCTTCAAAAATATGAAACTAATATTTCCAATTTTGACCATACCAAATATTCAAATATTCATTTTGAATAATAGTTCCTCAAGCATTTCAACAAAATGTTTAATAAAGCAAACCACTATGTCAAAATTTATCATTTAAACGAAGTTTCTCAATTTTTGAAACCTTAATGTTTAATTTTCATGTTATATATATATAAAGTTTGAACACTAGGGTTTTAAAATTTGAGAAAGCTTGTTGAAGACACACACATACACACATAAATATATATATGAAATTAAACATTAGGGTTTTGAAAATTGAGAAAGTTTGTTGAATAAATTGAATATTAGGGTTTTGAAAATTGAAAAAACTTATTGAAGACAACATTGTGTGTGTCTGTGTGAGTGATAAGAGCCACTTAGGACATAATAAATTTAAGGTAATAATTATATATTTTTAGTTATGTCATCCTTGTTTTTCATAGTTGTCTTGCCCTATGGCTCCATACTTAGTTTACTTTTTCTATTTTTTAAATCGGTACTTAGCTTTTGACTGGAGCTATAACTAGTTATAGAGCATAAATTGAGGGCCCTATCCCTGAGAGAACTATAGAACCATTAATACTTTGATCACATTGAAACCATCAAGTACATGGCCACATATAGCCTATAAATGCCCTCTGAGATTCAAACTTGGGTGGGGCTGGGCACAACCAAACCACTTCACTAATCCATCTACATTTCATTGGATCCATACTCAGTTTATTATTTATACTCTATACTCTAATATTTTGTCATAATTTTTACTATACTCAGTTTAATATATTATTTGGTTGGTCTTTACTGCATATTTATTTTAAACAAATAAGAAACTGATTTTCTCTAAAAAATAATGGCATGCAAGATACTTATTTTAAACAATACACAAAGAACAAAATGAATTATATCTTTTGGTTGGTATTTACCACATACTTCTTTTAAACAAACAAGAAACTAATTTTCTCTAATAAATAATGGCATGCAAGATACTTATTTTAAATAATTTACAAAGAATAAGATGAATAAATGCAACAGAGCCTCATGATTATTTCAACCATATTTCTAACTAACCCAAGAATAACCATTTCATAGATTTTGAATTTAAGAAAAAGATTTGTAGATATGCACAAAATTTTCAATAAAACCAATATGCACAATGTTTTGATCAAATATCTTTAAACACATATTTTTCAAGAAACCTATTATTATATTTATTCATTTCAAAATTGATGATTGTGCATGTAAAAAACTATTTTCAATCTTTAAAACTAAAAAAACATAAATCCATACATTTAAATCACAAGGAAGCCAACTTAAAAATTACATGTGCCTTCTTTTCCAACCTCTTGTCCCAATCTTTGACTATCAAAGCTTTGCTTCTGCCAAAAGCTTACATAAATGATAATTTTTTTTGAGAAACCATCATATATGTATTCGAGCAACTTACATTAATCCTATGGGTGATGTGTTAGACCAACATTAAATTTTACCTTGGCGCCCCTAATATGTTGGTGCCAATTAACTAAAACATGGAGCAAGATCTAAACATCGATCCTTGTAGCTTTAATTCCACCTACACCACACTCAATGATAGAAATAAAATAAATATTAGGTTTGAAAATTATTTATTATTGAGTTTTTTAGTTATTAAAATTATATATAAGGAAGAGCATGTTTGTTTTACTCAATTTTATAAATGACGTTAAAGAATATTCAAAACATTCTCATAGACCAAAATATAATCATTACCTTAAGCTTATTATGTCCTAGGTGGTCCTTATTATATATATACACATACACATATATATACATATATACGTGGTGATTCCAGGCTAACCTATACATGTATCGTATAATTTTCTAGCAAATCAGAAACATACATGCATAGTAACTATGGAGAATATGTATCCCAAAATAGGATGATTATAATCTATAAGGTGATTTAAAACACATGTATAAGAAATTGTATATAATTGAGGCTATTTTACCTATGTATATTTTTTATAGAATTAACCATTTTCAAAATCAAAAAATCTACTTATAGCCTTTTGGCTAGAAATAGCCTCTAAAATTCTCCTTGAAGAGAAAGGTAGAGAAGATTATGATCCCAATACCTATTTGACATTTCATAAACAATCAAAGACATTGAAATCACTCACCATCCATTTAAAATAATCTTATTCATATACATTGATTCAAGACATGAACACATTCACATACCAGTCAAGAGGAAAAGAGAAATTATCTAAACCTATCATAAATTTCAATTCTTTCAATTCATGTATTTACTTTGATTCTATTCATTAAAAATATCACAACAAGTCAAAACACAACTATGTCTCTTTTTCAAACACATAAAATACTAAAGAAATGATAAACACAAGAGGCCTACCTCTTCTCCACCAATTGCCAAGTATATCACAAACCTCCAAAATTCCACAAGATCTCCAACTTCATCTCATAAAACTTCTCTTTCCAACAAGTTCTACTATGGATAGTCAACCCCAAAAAGAGTCATTGGTGGGAGACTAAATAGAAATTTCTTTCACAAGACCCCATTAATTCTCATTAATGGAGGTAAGTACCCTCCTTACATAGATATTTTATTGTCATACAAGACCCATACTCTCTCATACAAATATTTACAAGGTCATGTGGGTTTAATTACACAAATAAACCCACTTACATAATAAATTTATTACATGTCTGCATTAGCTTTGTATGACTAAATTAACAATTTTACAAAAGTACTTACACATTTTAAATAATTGCACAATCCTACCAAACCTAACTTAGGATCCTAAGTCCTATAGACCACCAAATAAGGCTACTTGTTAGAGCTCATAGCCTTCCTATAAGGCCTATTATTATTATTATTATTATTATTAATTTTTTTTACAATTTTTAAGATTTATATTACATAAAATTAAGTTGGGTTAGTTTAAATTTATTTAAACATCCTTAAACTAAATGAAAGTGTTTAATCATGTGCAAAAAGAGGAAAAAATTTCAAGTTTTTTCACACACTAGGGGCCACCAAACGTGATGAACACATCAAATTTGGATAAGGAAAAGTGACTCGATATGATGGATATTACATTCTACTCCTATTATAATAGCAACATCCTTGATGTGCCAGACAAAAACTAAGTGTCAAAAAATAAACACACTTCCAAGAGATACACTAAGTTATTTATAAATATATTAATGCAACTCAAGCAAGGATAATAACAATATAAAAAAATATTATTTTGTGTTTTTAAGCCACATGGTATAATCATAGTGTCAATTAATGCTTTAATTAGCCTAATGTCTTTTAAAAAGCTTATTTTTTCTCAAAATTTTCAAACATTTAGATTTATACGCCATAAATTTTAATGCAATTTTTTCATTATAAATGCCTAAATAAGGATTTTTTTTAATTTTGTTATTACAATGTATAAAATTATCAAATTTGGACATAATTTTTTATTAGGTATTTGGTTTATCTTTGAGGAGTAGAATTTAGTAATATCCCACAAGTTTTAAGTCAAGTAACTAATGTTAATTTACTCGTGTAGTTGCCTTAGTGCCATATCGATATCTATATACTATTATAAGTCAACTGATACCTTAAGAATTTTTGATGCCAAATAATTTATGATATGTAATATGTGTAACACAAGTGTAATTCTATTGTATGACTATATTGAGCAAAGTGGATCGGCCATGGTTGCTTATCCCTAAATCATTTTCTTGGGTAGCAAGACTTTTTTTTTTTATAATTTATACATATATACATATACACACACACCAATGTTGTGTGTGTGTGTGTGGGGGGGTGTGTTTAGGGGTGTGTAATGTTAAACATTGAATGTAACCGTGTTTTGTATTATGTAGTAACCTCATTCCAAACTCTTGTTCAACTAGTAAAATAAAATGCCTAAAATGAAAATTTGAAGGTGGAAAATGTTTTTGTATCCATCTATAAGGATGATTAGGGTTTTCCCTTATGGTTTATTCCAATCCAATGGTTTAGATTCTTTTGATCTAATGGTAGATAGTGATTACTCATTTTAGGAGGGAAATCCTTTTCAACTTGAGTTGACTATTAATAAATTTACTAAATTATTGTGCACTTTATCATTTAAAATATTTTTGACTACTAGAGAAATATTGTAAAAATAAAACCATTAGTTTTTTCAGAAATTAGATTTTGTAGCATTATTAAACTCTCAAGTAAACTTATAAGACAAATATGATACTAAAAGGGGACCCTCGTGGTTTTTTTCTTGAGCAAATGAGAAAATATTTCCATAAATCCAAGTCTCCAAACTAAATTAATCAATTTAGACCTCCTTTGGTATTGTGAGCAAATTTTGTGAAGCAAATAATTTTCAACTCTTTCCATCAAATAAATAAGTTTTAGTGCTTTATCGCCCCTTTTCAACCTTGTAAAACCCATTTAAAACTTAAAATAAATAAATACCTAATATTAAAATTTTATAATTACGAGACTTGGATTATATTTATTTTGGATGTGAAATATTAATACAAAATTTAGATAAAGTTTGTTCCTTAGAGTTACAATTAAATTGGTCCAATTCTAGAAAAAAAAATTATGAGCAGGTTTTTAGTACTTTTCTTTGTCTATAAAGGTAGTTTGGATTACAACTAAATTATATACTTAGAGGTTGAATTTGTTACACGTAATAATTGAAACACATTTTAAATGGATGAAATTTACTAGTTAAATGAATAAATAATTTTTTTCATAAATATTTCAATTAATTTTGGATGGTTTTTAAATCAATTTCGCAAAGGAGAAATTACAATGAAACTTTCTGCTTGCCAAAATCACTTCGAAGGTTATTATTCAATTAAACATTGCATAAAATTTATATAAGGATGGAAACGTACTTCCTATAACTTAGTAAACACATGAAAACTATTATAAAAACTTATGGCCTCTTCCATGAATTTAATTTTAAGGCATTTTATGACCCTTTTCGTAAATTAGAAACTAGAGTAAGATTAAAGTTCTAAATCATTATTTTTTTGCCATGACATTTTTTTTTGTTTCCTCTTTGGGTACAATGTATAAGTGAATTATTTATTTTATTTTTATATTAAATTGAAGGCATAACCATTAAATTAAGCTATCAACGTTATAAAGTAATTATTTTAGACATCATTTCTCTAGCCTTTTCCCTAGCTAAGAATAATGTGTTAAGGCTAGTGTTCTAATATTTGTGACTTTTGATTGTGTTCAGTCTCTTGTAAACTAGATGGTGATTAATATACACTCTTGATAGTGTAGGAAATATTTTTTCAACTTTATTCCAAAATGAAATATCTTCATCATGACCTTTTGGATATTAGGTTAGTTTCTTTTAAGAAGTTATTGGTGAGTGGTAAAGTAAATCAAAATATTATTACCTTGTGTCAGATTTTGATAATCCAAAAAACTTTATTTTGTATATCAAGGTATGTAAAATTAACCCTTGGAAACATGTATCTGTGCCTAGGATAGTTAGTAGTTGCAGTGTTACCGATAAGGGTAACTATGTAACTATAATCATAAGATTGAATGGTGAATGCTAGTTATCTTTGTAATAGAACTAACACTCATTTTAGTGACAAGTGAACTAAAACCATATTTGATTTTGGTAATGAAGGAGGTTGTATTATATATTTATGCAACTCAAGAAGAGATAAAAGACACTAATAAATAACTCTTAGGGCACTTTTCCTAGCATGAACACTAACTACTAACCCTTAAGATATTTAGAGTTTCTAATCACCAACCTTAGAGTTTATAGAGGTACAAGATTAATAATAGTGGGGGTGAATCAATCAACCAAAATTTATTTTATAATAACTTATCATTCATTCATTGGCATTCATGAATCAACACAACAAGCATATGCAACTAGATTACCATCAAAACAAGGAGACTACATACAAAGTATGAATAAGAGAAGCTCATCATAAAACAACATATAATGTGGAAAAACCTCATGGGGAATAAAACCCACTCTCAAACCTTCAAACACATGGACTACTTATCCTATAAGATGATCACAAACATGAGACTGGTCAAGTCCTTCTGACCAAAATTTAGTGAAATCCCTATTTCACAAGGAGCACCTACCCCTAAGATGATCAAGTCCTTTTGACCACCTTTTATTCAAGTCCTTATGACTGGATTTAGTGAAACACCTATTTCATAAGGATCACCTACCCTTAATATTATCAAGTCTTCTGACCACCTTTTGTTGAAGTCATTCTGACCAGCTTTAGTGAAATCCTTGTTCATAAGGAGCACCTACCCCTAAGATGATCAAGTGCTTCTGACCACCTAAATATTCAAACCTACAAGAGCACTATCCTTGACATCAAAAATTTGACCTACAAGTCATAAACATAGTAATCAATCTGATCTACTCTTCAATCCATCCACTGGGCACCCACCCTTTCCTTCACTCCATAACACACACACACACCTCTTTTCTCTAATCACACAAATCTAAAAATCACCACATTTGATTTCACCTTTTATATAGCCTTCATGATTATTATCATGTTCATAATATTCCTTTTCAGCCACAACACATGCATTCACACTTAAGGCATCTACATGGGTCACCTTTATGCACAACCCTCTTTCAAATAGGCCTAAGTCACCTTTTAGGTCCTATGAAGACCCATTTACCTCTATAACACTTCTCTGATAAAAATAACAACATAATAACACTTTAAAATACATGGAACCATGACACACAATATATAGGTCCTCCTTAAGTGATAAAAACCATAACAACACCTTCTACTAAAGCTCAATTCACTCAAGACAACATTATATACACACAGTCACCATAAATGAACACACAGTCACCTTTTAAGCCTATGTTCATACTAAATATGGATTGATCAAACCTTAAAAATCCAAATAAATGATCCTAATGGAGTATAAAATAATATTCAATAGATAAGTCCCCTTGAAACATCCAAATACCATCAAGAACAACTTAATTATCCTTCTCGAGTCACTTGCAGAGCATGAACAAACACATAGTCAAATTTGGAGCTCAATAACTTTGACTGTACTAATAATTAGACCTTAAAATTAATATTTAAAGATGTGCCTTGAAGTCCAATACAACTTTTATTTTAGCTTCAATATCTTATTATGCATATATCAAAAGTTATGGCTCAAGAACTAGGTACTAGTCTTTCCTTCATTAAATTCAAATATTTGAATTCAAACGATCACAGTTAAACATTGGTTACTTAAAACATATATTGTGCTCTTTATTTAGCTCTCTCAACTCACAACATCCATATCTTCTAATCTTTAACTATGATTTATAGTTAAACATTGAACATTTTGACCTCATCTTGTGTACCCTTTAAATATTGACTAAACACGCACCATCGATCTCTTTGGATCAGCATGGTCTTTACCTTATAGCACTCACTATTAGATCTTGTTCAAAATTCCCAAGATTAGACACTTGGAACCATTATGTGCCTTTTTATCACTTTATTGACATTCATTTGTGTTTTTTCCACTTGTTAGTCTCATGTACAATGTTGAATTTCTTGACTTGTCCTGCATCATTGATCTCTGTCAATATGAACTGAGGTTCACTATTGATCTTCTATCAGACTAGCGAGCTTGTGACACTTGTCACCTATACATGTAACCTTTGACATGTTTAATCTAAAATACACCATTTGATCAATATCATGAATTATTTCACACCATTATATCTTCTAACTAGATGACTTCAGACTTCAACATGATTAAAGTTGACGGTCTATGACCCATCACAGTCTGCTAGAGCAACTTTGAAGCTGTATAACTTGAGATAGAAATCACTTCAAGTCTCCAAATTTTTAGGGTATCTTCTTTGAAAAATAGAAAACATATTAATGTAAAAATTTGATAAAAAATGACTTAATTCATACCTTAATTTATGAACTTACTATTTCATCCATATCTGCATGACATGCAGTGACAGTCTGACTAAGTATAGAAACTACTACAATCTGCTTGGAAGGCCAAATTTAAACCTTAATAAAAAAAATTTTGCTTAAGATCATGACCTGAAATTTTTACCACATCAACTTTTGAATAATTTGATCACACTCATATGACCAACTCCCCTTGACTCATTCATACGTGGCAATGGTGATATCAACAAACTACCTACTCAAATATTTTTGCCATAGAACCAACTATGCCAAAATGAACATAATGAAGAACTAGATCAACATCTATAACATCCTATCCAAAAACATGTCCTATCCTCCATAAGACATCTACAACATGATCTGATCATTCATAACATTCATCAACATCTTATCCAAGCATATATTGAAGATCCATGCTTACATACTAGTCTACCAAGCCTATGCCAACACACTATTCATATGCTTATCTTCTCTCCTTGACTTGAACCACAACAACATGATAGATATAATATGATAATCCTCAAAAATACTTACCTCAACTCATATGCATCCAAATCCTGCCTTGCAAAACTTCAGGCTCAAACTCATCATCAGAACATTTCCTCTTTGTCATTAACTTTGAGATCAATGCACACATGATCTTTGACATCAATGACAACACATGCCAACAATATCCCACTTTATAATTGATGAAAAAAAAAAAATCTTATCCCCCTTTTCCATTAATGACAAAGTGGACTAAATTTCCACCAAGATCCTCGTAACATCGTGAATGTATTCAAATAAACTTCTAGGTGTTAAGAGCACTTACATTCCTCATATGAAACAATTTCTCCCCCTTTTGACATACACCAATATGAACTTGGGATTCTCTAATTCTTGGACCTATTAATGTATAGAAATCACAAGATATATTTTCTTATGCATGAAGATTTAACACATTCTCTCAATGATTGTAACATCTCACAAATGCTTCTCTTTATATCATGCTTAGTTCCACAAGTCACTCAAACTATTTGAGTTATCTCCCCCTGACTTTGTGCATACCACCTTGTACTTCTCAACTATGCATCATGACAACATTTTTATTTTATCATACACAACTATCAATGAGGAATAAATACACATAAACACCAAAAATTGATTGAACTCACCTTGAGAACACTGAAAGGGTCTCTCCCTAAGATCTTTGAGCCATTGCACCTCTTGAGCATCTTCAAATCTCCACACACCATGAAGAACCACCACACAAGATTACTAACCTTCTCTCTCAGGCCACCTCAAGGAACAAAAATAAAAAATCATTCCATTGATCCTATATCAAGCACCTCTACTCTAAGCTTTCTTGATCCTTGGATCTAACAAACTGAACAATCTAGATCCCCCTTTGATTATGTAAACTTTTCAAGCCATCTAAGTTAGCTCCCCCTACCTCCATGATCCTACTTATGCCAACCTAAAAGAATCCCCCTGATCTTAATAACCAAATCTCATTTATAAAACTTTTGAGAACACCTTCATGGCCTTAACAACCTGAAAATATCAAACTTAGAACACTATACTACATTGGGTCTTCAAACAACACCACTATGCTTTCATACTCTCACTTGCAACCCACATCCAAGAGTACCAATAGATATTTCAATCCATACACTAAATAGGAAATATGATCTAAATCAACCATATAAATTTATTTGAAACATTCATACCATTCTCTTTTTGGATAAATTGATCAAAAAGCACTCTTCTTCACACTAGGCCTATCTAGACTCCTTGTAGCCCTACTTGGAACTTCCAGAGCCCATAAATTTTATTAGACACATATTTAGGACCTAAAAATTAATATCTATAGCACTCTCATATGCCCCCTCAAACACACTGATTTTCATTACCTAGATCATCCTTTGAAACATACTTCTTTCATAAACCTTCTAGCCAATGAGGCCTCCATTTTAACAAAAACATGAATAATTTGAAAACCAAAAACCTTCAAATCTCTATGAGGCTTGATTTTATAACCCATTTATCCCATTCAACCTATTAAGAATCCTTAGACCTCAAATCATACAGTAAACCACTTTTCCAGCATAGCTCAAAACACCAGAATTTTAAAATTAACAAGGTCAATAAACCTCCTTCTAGTCAACGCCCACCCCTAAAACTTCTTACACACATACAGTAAACCATCATAGACTTCCAGACCAAGATTTGAAACTTCATAATAATGGTAACCCATACATCCTATAACCCATTTTAGGCTTGCTTGCCCTTGAGCCAAAAATTGAGAAAACTGAGAGCACTCAAAAATTTCCAATTTGACTTCAACATACCTTCAGACCACAAAACCACCTAGAACATGATATAAAAAGGTAAACGAACCTTTCTATGAAAAAATATCATCTTGAAAACTCACAAATCCCCTTTCCCACTTGGAAACCTTCAATATGACCATTCAAATTGAAAACACCCTTGTAAGACCACATATATCTTCAAACTGAGAAATGTCTTCATGAAGCATGACAAAGACATCTCTTCTTCACAAGGACCTAGAATATAGGAGCATACCGGTCCTTAACATAAGATCGAAGAACCTTATTCTTCTTCTTCATTTTCTTGATTGAAACAACTTGCTTAACATCCATCTCTTCTTTGGATTCCTTGATAATGCATGATGAAAACATAGGTTCTTAGCATATCTCTTCATCTAACACCTCCTATTAGAAATTAGACAACAAGAACTCTTGGTAATCATGAAACTCCTTCTTACCTAAAAATTCTTCAACTACAATAAATAAACCATCAGATTGAGATCATTTTTTAGATTCTCCTTGGCCTTGAATGGTATAACCAACTTGACTCTTGGATCATCCACCTTCTTCATTTGGAATGATAACAAGCTTCCTTGGCACTCTTGAGACACCTCTAAAATTGATTCCTTTTCTACAGTATCAAAAGTTTGATCCTTAAACTCAAAAGGACTAGCCTTTAATTCCATAGGTCTCCACATCATGTTTTGACTTTTGATATGCTTTCTAGGAGTCTCTCCCTTCTTTAGATGACTTGAGGGCTTATCAAATTTACTAGGACAAAGTATAGTAATATGACCTTTCTTATCATAAATGAAACAAATAACATCATTCGTACTATGATCAATTTTTAGAGAAAAACTCATTTTATCATAGCTCCATGAATGTCCATACTTGACTAACTTCCTTTTGTAGTTCTTAGCTCTATAACCATACTTATTTCATGTATAAAAATGGCCATGGAATAAACTAGCATACCTTGAAGCATTTGGTTGTCTAACAGACCTTCTTGTATTACTTTCAAAGTTTGCATTTTTCTTAGATTGCTTAGGCTTTCTATGTTCTTTTTATAGCTTATCTAACTTGATTATAATAAGCTCATGCTCACTCGTTAATGACTCCATTTCAACCTTCAACTGTGTACACTCATCACCTTTGGTTTCCAAACTAGAAATTGTAGTCTCTAACTAAAATCTGAGATCTTTGATAGTCTTCTTATCCTCCTTGGCTTATTTAGCCATGCCATCCTTAAATCTACATGTTCTCTCTTCAAGAGACTTGATCGGCTCTTGACACTTCCTTTTATCTCTCATGGTCTTACCTAACAAACTTCCCTCAAGAGAACTGACTTGTGATTCAAGACCTTTGATCACATACCTCATTTTGTGATTCCTCTTTATGATCTCAACTCCTATAACCACTTCTTCTTCATACATGATGTCCTTTTCATTTAAACAACTTTCCTCTTTTGAACTCAACCTTGCCTTGGCATCTTCTAGTTAAAACTTAAAATCACTGATAAATTTCTCAGCCTCTTTGGCATCTTTCTTTAAAGTACATATTTTTTCTTCAAGTTCCTTGAGCACAACCTTCCATTATTGATTCTCTTTCTTCAACTGCTTATCCATATTGTGCTACTTAGGATCTCCTTTAAGATGTTAAGCATTTACTAAAGGACTGGATCTAATACCAATTGTTAGAGGTACAATATTATTGAGAGGGGGCTTAATCAGTCAAACAATCTTTATTTTTTGATTAGTTATCATTCATTCATTGGCATGCATGAATCAACACAACAAGCATATACAACTAGATTACCATCAAATAAAGGAGATCACATATAAATCATGATAAGAGAAGCTCGCCATAACATAACATATAATGTGGAAAACCCTCATGGAGAATAAAAATACACTCTCAATATAGAAAACATATGGACTACTTATCCTATAATATGATCACAAACGTGAGACTGGTCAAGTCCTGACCAAAATTTAGTGAAACACCTATTTTACAAGGAACACCTGCCCCTAAGATGATCAAGTCCTTCTAACCACCTTTTGGTCAAGTATTTCTGATTGGATTTAGGGAAACACCTATTTCATAAGGAAAACATGCCCCTAAGATGATCAAGTCCTTCTCACCACCTTTTGGTCAAGTCCTTCTAATCAGCTTTAGAGAAACACCTGTTTCACAAGGAACACTTGCCCCTAAGATGATCAAGTCCTTCTGAACACCTAATTATTCAAACCTACAAGATAAATAAATTTGACATCATAAATATGACCTATATGTCATACACATAATCATTAACCTACTCTTCTCTTCTATCCATCCACTAGGCACCCACCCTTTCCTTAGCTCCATAACTCACACACACCTCTTTTCTCTAATCACACAAATCTAGAAATCACCACATTTGATTTCACCTTTTATAGAGTATTCGTTATTATTATCATTTTCAAAATATTCCTTATCAGCCACAACATGTATTCAAATTTAAAGCATATACATGGGTCATCTTTAAGCATAACCCTCTTTCAAATAGGCCTAAGTCACCTTTTAGGTCCTATGAAGACCCATTCACCTCTTTAACATTTATTCAAGAAAACTAAGAACATATGAACACTTTAAAATACATGGACCCATGACACATACTATATATGTCCTCCTTAAGTGATAAAAACCATCATAACACCCTTATACTAAAGCTTAATTCGCTCAAATAACATTTTGTGCACACAGTCACCATGAATGAACACATAATCACCTTTTAATCCTTTGTCCATACTAAATATAGATTGGTTAAACCTATAAAATCCATAAAGATGATCTTCATAGAGTCTAAAATACTCTCTAATAGATAATCCTCCTTAAAACATCCAAATACCATCTAGAACAACTCAATTACCCTTCTCAGGTTACTTGTAGAGCATGAACGAATACATAGTTAACTTTGAAGTTCAATAAATTTGACTGTACTAATAATTAGACCTTAAAATTAATATTTACATATGTGAATTAAAGTCCTCTACAACTTTTATTTTTTATACAATATTAAATTCTACATAAATTTAATGTTATGGCTCAAAAACTAGGCACTAGTCTTTCATTTGTTAAATTCAAATATTTGAATTCAAATGGTCATAGTTAAACTTTGGTTACTTAAAATGCATCTCATGCTCTTCGCTTAGCTCAATAAAATTTCACTATCGATATATTATGATATTTAACTATGATTTATAGTTAAATATTTAACATGTTGACCTCAACTCATGCACCCTTGTAATATTGACTAAACATGCACCATCGATCTCTACGAACCAACTTGGTCTTTACCTTACAGCACTCACCATTAGATATTGCTCAGAACTCCCAATATTATGACACTTGGCACCCTCACATGGCTTTTGAATAATTTATTGATATTTTTTTGTGCTTGTGCTACTTAGAAATCTCACATGCAATGTTGATTTTTTGACTTATCCTGCAGCAGTGATCTCTGTCAGTACGAACCACCGCTCATTGTTGATCTTCTATCAGACTAGCAAGCTTGTGACACTTATCACTTGTGTATGAAACCTTTTACATGTTGAATCTTATGTGCACCATTAGATAAATATCATGAATTAATGTGCACTTTTATATCTTTTTACTAGATGACTTCAGACTTCAACATGATTAAACATGATGGTCTTTGACCCATCATAGTCTGCTAGAGCAACTTTGAAGCTTTATAACTTGAGCTAGAAATAACTTCAAGTCTCCAAATTTTCAATGTAGCTTCTTGGAACTATAAAAAACATATTAATTTGAACCTTTGATCAAAAATGAATTTTTTTGTACCTAAAATAAATGCACAAACTTATTGGTTCATCCATATCTACATGACATGCAGTGACGGTTGGGCTAAGTATAAAAACTAATATAATCTACCTAGAAGGCCAAATTTGAACCTTAATAAAAATTTTATGTTTAATCACATGACCCAAAATTTATACCATATAAACTTGGGACTAGTTTTATCACACCCATATGACCAACTCCCCCTGACTCATTCATATGTGGCAATGGTGACATCAGCAAATTGCTTACTCAGAATTTTTGCCAAAGAATTAACTATGCAAAAATGAAAATAATAAAGAATCAAATGAATAACATCAACTTAAACAAGATATACAATCATCCTTGACATCCCATAGGACCTATGAAACATTATCTCATCATCCATAACATTCATCAATATCTTATCCAAGTATATATTGAAGATCTATGCTTACATATTAGGCTACCAAGTCTATGCCAACACACTGTTCACATTTTTATCTTTTCTCCTTGACATAAAACCACATAAACATGCTAGATACAATATTATAATCCTCAAACAATACTTACCTCATATCATATTCATCCAAATCCTTCTTTGCACAACTTTAGGCTCAAACTCATCATCAGGACATTACCACTTTGTCATTACCTTTGACATCAATGGCAATGCTTGCCAACAAGAGTGTCCTTTATTATGAGTTTAAAATAATTATACTCATGAGTGAATAATATTCATGACTCTAATTATTCATTAGGTGTAAATCTATGTTATACCTCTGATGAGTGATCTTTGATACATTTGACTCGACCTCTATCATCAATAAATACACTCTCAAGAGATGATGATTTTATGACTAGTGAAATATTAGATTTTTTGAGACTTATAATTTAGTTAGGTAAAAATAATGAACGTCCCTTTTATCATTTCCTTTGACACTCATATGTATTTTTGAGAAAGCACGCACCTTAGGATGTCAAGGTTTTCTATACAAACAATTATTTAATGTGTGGGGTTTGCACATGGCTATTGATATATAAAGTTTATAAAAGCTATATTGAGTTTTGATAGTCTATTTATTTTTTTTATTATATCACCAAACTTTTTTTGGTGATGACATCTTTTGGAATAGACTATTCATAAGTTCAATAAAAACTACATCTGGCCCTGATTTTGAGGAGCAGATATTTAGGCTGCCCAAGATGTGAAGACATCAGGTCCTAAGTCATAAGTTAAATTAGGATTGATTTGTAATCATTCCTCATTTTAGATGAATATTATTTTTTTGAATTAATTATATATAACAATTAAATAAAATTATCAAGATCGATCTATGTTTTGAATATTGTTAACACTTACATCAGATTAGTTTGTATCAATGGTATTTGCCTTAAGATGGATATAATATTGTAAATCATTTGTATTGTGTGACCCTTGGTAGTGGTGTTTGTATAGTAATATAGTAGGGATTTATTCCTTGGTAAACCTTAGGATGGTATCCCTATCAAAATTATTCATTTTTTAACTATTATCTTCACTTGTGTATGTTGGCACTAGAAGAATGTTAGATTGTTTTCTTGCACTAAATAAAAATATATATAAATAAAAGAGACTCTATTATTAAGATATAATATCAATGTTATTTGTCCCTCTTTCATAATAAATATAATGAGTTGGAATTAAATAGAATCTCATATAGTGTGATAATTTTGAAAGTCGTTATTGAACTTAGCTCTTACTTAAACATGTTTGTCTTCCATGTTTATGGGAAGTCTTGTTGTCGGTATACAAAACAAAATAAATTAAATAAACCATTTGCTTAATTCTTTGTCACACTTTCTTTTTTTAAATTATATGATTGACAACAATAGTTAAATAGTTAAAAATTATTAAATTAATTTAAAAAAAGCACTTTACCATATTTTACATGAGTTTTCAAGATAATTTTTTTTTATATGACAAGAGGTACACAATAATGATTGTGGAGGATACTTTAGTGGAAATGAAATGTCTTATAAATTATTTAAAATGAGTTATTATTTTCTGATTATGGATCAATAATGTCAATAACATGTAAAATTATGTGTACAATTCCTAAAGCATAGTAATTTGAAGCATGCACATTCACAAGAGTTACAATCTATTGTTTCACCATGGCCATTTTATCTTTGAGTATTTGATTTTTCAAGAAATATAAATCCAAAATCATTAGAGGGTCATAATTTCATCATTACAACTACATAATATTTTACAAAATGTGTTTAAATGATATCGTTGCAATCTACTCTCGATGAAGATATATGTTGGTTTTTAATGAAAAATATCATTTCATGATTTAGACTTCATTCATATATTATAAAAGATAATGGGTCATCCTTAAATAATAAGAATGTTAATTTTTTGTGTTAAATACAAAATTCATCATACAATTTCCAATCCTTATTACTCATAAGGAAATGGATAAACAAAGGCGACAAATAAGATAATTGCTAAAATATTAATATTAAGTAAAATAATTGCAAAGCATGGTAAGGATTAGAATAATTAGATTATTTATGCCTTAGGATCCTATCATATAAGTGTTGACACACCCATGGGGTATACTCTTTATTCTCTTGTTTAAAAAATGGAAGTTGTGTTTCCTTCAGAATTAGATAAACCATCATTGCATGTTTCTCTAGAGGATCTCTTTAAATAAAATGAATATCATAAAAAATGATTGCATGTGTCATAAATGTTGGATGAAATAAGAATAAAGGCTTTCTAAAATATCAAAATATATAATAATCACATAAAAAAATTGTATTACAATATTTGAAATCGATAACTCAAAATTAGTGACTCAAACTAAAATAAAATCATAAGAATACCAAAAACAAAGGCAAGTACAAACCAAATTGGTTGGGACTATTTGTGACTACAAAGAATCTTAGAATAGTGGTTTACCATTTGGATTTATTAAAATTTAAACCTTTGAATAAACCTATGAACATCATGCACTCATGTCAGTTCTACATGTAAGCATATTAGATTTTAAAAATTCAAAAATAAAAATAAAATAAAATATTCAAAAAATTCAAAACCAAGACCTATGCATTTTTTCTAGTTATATGATCAATTGATGGTATTCATCATATATATTGTAGATTATGTATTTGTTTCCTACACACATGATATTCATGGTATACATGAGTGGAATGCAAGACATACATATTACATATGACACATGGACATGTAGATGTGGGACATTGTTTACACCTAGGGGATATCTAGAGACATATTAGTGCACCTTATCAAATTATATATTTCAATGCTAATTATATTCATCATATTGAATTACTAAGATTAATTATACATGGCTTCCTCTTATGTATAATCTTTAGGGAAATATTCTCTATATATATGGTACTTTGATATATGTGATGATGACATTGATTGATTTTTTAAAATGGCATTGATTTCTCTTTGCATGTTGATGCTACTTGTTTATGTGTTACATTATGTGATAATTCATGTGTGATTGATTTTGGTTACATTTCATGATTATCTTGAGTGTTCATTACATGATATCTTGCATGTTTCTATGTGTGTAGTGATTGTGTGTTGTCACATTATACATGTTAGAAGATCCTATAATCTATGTCTATAATTTGTCTTGAGTGTTTATGTACATCATGATCATGAAATTATGTGCATACGATTTGAAAATTTACATGGTTTCTTATCTTGTGGTGCCATGATTTCTATCACACATTATTCTATTGTATGTAATGTCTTGATCATTATCATGCATCATATTTTGTGTTATTTAATACATGTCTCATTGATATATCTACTTGACATAACACTTGTATGCATTGGGTTAGATATTTCATATGTGCTTGAATGATCAAGTATTTATATTATGACTTAATCTAATCATGTTAGCACACATGCTTTACATGCTAATAGTTTTATATTTAACATGATGCATATAATTTTTTTATTTTAAGTCAAGTGATTTGTAGGCTACATCCCTCACCTTAAAAAGGAGACATACTAGTGGACTTCTCATAGACATTTAGTCCTTGATAAATAATTGGTTTAGATTTTTACATAGATCATGTGTTTCAAATGAAACATATTATTATTCATATTAGGGTAAATTTGATAGATTGACACATGCAGTGCATATGTAGGGAATTTTATGAGACAATTGAAAAAAATTATGATATTATGGGGTAGATTACATGGGTAAAATTTGGTAGAATCATCATATGAATTATATTGAAACTATTGACATGTAGGTTATGGCATTGTGTAATCACATTGAGATACAAATGGATCAGATTGGGGAGCATGAAAAATGTTTATGCATACATTTTTTATGATATGTTTTGATGGATAATGATAATACTATGTAAGCAATTTGAATCTAAAATCCATCTACAATGGTCGATTTAAATTTATATTTTACATAAGAACCTAACTTAAGGTTTTTACCTTTACATACGAGCTAGGTACAGGGATCCATATTTGCATATAATCATGGTACGGGGACCCACCAAGAAAGATATGATGATATTTAGAGTAGTGTTGTTGAGGACTTATGCACCCATCAACTAGTTCTTCTTCATCTCCAATGGGATTTCAAGGACTTATCTTCTCAATCCATAATTTTAATACTGGCATCTCCCTAGGGCATAATCATCCCATGATATCCTCTAATGAGTTTAAAGGGGAACTTGGTTCCCATACCCACAGGTGTACTCATTCCTTATCTTTTTCAATTTAAAGTATTTCTATGATATAACTTATTTCATATATTTCTATCATGAGTGGACATTGATTTCTACATGTTTCCTTGTAGGTTTTTACATGGAGCAAGCTAGATATTTGGAGCATACCTAGAAACATCAAATGTGGTAATATTCATGTACCAAATTTCATACAAGTTATCATTTAAAGCTAGCATTATCAATACTAGACTAAAAGGGAGACATTTTTAGATACATAAATTTAATATTGAACACTTGAGCACATATTTTTTGACCTATCTTTGACACACATGACTTGTACATATATATTTGAATCTTTGTCACATTCTCTCCTAACCATTCATCTATCTATGGGCTTGGCCTTCCCAAATTATTTTTATTCATACTTAAGGTTTCCTTATTATGTGCCATAATTCTCTACTATAATATGTAGACTATCATCATCTCTCAAATTCTTATTCCTCCCTCCCTGGATAGTGTTAGAAATAATCAAACATTATCGGTTATCAACGATGTTCTAGTTTTCTCTAACGACTATTTTTCAAATTTAATACCTCCCTTGGGTTGGCCTACATGTTTTATATGTTGATTATGATGGAAAATTATACAAATATTTATCTATATATACTCATTAATAATAAGGACATTTATATCTAAATCTTATATAGAAAGCATTAGATATCAATTTCCCCACCCTTGAGGCACTATCCAAAAGCATCCAAATATAAAACCCATCAAAGTAACAATCCCTAAGCCAAGCCTAAGCACCAAAAATAAGTTCATAGTTGCATATTTTTAAGTGTCTAAATATAAATCATTTTATTACATTCTATTGGATAACTATAAAGTGTGCACATGCATAGGTGGAATAACTACGTGTAGTTTGAGTCTCTTTCAAATATTGAAATGTAGGCAACACTTTAACCACTCAACAGGGTGTGGTTGGGGGTGTATAGCCTATATTTATAAACCTTTTTTATATCTTAAGAAAGTGTCAAAATTGGAGATGAGATTTTAAATCAAACAAATATAAAATCAAGATCTACACACAAGAATGAAGATTAAAAAATGTGCAAAAATCATCTAGATAGGTAGACATAATAATTTATGGTAGAGTATATTGGAAAACTCTATAAAGATATTTCTAATAGATAGTGGATGAGACCAAATGATATAGGTGTCTAGACTTCATCGACAACATCCTATTAGATTATGATAGTCTATTTTTTTAGCTAAGTAGTCATAGAGACACTACACAACATATCAAGCAACTATGCATAAATAAAGAGCAACATAGAACTTAAATCAACTAAGTTCCTTATCCTCTTATCATTTATAATTTTATTAAGTACAATAAATCATCAATTAACATTCATATCTATTTAAAATTTGGTATATCTAATACAATCTAAATTTCAATAGTGCATATTTGTTTAGATCTCCTAAATCTAAAATAAGTTAAAAATAACATTAACATGTCAAGATGTCCAATATTTCTTATTATTTTGTTTTATGTGAAAATAGATATATGTAATATGGATAAATATATTTACATTAAGTGTAGACATCAAATTCCTAACACTATTTGTGTTGAAATTGTCAATCTTACTCAAATTGCACTCAAATGCACAATTTAGATCAAAATCCATAAAACGTGCTAAATGGTTCAAACTTGTCATTTACAAGTGCCAATTTATGTCAAAGTATCCCTAAAGGGGTAAATGCAATTTAAGGTCCAAATAAATTTGATCAATTCATTTCGAGTCAAAATAATGATTTTGTCTTTTGTGCTCTTGATCACTTTTTTCTTCTAAATTCACTAGTACACATCACATACCTTTGTTATTTGGTGTTGACAACATCTTAAATGGGAATATGGTTCTATTGCATCTAATGTCCCCTTCTAATTCTTCCCGAGTCAAATTACAACTCAGTAATATGAATTTCTAACCATTTTGATTAATTGAGGACCAATTTTCAAATAATTTCACAAATGTTGATTAATCTTGTTTAAGGCTAATAAATCCAAATCAAGAGCTTAAGTGGATTTTACATGAGATTTGTTGAATATTTATTTTTGAAAATTGATTCCCATTAACTACATCATCAGGTGACATCATTTCTTAAGAAGATATCCCTAGGCCATAAATGTCACAAATATTAGGATTATGGGTCACCCATGCCTCTTCGATGCCCCTTCTTCCAAGGTCATGATGAAGATAATTATGGATTTAATTCTAAATATTAGGATTATCCTCAACCACACATCTTCATCTCAAGATGGATGGTTCAAGTTGGTCCTGACCAATCTCAAAAATCTATAAATAGAGAGGCCATGAACATCATTTCTAAGCTATTTTGGTGCAAGGTTAGTATGTTAAAATATCTTCAAAAGGCTTTGTATTAGATCATATATTTTGTTTGAAAGCTTCATTGATAGGCTAGTTTAGTGATTTGGAATCAAGAGCCTAGGTTTTATGGAGTGTTCTTGAGGTATTGGAGGAGCTTACCACCATTGTTGACAAAGACAAGGATGCTTGACCAAGGGAAAACATGTTTTTGAGCCACATGGGAATGGTGAATCCATTTGGGAAGGTAATATGGTGTTGCATTCTTTCATTTATTTATTAATGTCCTTTGTAATTTCCATAGGAATAGATAGGCTTGGTTAGTTAGTTATTTATGCATGTTTCATTGTTTATGGACTAATTCTTGACTAACTTGCTTTGTAATCCTCTCTACATCTTCGCATGCCCGGTGGGACAAGATGCATCGCACACCTCAATAAGATCACTTTTCAACTCTAAAATATCCATTTGGACCCTTAAAACTCATGCAAATTGATTTTCAAACTTTATTTTACCATTTTTTGTTTGCCACAATTTTACACAGTAACTAACGTCGACAGGAAATACTGACATTAGTTACGTAACTTAACCGACGTCAGTCAAAAAAACTGACATCAGTTAGATCTCAGTTAGCTAGAGTAACTGATGTCGATAGTAATAACCAACGTCAGTCACTATGTTTTTCCAAAAACATAGACCCAAGAGCTAATTTTTCAAAGTTCATTGTTTCAAGCTAAAAAGAGCTTCAAAGCTAAAGGACATGCTAACATTTTTGCTATAGGAACAAGCCTTTGCTTTGATAAAAACATGTTTAAATCACTTCTTGCATGCTTAAAAATCAATTAGGAACTTTGTTTTGGTGTTTAACAAAGAATTTAAATGTTTGGTGAATGTTTTCTAAGTTTGAAACTAAGACCAAGGGGTCAAATGAACACCACCAAACATTTCATTTGGGTTTAAAAATTGAACACACTTGTCAATTTTTGTTTGCAATAGTTGTTTACTTAGATTTTGTTTGGAAAAAAGAGGAATTTTGTATGTATGCTCTCACATTTGTTCCCTTTACGAAACCCTTGGAATCAAAAGAGCCATTCCTATTACAAATAGCCTAATCCAAGGCTTAGAAAGAATGTCACCTAAATCACTCTCCAAAAACTCACCAAAGTTTGGGTGCTATTGAAAATGATCTTAAAGTCTTTCTATTTTATTCTTTCTTTATTTTCATGCAAACTTGGCTTGCGAGGGGGACGTCATTACCTCCCATGAGTTCTTTAGGGAATATTTGACCTAGGGTTTCAACTCCTAGCATTGACTTCATTTGACTCCTTTGGAGTTGCACATGGGACGTATCTGCATTTGGATATTGCACTACACTGAGTGAACAATAGGATGTAGTGGTTGTAAAAGGACTAGACCTTTTTACAACTAGCCAATGCTATGGTCACCCAATTTTTATGTTTGTCTTTTGTATCATTTGATGTGAAATTCATTATGCAATTGATTCCCCTAGAATGATCGAAACCTTGCTAGTTTAGTTAACCCCATTTTGCCACACCCTTGCTAGGATTTGGACAATTATACTTAGTACATTTTGGTCATCATTTGCTTGGTATGCTTTGAGGTTAAAACTTGTTTGTTTATTCATAAGCCATGTCAAAATCATGTATTTGAATTAACAAGGGTAGCATTATGTTGCCCAAATCATGTCAAATATTTTTTGCATTTGAGTCTTTGAAACATAACAATTGACCACATCATTCGATCATGTTTACATTGTTAGGCTACTCAATTTGTTTCAAGACTTGTTTCACCTTGTATCAAAAACCACTTCTTTAAAACCATTTTGTGTATACCATTTGGACCTTTTTCTTATGCCATCATGCCATCCGATCTTGTCTAGCTTGTTTAGTCCAATCCTAATCTTCAACATTGTATTTTCAATTAACCTTGTCAAGTTTGGACCCAAACATTGATTGATTTTTATTTAGGCCTAAATTAATGAGGTTGGTACATAGATATTTTTCTTTTGGGTTGCATAGATTTGGTTAAATTATTACCCAATTTTGAACACTATTATTTGTTTGTTTGTTTGAGTGCCTATCCTCATAATTTTTTATGACTTTGTTTGGGAAAACACAACCTTTCTTCAAAAACCTTTGATGTTAGACATTTGATGTTACGTTGTTTTATGCCAAATCTCAACACAAACTACTTTTGATATGTAGCTCCACCCCTTCGACCAAGTTGAACCAAGTTTGAACCATTTATCCTTTGGATTATTTTTCAAGGTTTGCATAACTTTAAGCCTTTTTGTTTTTAGAGCTTTCTTCATTAAATGCAGATTTGTCTAGCTACACTTATGGTGCAGTCATGGACAAACCAACTTATGATATAATGGGAACACAAAATGACTTTTATGACTTTAGTCAAGACCCCTATGGTGACAATATGGTTTGTGAGATAGATTTCTATCTACCTCATAAAAATCAATCATGGGAACACAGTCAAGATCCAACTTATGATCCATCTCACAATCAAAATGATTTGGTTTATCAAGAACGCTTAGACGTTTTGGCTTGTGTAAGTAATCAAACTCCACAACGTACCAAGATTACCATTTTAGGACCTTCTCCTTTAGTTTTCACAAGCAACCAAACTAAGAAGCATCCAATCATTACCATTTTAGGACCTTCTCCTTTGGTTTGCGCAAGAAATTAAATTAAGAAACATTCAGTCATTACCATTTTTGGACCTCTTCCTTTGCTTTTTATGAGTAACCAAACTAAGAAGCATCCAGTTGTTACCATTCTTGGCCCATCACCAGTTTTTGATGAACCTATTGTTGAAGAACCTCCATTTGATGAACCAATTGTTTTTGATCCCTTCTTTAATAGTCTAATCTTTAGAGAGTCCATTATTAAACCACAAACCATTGTTCCTGCTAAACCAAATGTTCCCCACTTTATAAATTTTGTGTCGATCCTTAAGCCTAAATAATAACCATTACCTCTTCAAAATCCATCTTATGAGGATCAAAATATGTTCAAAGTTGATCTTTTGCAACCAATTGTGAACCAAAACTAACATGTTATTGTTGAAACACCCACTTGTGACAAGATAAATTATGATAAGTTACTTATTCCCACTAGTAGAGTTGTCTCTTGATCTTTTCCCACTAGTCGAGGAGTCTCACTTTGATAGGCATGATTTTTTCAAGATGTCCCTTGAGCAATTTCCTCTTTTTGAGGGGCTTCACTTAGATGATTCAGTTTATGTTGAACCCTTCTAAAATGAATTAGTTTTTATTTAGGCCATTATGCCATCATAGGCCATTACTTGTCAAAAATTTAGCATTCAACAAAACATTATCAAAATAATCATATCAGATGAAGAATCAATATTAGAGTCAGGTTCTATTTTTGAACTGACATTGGGTTTAACATCAAAAATAGAATCAACATTAGTGGAAACATTAAATTTAGAGTCCATTACTTCAAAATTAGAGTCAAAAATAGATTATAGTATTGGTTGTTACAACATTAGTTATAATTTCCTTGCAGATCAATTTGAATATAATTATGATCCTTCTACAATTTTTAAGGATGATTACTTCAGCATCGACATAAGTTCCCCTAGTATCTTCTATGAAGATTGTGCTACCTTTCACCATACTATTATTACCACCCAACATAGTCACATTATTGACATTCCACCTCCCATAAGTGTTCATCAAGAATGACAGAATCACACTTTGTTGAACTGCATCCATGGTGACATAGCAGTTGAATAAGAACAAGGAGGCCAAGACCAAATTCATTCAGAAGAAGAAAAATCTCCTAGTGAAACCTTTTCAGAGGTGCTAGGGGATAAACAAAGATCAAACTTAGAATATTTTAGTGAAACTTTTTTAGAAATGCTAGAAGACAATCATAGTCAAAAGTCAACATTTCTTAGTGAAACCTTCTTGAAGGTGCTACAGGACAATCAAGACAACTTCATTAGTGAAAACCTCTTTGAGGCACCAATAGCTGAGCTCAAAATTTATTCATTATTTATTGAAGATAATATCAAAGATCAAATCAAAATAGCTTCCAATCTACAACATAATCAGATGGTAGCTACTCTCAAAAACAAGTAATAGAACAATCTGATGGTCCTATCAAGAGCATCTTCCGAGGTCTTTGGCCCTGCCACAACCAAAATTATGTCAAATTTGGCATCAACAACATTACATGTGACTGAAAGTCCTGATCTCCATTTATTTCCCCTATTATACATTCCATTATCACCCAGCTATTTATTACCCACTTATCTCATTTATCCTGCCATTGTTTACCATCACTGGCAGCATTTTCCTTTATCGAGGTTATAAAGATATCTTGTCTTGACGTTTGAAGGAAGTAGAATCAACAATCCATGAAGATCACAAACACATTATTGAGATCTAGATCAGTAATAAGTTCTTAATAGAGTATTTGTTCCAAAAGGGTGTTGGATAAAAACTTATATAGTTGATCATTTTTGTTGTCTCCCATATTGACTAGGACGTGCATCTCCCTGTCAGCAAGAGCAACAAAACCATTTTTCATCTATCATTCACCCATTTACCATTACCATGCCTTGTCTCTTAGGGATAATCCTATAGACCCTTTTTAGGCATTATTATACCATTGATATCCATGAACCATGCCTTTTGAACTACACTGACTTGAGGTCCTTCGGCACTATGTAGGCAACACTCAATTTTTATTAAGGTCAACTCAGTCACCCGTTTCCTACACTCTCACTATTTTGTTAGTAATTTGATCTAGTAATTTCTTAGGTACAACTTTGTAACCACTGCATCTAATTTTATTCTGATCATTTCATTATGCCATTTCCATTCCTATCTAAACCAAAGCTTATTTTTAGTCATCCTACCCAATCTTATTTTGATCTTGGTTCATTTGGTTCTTCCCACACCTTTTATGGGGGGTTTCAATAATAAATAAAATCCATGTTTATAATGATAGTCTATGAAAGTACTGTGATAGTTGATTTGGCAAGATATCTTTCATCCTATATCCATGTTTGTTTATGTGAACCTAATTATAACTGCCTATGGGTAAATCAGTGTCTCACAAGTCTTGCTACTAATTATAACCACCTATGAGCAAATTAGTATCATTGACCTATGTCATTGTATCCTAGTTATAACCACCTATGGGCAAATGAAGGGCAACACTTGTTTATCATGCATTGATGTATCACCTTGCCATCATTATTTTCATTTGACTGGTCATTTACCATATTTGAGAACTTGTTAGGACCTAGTTGGTTTTTCCTCACCTTTTGTATGGATAGAATTTGTTGATGGTTAAAATTGTGCTTTTCTTCTAATACCAACAATGAGAAGTTTCAAGAATGTGGAACTTGCAACTTGAAATGACCTCCAAATTTTTAAGAAGTTGGTATCTTCTTTATCTTGAGTGTTGGGAGGAAAAGGATAGAAAATTAAACAGAAACACAAATGCAAAGAAAGAAAATCTAACTATGGTGATGTGGTTGAATGTAATTCAACCCTTAATTCTGAGCATAGTGAAACTATATGTAAGATTCAATCACATTAAAGAGCGAATAAGGCATGATCAATGTGAAAGATAAAAACAATAGAAACAGAGGCTCACAGCTTAGACTACTTTTGCAATGACACATAAAACACCAACAAAGGCACAAAACTCAGTCTTCTTATTAACTCTCAAGTTACATAAAAGACACAAAAACATGCACAGTCACATAAACTTTCCAATTCAAGAAAATAGAACAAAGGCAAATGATATTCCTGATCACAGCTCTAAAAGTCTGAAAACTCTTGACAATAGTCTCTCACAAAAAATTCTCTCCAATCTTCTAATCCTCCTGGTGAGTGATATATGCACCCCTCTTTATAGTATTGGATTCACTCTAGAGTATCTATGTGTTCCCAATCTAAAGACCCAACTAAAACTCTAACTGAACTGGAAGTGTCTAACAGAAGATATTTCTTAGATTCTGAAATGCTTTGTCTTCCTACAGTTCATTGGCTAAAATAGATACACAAGATGCTCCCTTCTATTAAACGAAAAAAGACACTTGGCAAATTTCTTGAAAACCTTCTTATTATTTAGGAGGCACTAAAACATGCCACTTGGTGGCTTCCGCAGCACTTACTGAAGACACGTGGTACGTTCTGGTAACCTATAATCTTACTGTCTTCACTTAGAGGTGTTCGGTCCTTGACATCTGTCACCATTCACTTCTCCCAAAACTTAAACAACTTCTATAGAAAATGGGACCCAAATCAGTTGTCATCTGAGCAACTTCAAAAAGGGGACATGAATATGTGGCGCTTTTCACTTATTCTTGACAAAGGACATGCGGTGATCTCTGCTACCTTTAGCTACCTTTTGAGAAACCTATGGAAGGTGACATGTGTCCATCTCCGCATTACCATATCTATACTATAGAAAAAATCAGGCCTCATTTCATACTTACACAGATGATGACACTTGGTGGCTTCCACTTGCCTCAAAACAAAAACCCGAGACCCACCACAATCTTTATTTGTCAATGAAACAGAATGAAGATAATTCAGAGGTTGACACATGGTGGCTTCTACTTTCTTCAGCTGGGGATACATGGCATCTTCCATTACTTTTAAGAAATCACATTGAAACCTTCCACTATTGCCACCTTGCGCCTTCCACTTGATCTTGATACTTAACTTGTTGAAACCTTTTGCTAAAAAGAGATTTGAAACGTGGATGCCAATATGATACGTGGATGATGACACTTATCGTGTTCCAACTGAGTTACTATGAGACATGTGGCACGTCCTAACCAACTTATAGAAATTATGAAAGGTGCCTCAGCCGATGACACTTGGCAGCTTCCACCTGATTTTGACATTTAGATAAAATTTGAGGCAAAAATAAATTCAAGCCCGTGCTCCAAGTCAAAACTCCATATTCTCAAACCAAAGTGTATAGGGACAAAATTTGGATCGCGTGACTATGAATCAAAATGAAATGTAAATTATTTTTTAATCTATAGTTATTGGTGACCCCAAGGACTTTTGAGCCTACTCAAAAAGAAACTATAACTCCCACTTGATCAAAAATAACAAAAAAGTCATAGCTTCAACAATGTTGTTTGATAGGCAAACCATTCATCATCAGATAACCCCTTCTTATTCTACAATTCATTGAAGACTAAATTAAGGTTGATAATATTCTTGTGTGAATTTTTTTGCAAAACCTGAACTATAGCCTTCAATTTGAATTCGAGCTAGGAAATAGGAATCAAAACAGCTTCTACTTCAACTACTGATGAATCATCCCTTAAATCTTGAAAAATTGTTTGATCATTCTGCTTGGCCAACAACAAAGGTTCAATTTCATCAACCATGAGCACAGTATTATCATCGAGAAATGGAGAAGGAAGACCTAATTGCACTTTGCTTCTAACACCAACAATGGGAAGTTTCAAGAATGTGGGACTTGCAACTTGAAATGACCTCTAGATTTTTAAGAAGTTGGTCTCTTCTTTATCTTGAGTGTTGGGAGGAAAAGGATAGAAAATTAAATAGAAACACAAATGCAAAGAAAGAAAATCTAACTATGGCGATGCGCCTGAATGTAATTCAACCCTTAATTCTAAGCACAGTGAAACTATATGTAAGATTTAATTACATTAAAGAGCGAATAACGCATGATAAATGTAAAAGATAGAAACAATAGAAACAGAGGCTCACAACTTAGACTACTTTTTCAATGACACAGAAAACACCAACAAAGGCACAAAACTCAGTCTTCTTATTAACTCTCAAGTTACATAAAAGGCACAGAAACATGCACAGTCACATAAACTTTCCAATTCAAGAAAATAAAACAAAGGCAAATGATATTCTTGATCACAGCTCTAAAAGTCTAAAAACTCTTCACAATAGTCTCTCACAAAACATTCTCTCTAATCTTCTGATCCTCCTTTCTGGTGATCTCTACACCCCTCTTTATAGCATTGGATTCACTCCAGATTGTTTGTGTGTTCCCAATCTAATGGCCCAACTAAAACTCTAACTGAACTGGAAGTGTCTAACAGAAGATATTTCTTAGATTCTAAAATGCTCTGTCTTCCTGTGATTCATTGGCTGAAAAATATACACAAGACGCTCCCTTCTATTAAACGTAAAAGGACACTTGGATAATTTCTTGAAAACCTTCTTATTATTTAGGAGGCACCAGAACATGCCACTTGGTGGCTTCTGTAGCACTTACTGAAGACACGTGGTACGTTTTGGTAACCTATAATCTTATCATGTCTTCACTTAGAGGTGTTCGGTCCTTGACATCTGTCACCATCTGCTTCTCTCAAAACTAAAACAACTTCTATAGAAAATTGGAACCAAATCAGTTCTCACCTGAGCAACTTCAAAAAGGGGACATGAACATGTGGTGCTTTCTGCTTATTCTTGACAAAGGACATGTGGTGATCTTCACTGCCTTTAGCTACCTTTTGAGAAACTTGTGGAAGGTGACACATGTTTGGCTCCGCATTGCCCTATCTATACTATAGAAACAATCGGGCCTCATTTCATACTTACATGGATGGTGACACTTGGCGACTTCTACTTTCCTCAAAATAAAAACTTGGGACCCACCACAGTCTTTATTTGTCAATGAAACAAAATGAAGATAATTCAGAGGTTGACATGTGGTGGCTTCTGTTGTCCCTCAAAAATATCACTCATTTTTGGGACAACATTTAAACTATTTTGGTCCTACAGACCAAAATTATTTCTTCCCTTTTCAAAATTTGTCCTGGGCATTCAAATTCCTTATTTTTCAAGATTCTCAGAAATCTACAGACTCAGTAGGTCAAGTTCAATGGGCTTCTACAAGTTGAAATCTACAAACTCTTTCAAGGTTAGAGAAACCTACAAACTTGGTTTCTAAAAACTCTATAAACAGGCTCATTTCTACAAGTTCAACGAGTTTTAGGTTCAATCGATTCAATGCTTTTAGTTCAACGGTGGGTTCAATCAAAGGAATGGTTCAATGTCTCAGTTCAACCAAGTGGTTCAATGCTTTGGTTCATCCTTTGGTTCAATCAAACAATTCGTCAATCAGTTCAAGGATTTGTTTGAACTGTTGAACCAAAACTTGGTTCAATGGTTAGTTCAAACACATGGTTCAAAGGCAAGTTCAACAAGAGGTTCAAAGCCTTGGTTCAACAGTTGGTTCATCACCAAAGTTCAAAGAGCTTCTCGAAGGACCCCAAAGGGTAGGTGCCCTTGCGAGGGACTCTTGGTTGCCAATTCGAAGACACTTCCTGAAGTCGAAGGGATGCCCAAAGAAGCCTGAAGGCCATTCAAAGACTACCCAAAGGGTAGATACCCTTGCGAGAGGCTCTTCCTGACTCAAAATGGGTCATTTATTAAGGCTCAAAAGGGCAAGTTCAATATGGAAAAGTGCCAAACAAAAAAGCTGAAAGAGGACAAAGGAATGACACACCCAAAAATGTCAAATTCAACACAGTGAACTAGCCATTGATCCTTTAAACATACAGACTAGAATACATTCACAAATTTCAAGGCCAAGACCAGCAAAAACTAGGAAAGGAACAGAATAGCAAACTGAATCTAGGACCTGATTTAATTAACTAGAAAAGGAGGAACAATGAAGATAAGATCAGATCACCAGGTGGACATTAAAAGTTGCAAACTTTCAATAAGTGTGACTTATTTCCCTGCATTGATAAAATCAAATGGGTAAAATGCCCCTAAGTTCCAGCCTATCTTCTTAACAATTTCTAATGCAACATGATGTATTATTGTTCTCAAGTCCTTCTTGAAGAGGCGATATAAGGAAAACTCTTCTATTGTAAATAGGATCTCTTTTTTGACAATTAGAATGAAACTCTGCCCAAATTGTAAGGCATTACTGTGACTTTGAGCTCAGATTGCTGATCATATTTTGTTACTAGAATAAGAAAGCAAGTGACTTTTCAGACTTTGTGCTATAATATCTTTATTGTTGAGGAAACTATTCATATGTCTTTTTCTTCAATATATTTTCTATTCCTTTAATTCAACAAGTAGAATTAGTGACAGCAGTCAGGAAGGTGTCCTGAAGAGTCAAGTGTGGAAAGACTTTATGCCCCCATAATTGCTTTTAGTGTGTTTTCTTTTCATTTCTATGTAAAGGACTTTGAAATGACTTTATGCCCTCATTGTTCTTCGTATCTTACTCTTGAGCAATTCAGGTGGAGACTTTATGTTGCATCTCAATTTGCTAGTTATTACATCCTTTGTTACATTTTGTTGTTACTACTAGGAGTATTCTTGTGGTTTGCTAAATAGTACTTCTGAAAGAAGAGGAGTTCTGTCTATCATTTCCCTTTAGTTTTTCCTTTGATCTGCATGCATCATCTCTGAAAAAAGAGAGATGGATGGTTTGTCCTACCCCTGAGTATTATTTTTAGTTTATATATATATATATATATATAGCTTATCTATATGGAACCTCCCCTTGATGAGAGGAGAGATCAGTCCCCTTCTGATGTGGTAAACCTACACATTTGGATGACTATTCTTCCTACTTTGGCTGATTAGACCTATTTTGTTTATCAATACGTTGATCGACAAAATATTCAACCAATAGTTTTTGGTGACTCCACTGGGGAATATAACCCATTATCATTATAACCTTATCCATTACAGACTTTGGCAACTCTATTTCATGTCTTACCCATTATTATTTATAGCCTTACCATTTTCATCCATCTCCATTATATTATCTGGTCTGCAAAACTAGAGCTGTTGGGAAAGAAAGCACAGTTTAAAGCCTTAAGCTTTAAGCTGAACCAAGGCCAGTTTATTTTCTATTTTTGTCTTATAATCTGGAAACTCCATTCAGATGTGTTATCCTTATTGTTCATAATCTGATCATGGTAGTTTGAGGCCCCTGGAGTAACTCATTTGGCCCACTTAATCTAACTCCACCCCTGCATGAGCTACCACTCAGTTCAAGGAAGAATCTCCCCAAATTCTTTGGTGATGGAAGAGTCCACCCTGATGAACACATTGAAACCTTCACCATAGCTTGTGGTGTGATAGGGGTGGAATTTTAAGACGTGGCTACTAGGCTTTTTGTGGAGACACTACAAGGTGTTGTTGTAGACTGGAATACACTTAAAGCCAAGTTTGAAGCAAGGTTCAAGCCCACAAAAGATGCACATGCCTTGTTGGCCTAGCTCACTCAGATGAAGAAGGAGCCCCATGAACCTATGAGGGACTTCATTGCCAGGTTCAACAAGCTAAGGCATAGGATTCCCAAGATCACCCAGCTGACACCTCAGAATCTCATGTGTTTCTTCATCAGCTCACAATTGCTGCTAGACACATAGACCTTGAAGCTGCTCAAGACTTGGCTACTGAGCTATAAGATGATCTTATCTCGGTAGGAAAGATAAGGAGAGATCGTAAAAGAGCTAAACCCTCTTCATCTTCTGAATACTCACCCACAGTCACCACTGACCCAATGGTACAAAAGTTGGCAAATGAATTGCTAGCCTTGAAAAGGCAAATGGCACAAAGTATGTCTTCTGCTCCTCTATATAAAGATTTACCAAGGAGGACATTCCCTAATCAACCATATCAAGGCAACACTACCAAAATTTAAGGGCAAAAACATCATCTTCTTTTTCCACAGAGGAATCCTGCCCTTGAAGCACCTCCAACAAACTCAGTAGTTGGATATCTAGAAATAGAGCATGTTTCCTATTTCCAACCTAAGTTAGAGAAAGAAAATGGCATTTATCTCTTCAGGGAGGATCTAGAAGAATTAACTGGCAACTCCCACATTGGTTTCCTAAATTACTAGGATGAACCCAGAAGTGAAGGTGAAGTAATCAAAAGATCATACGCAGTATTCACCTAGTCCCAGAATCAGTTAGCCTAGTAGGCTAACAAAGAGAAGATAGAGGAGCAACCCCAACCAACAATTTCAATTATTGAGCAAAGAACCCCTCTTCCTTTTCAATCAAAGGACTCGATGATTAACAAAGAAGTAAGTACATCGAACATCTCTATACCTTCTACTTCAACTTCGCAAACCGATCCTCCCCCTCCTAGAAATCAAAAGGATGAACTCCCATCCTCTCTTCCAAATCCATTCCAGTCATTTGACATGATTAATCATGTCAAGAAATCTAAAATTCAAATGACTGAGTTTGAATCTTTCCAAGTCAATCGTGAGCAATTGGACACTGATGGAGAACCAGATGCTGACCTATCTGAGACAAAATACGTGTTACCCAAACATCAGCCCCTGCAACACAAATTTTGTCTATCTTTAGGTAGAGGTAATTATTTATTTACCATAGAGGATGTTCATGTTTCTGTAGATGAAAGTCCTGTAGCTGACAATCTAGGAATTGATCCAAACAAGACTTTAGGAGAATTGGTAGGATGCAGTATAAACAAGGAAGGATCTTCCATCTCTAATGAAGAGAAATCTGATAGGAGATCAGCTTCTGATGATGACATCAATTATTCCACCAATGATGAATTTGAGACTGTGTTGATATCTCCTCAAAGAGATATTCTTCCTTCATGCAATTTTCAAGTTAGCATTTCTTCCACAGCTAGATACAGATCTTTGTTGCTCAGATTAAACACTGCTCAGGGTAAAGAAGTCAAACTCCTTCACATTAAAGGAGATGCTGAGCTGATAGTTTGTTAGGAGTTTGATATAGACAATCCAATCATGTGCTAGACTAGACCAACAGAACAACAACTTATGATGGTGGACCATGCTACTGCAAATCAAAATCAGGCAAAGAAACCCTTCGCAGGGAGAGCAAAGAGTTATGGTTTTTAGTTTGAAGACCACATCCTACCTTGGAACAAGAAGAAGAAAAGGCCTAGAGGAAGACATAGAAAATTAGTTTCCTGGTGGAGAGCTCCATTTGCCCATCACCGTTTCTAGGGACAAAACATTTTCTTGCTAGTTTACCAAGATGGCACACTATTTTCACTATCTCTCAAGAAGCAGCATCTGAAATACTTCAATTCTTGAAGTATCAGATCATTTCATCTATATATATGTATATTTGTACAATTTTTAATTCTATTTTGTTTTGTTTATTTCCGTTTTTGATGCCTTTCATTTCTGGGTAGCATGACTCCATAACCCAATGGTACACGTGAAGACACTGGAGATTCTGGATTCTACTCCTTTCAATTCTTTTTGCAATTGATAGAAGTTCCCCAACTGGAGCCAGCTATTGTCCTCCAAAAATATCACTCATTTTTGGGACAACATTTGAACTATTTTGGTCCTATAGACCAAAATTGTCTCTTCCCTTTTCAAAATTTGTCTTGGGCATTCAAATTCCTCATTTTTCAAGCTTCTCAAAAATATACGGACTTAGCAAGTCAAGTTCAATGGGATTCTATAAGTTGAAATCTACGGACTCTTTCAAGGTTAGAGAAAACTATGAACTTGGTTTCTATGGACTCTACAAACAGGCTCATTTCTACAAGTTCAACAAGTTCTAGGTTCAATCGGTTTAATGCTTTCAGTTCAATGGCGGGTTCAATCAAAGGAATGGTTCAATGTCTCGGTTCAACCAAGCATTCTAACACTTTGGTTCATCCTTTGGTTCAATCAAACAATTCATTAATTAGTTCAAGGCTTTGTTTGAACCGTTGAACCAAAACTTGGTTCAACGCCAAAGTTTAAAGAGCTTCTCGAAGGACCCCGAAGGGCAGGTGCCCTTGCGGGGGACTCTCGGCTACCAATTCAAAGACACTTCTTGAAGTTGAAGGGATGCTCGAAGAAGCCCGAAGGCCATTTAAAGACTGCCCGAAGGGTAGATACCCTTGCGGGAGGCTCTTTCCGACTCAAAATGGGTCATTTTTTAAGGCCCAAAAGGGAAAGTTCAATCCGAAAAAGTGCCAAACAGAAAAGCTGAAAGAGGACAAAGGAATGACGCACCTAAAAATGTCAAATTCAACACAGTGAACTAGTCATTGATCCTTTAAACATATAGACCAAAATACATTCATATATTTTAAGGCCAAGACTAGCAAAAAGTGAGGAAGGAACATAACAGCAAACTGAATCTAGGACCTGATTCAATTAACTAGAAAAGAAGTAACGATGAAGATAAGATCAGATCACCAGGTGGACAGTGAAAGTTGCAAACTTTCAATAAGCATGACTTGTTTGCTTGTATTGATAAAATTAAATGGGTAAAATGCCCCTAAGTTCCAGCCTGTCTTCTTAATAGTTTCCAATGCAACATGATGTATTATTGTTCTCGAGTCCTTTTTGAAGAGGTGATATAAGGAACTCTCTTCTATTGTAAATAGGATCTCTTTTTTGATAATTAGAATAAAACTCTGCCCAAATTGTAAGGCATTACTGAGACTTTGAGCTCAGATTGCTGATCATATTTTGTTACTAGAATAAGAAAGCAAGTGACTTTTCAGACTTTGTGTTATAATATCTTTGTTGTTGAGGAAACTATTCTTATGTCTTTTTCTTCAATATATTTTCTGTTCCTTTAATTCAACAAGCAAAATTAGTGACAATAGTCAGGAAGGTGTCCTGAAGAGTCAAGTGTGGAGAGACTTTGTGTCCCCATAATTGCCTTTATTGTGTTTTCTTTTCATTTCTGTGTAAAGGACTTTGGGATGACTTTATGCCCTCATTGTTCTTCGTATCTTACTCTTGAGTAATTCAGGTAGAGACTTTGTGTTGCATCTCGATTTGTTGGTTATTACATCCTTTGTTACATTTTGTTATTACTACCAGGAGTATTCTTGTGGTTTTCTAAATAGTACTTCTAAAAGAAGAGGAGTGCTATTTGTCATTTCCCTTGAGTTTTTTCTTTGATCCGCACGCATCATCTCTAAAAAAAGAGAGATGGATGGTTTGTCCTACCCCTGACTATTATTTCTATTTATATATATATATAGCTTATCTATAGGGAACCTCCCCTTGATGAGAGGAGAGATCAGTCCCCTTTTAATGTGGTAAACCTACACATTTGGATGACTAATCTTCCTACTTTGGCTGATCAGACCTATTTTGTTTATCAGTATACTGATCGATAAAATATTCAACCAACAGCTTCCACTTTCTTCAGCTGGGGATATGTGGCATCTTCTGTTGCTTTTAAGAAAGCACATTGAAACCTTTCACTATTTCCACCTAGTGCCTTCCACTTGATCCTGATACTTAGCTTGTTGAAACCTTTCACTCAAAAGAGATTTGAAGAATAGGATGCCGATATGAAATGTGGATGCTGACACTTGTCACATTCTGCTGAGTTATTATGAGACATGTGGCACGTCCTGACCAACTTATATAAATTATGAAAGGTGCCTCGGCCAATGACACTTGGCAGCTTTCACTCGATTTTGATACTTAGATAAAATTTGAGGAAAAAATAAATTTGAGCCCATGGTCTGAGTTAAAACTCCATCTTCTCAAACCAAAGTGTACAGGGACAAAATTTGTATCATGCAACTGCGAATCATAATGAAACGTAGAGTATTTTTTACTCTATAGTTATTGGTGACCCCAAGGAATTTTGAGCCTACTAAAAAAGAAACTACAACTCCTGCTTGATCAAAAATGACAAAAAACACAGCTTCAACAATGTTGTTTGATAGGACAACCACTCATCGTCAGATAACCCCTACTTATTCTGCAATTCATTGAAGGCTAAATCAAGGTTGATAATATCCTTATGTGAAAAATTTTACAAAACCTGAACCGTAGCCTTTAATTTGAATTCAAGCTAGGAAATAGGAATCAAAATAGTTTCTACTTCAGCTACTGATGAATCATCCCTTAAATTTTTAAAAACTATTTGATCATTCTACTTGGCCAATAGCAAAGGTTCAATTTCATCAACCATGAGCACAATATTATCATCGAGAAATGGAGAAAGAAGACCTAATTGCACTAGGTCTTCAATGTGCTATTTCATTTCACTGATTCCTTCTTTCATTACATTGAGAAGCTCTCTGCAATTGATGGCTACAAAATTGCAACTGAGAACCTCATTCACTCGCTTAACAGTGACCATTCTGTTATCAATTCCTACTGCTGACAATGTTCCATCCGTTGCATCATAAAGCTTTTGGATCAACATTTCAGAGTCCAATACTCTCCCAAAAACTATAGCTAGAGTGTTTTCAACTGAATTCTCCACCTTTTTGCACAATTTTTGTGCATTTAGCAGGAAGGTGAGAGAAGACCTGAGCTAAATAATCTTTGAAGAGATTCTCTTCCACATTGATTCATAAAGCTCCTTCACCAGATTTAACACTTCGACATTCTTTGGCCTATTGGCCAGCTCCAATGTCAATTGTTCTGCTCTTTGTTGTTCAGCTTGAAATTGGGCTTGTATAGATGTGATATTATTCTATTCATCCAGTAGCTTTTGTTGCAATTGTGTAACCTGTAATAGGTTTTCCTCGTATTTTCCTTGTAATGCTACTTTTTCTTGCCTTAGGGTTGTCACTGCATCTTTTACCTGCATTAGCCCTTCTTTTAAGGAATCATTTTGGGCCTAGATTGCCTGGTGAGTTTGAAGGGAAACAATATCCTACAATTGTTTATTTAGACTCTCTATTTCATTATCTTTTCTATCAATTTCTATGGTCAAACTACTATGGTTTGCCTTCTCTTTGGCTAGATTAGCCTCCATCTTCTGTAGCTTCCTTGATGTTTTCAAGTAATCTTCAGTAACTATAGAAGTGGATTCGATTAGTAGCTCAATTTTGTCTTGTGGCCTGAACAAGGACATGTCTATGGCCACTACATTCATTGTGTAGTCTTCTAGCTGCATCTGCTCACTTGGCTTGATTACATTTGGTGACAAATGAGTCATCATCAGTTGCTACTGAATTGGGTCAAATTGTGACCACAGATGTGGTGTAGCCAATGCCTTATTTGTCTTGATCCTCTTTTTCTCTCTTCAGGCTTCCCTCACCTTCCTAGCAGCGTCTACTTGAGTTTGGAAGGTAGAAGGAGAGGCAATGTGCCCACCTACAAAAGGATGTCCTTGTGGCAAACCATATGGAATAGCCAATTATTGGCTATGGGAAATCTGAGGAGGTATCTTCTTGGGAACATAGGGAGAAAAGTGAGGCAATGTTAAAGCTTGAGTAGGGATAGATGGGGTGAAGTGAGAAATGGGCACGGTGGAGGTGGCAGGGAATGTCATCTAGCTAGATGAAAGCATCATGCCCACAAGAGAAGAAAAAGATTAAGGAGGAGGAGGAATGATACTTACCTAAGGATAAACTACAGTACTCTGTAATTGGCATTGGGAGGGTTCTTCCCTCTCCTTAGACTCAAGTTGAAACCTCAGCCTTTTCTATTTCCTTGGTGTTTCTTCTTCTGGCTGTGCTTCTTTTTCTCTAACATCTACCAATACTGTTAGAGGTGCTTGTGGAGAACTGGGAACTTCAATAATTGATGCCAATGGGGAAGCTTTTGGTGGTGAAAGCACCACACTCTTTTGTTTTTCCATGATGCTAAGAGATTGGGGCCAAACTATTACAGCGATTGCAGCTGTGGTTTGCCTTTGGGCATGTGATTCTTAGCTGGATCCTGCTCTGGCTTCCAGCTCTACACTCTATGTTGGCAAATTTCTTGTGTCAGGGCTAGATACAGGGGACAGGTGGCACTCATCCCATAGTTCTTCCCATCTCTCATCTGAGTCCATGTTCTGAAAAGAATAAGTTGTTTGACAAATTTCTTGCCTATACTTCCAATAGGCTTCTATTTTCTTAGCATCCCAGTCTTTATTCTTTAGTTCCCTTCTTAAGCCAGAAGTCATTCTGATTTTAGGATCAAAATCCCTCTGCTTATCATAGAAAGTTTCCCATGGTCTGTTTTGTGGAAGGGGCAAATTTGTTAATTCAACATAAAATCTAGGAGTATCTTCCCTAGGATTTTTCTTATTTTTCCAAAAGGGGCAACCCTCACATGCAATTCTGGTAGCAACCCTATTAGCCCTAATCCATGAAGCTATGAAACCATTTGGATCATATACCCATTTATCTTTGATTGGCAGGAAACCCAAGAAGGCTAGCTTTCTAAGCATCACAATCTCAACATCTCTGACTTTTAATACCATGTTGTTTGATATCCATGGGAGGTCATACATTTTTCTCTTCCTCTTCCTAGAGCCATATTCATTATCTACTATAGACACCTACCTGGTGACCTCTAAGAATGCTAACCTAAGAGTCAAAATCTTAGGTAGCAACATTAGTTCCCCACAAAAACCATGGACTCTAATAATTGTATGGTGGGATCCAAAAAAAATCACAAGGAATTGGGCAATTGGCCAGAAGGTTTGAAACACTTGGAAATAGTCTATTTATATTGGTTTAGGGCTGAGGTGATAAAAAGAAAGGGTAAAAAATAGTTCCTGAAATTCATATGGGTCTCTAGTTTTTGATAAAATATTTGTCCATGCAAACATAGGAGTGGTTCTTTGTAGATAGAAACTTGGGTCATACATATCAAGATGCATATGTTAGGAAAAGATGTCAGAGTTCCGATACAACATGAGGTGAAACAAATAAGAAGAGTACCTAAAAACTCCTTTTGATTTGAATTGGGCAAGTTGTTCCACCATTAAGTATGCAATCTACTCAAAAAAATCAAGTCGATACTCCTGAGTCTTGTCAATGATTTTCAACCTAAAGAGGATGGCCATTTGTTCTTCATAGACTACCATATCATCTTTCATTCTGAAGATGAAAGCCATCATAGACAGTGCATCCTAGCTAGCTTGTGCAAATTGGGCTCTTGCTGCAGGTAGTGTCGGCACACTAGTATCATCATCACCCATTTGCAATTCAGATCTTAAGAACCTTAACTGACTATTGATGTTTGCTCATGTTCTTTGCATTTTAGCAATAGTGGGAAACATAGCTATCTTATTGTGATACAAGGCTAGCATGTCTCTGATAGCCTGTGGTGTGATTTGCACCATGAATGGACCCTATTGTATGGTGTTTGAGGGTGCATGGAACAAGTCTACACATAGTTCGACCAAGTCAGGGCATGGATGCACACCTGGGACAATGAATTATGCCAGTTGTGAAGTCCATATCCTCATTGCAAATGTCTCATATTGTCCCACCTTGGCCCTCTGAAGACACCTTTGATGTGCCCCTTCTCTAAGAGTTTTGCTATTAGCTCTTTGAAGAATTGGGTCCATGACTCCATCTACATAATCTTTTATCTTTGTTGGGTCACTTACTTGACCAACTTCAGGTATTCTAGTTCGTGAATAGGTCTTCAATGGTTGTGTGGGCGCTGAAGCATATGACTTGCTTGTAAGAAACTTATCAAGGGATTCATAAATCCTAGCTCCTTGTTGCGAAGACTGTGCTCCCTCCATCTCTATATCTATTCTATGATAATTGGTATGAACTTTTGCAAAATAGAAAGCTCTTTCGCTTAAGCAAGTTTACAAGGAACTAAAAATGCAAGTAGTAGGATATTTTTTCACCAATGCAGGAATGTTTAAGAAATTGTAAGCTTTAACTCTTTATATGTGATCTCAGTAGGTTTAGGCATTGCTTGGCCTTGTAGAGCCTCTTGTAATAGCATATTTTGTTTGGGGATGGCTAATATGTCCCAAGTTGAGACTTGTGCTGGAGTCCTCTTTAATTGATCTACCACATTCATCGGTTCCAGAGTTTGGGTTCTTGGAAAGTAAGGATACCTTGCTTTTTCCTGAACTTATCTTGGGACTACTTGATTCAGCACTAGTTGTGGCATTTATTGTCTAAAAGTTGTATTCCTTTGACTTTGTAATGGAGGATTCTCCATAAATTGACTATTTGCAACTTCAGGCTGCTCCACCATTCTTCTCTTTCATCTAGTATAGTAATCTGATTGCACCACTGGTTTCTTGGAAGTGGAAGCCTCATTCAAGAATACTGATTCTTCATCTTCAACCCATGAGAACAAAGCATGTTTTAGGGCTATTTCTTCCTCTTGTTATAAAGACATTCCTTGCATCTGAGCCATTAGGACTAAATTTTACATACCAAGAGATTGGTAGGCTTGATTGTCACTAGTACTTGCAAATTATCCATCCATTCTTCTTTACTCTGCCACCTTTTGTTGTAGATTACCCATGGGACAATCTCTAGGTGTATGAGCATTATTACAAGAGAAACACCAGGCATTGGTGCTATCTGCATAGTTATTTTGCCCTGGAACAATCTCCCTATTCGAATTGAGGGGAACAGTTTGTGAGGGTGTAGGGATTGCAACAAATTGGTTTGCTGGCTGAGGGTTATTTTGCCTTTGAGGACCCTGGTATTAGTTTGGCTATGATGAAAATCTATTTCTTTGGTAGCCTTGATATTGAGGTCTAGGGTAAGGATTCTGCTATCTCTTTATGTTAATCAACTCATTAGAAAATGTTCTTAAGATATTTTTGATATCATCCATCTCATATGACTGAGCAAAGACAAGTTCTTTAGCAGATGGTTGAGGATATTGATGCATAGACACAAGTGGGGCTATGGATTTAGGGGCTTCTTGAGGTAATGACAAGGTGATTTCTAGAAACATGGGCATGGGAGGCCTTGGGGGTAACTTTCCAGCATCTATCAAATTATTTTCAACTCTGACTGCATAGTCATAAGCCTCTGGCAGAGTCTAACCTCCAAGTGACTGAATCATAATAGATATATCTGAATTTAAAGCCTTAAGGTAAAACACTATAGCCATACCTGGTAATGGTCTAGTAGTAGCAGGAATCCTTTCTCAAGTCTTTTGAAATATGGAGTTGAAGTCAGTCATTACTTCTTGTGGTGCCCTTTGGGTGGTAATTAATTACTGTAACAAAGAAGACTTATCACCCTTTTCTTCAAATCTTTCAAAGAAAAGATCTCTGAGCTGATCTCACATAGATATGGTATTTGGGGTCAAGGACCAGTACCATTCCATAGCCTTTCCTTTAAAATAAGTTGCTAATAACCTTATAGCCGCATTCTATTGTGTGACAACATGTATAACACAGACATCTGATACATCTTGAATATGCTCTTCAGGTGTTTTAAAATCTTGCCCACTAAATTTGGGTAGAGCTTTCAAAGCATTTACTAGGATAGGATCCCAAGTGACTGGTGGTATTGGGAGAATCAAAGGACTACCAGTGTTCCAACTTGCATAATTTCTTGGGGCTATAGGGTCTCTCATATTTACTCTTGGTATTGGTATAAAATGATTGACTCTTCTTCTTGGACTAGTTACCAAAGGTGGCAAAAGAATACCTCGATTTACAATAGATTGTGATCTAGTTACTGGTCCATAGCTCTGACTCCTTGTAGCTCTCTGATTCATATGGTCTTGAAAGAAACTTCAAGACTTGTCCCACTGGGCGTGCTAAAAAACTGTTGATGGTTAAAATTGTTCTTTGCTTCTAACACCAACAATGGGAAGTTTCAAGAATGTGGGACTTGCAACTTGAAACAACCTCCAGATTTTTAAGAAGCTGGTCTCTTCTTTATCTTGAGTGTTGGGAGGAAAAGATAGAAAATTAAACAGAAACACAAATGCAAAGAAAGAAAATCTAACTATGGCGATGCGCCTGAATGTAATTCGACCCTTAATTCTAAGCACAGTGAAACTATATGTAAGATTCAATTACATTAAAAAGTGAATAAGGCATGATTAATGTAAAAGATAGAAATAATAGAAATAGAGGCTCACATCTTAGACTACTTTTGCAATGACATATAAAACACCAATAAAGGCACAGAACTCAGTCTTCTCATTAAATCTCAAGTTACATAAAAGGCACAGAAACATGCACAGTCAAATAAACTTTCCAATTCAAGAAAATAGAATAAAGGCAAATGATATTCCTGATCATAGCTCTAAAAGTCTGAAAACTCTTGACAATAGTCTCTCACAAAAAATTCTCTCCAATCTTCTGATCCTCCTTTTTGGTGATCTTTGCACCCCTCTTTATAGCATTGGATTCCCTCTAGATTGTCTGCATGTTCCCAATCTAATAGCCTAATTGAAACTCTAATTGAACTGGAAGTGTCTAACAGAAGATATTTCTTAGATTCTGAAACACTCTGTCTTCTTGTGGTTCATTGGCTGAAACAGATACACAAGACTCTCCCTTTTATTAAATGAAAAAGGACACTTGGCCAATTTCTTGAAAACCTTCTTATTATTTAGGAGGCACCAGAACATGCTAGTTGGTGGCTTCCGCAGCACTTACTGAAGACACGTGGTACATTCTGGTAACCTATAATCTTACTGTGTCTTCACTTAGAGGTGTTCGGTCCTTGACATCTGTCACCATCCACTTCTCCCAAAACTTAAACAACTTCTATAGAAAATGGGACCCAAATCAGTTCTCACCCGAGCAACTTCAAAAAGGGGACATGAACATGTGGCACTTTCCACTTATTCTTGATAAAGGACACGTGGTGATCTTCGCTACCTTTAGCTACTTTTTGACAAACCTATGGAAGGTGACACGTGTCCGTCTCTGCATTGCCCTATCTATACTATAGAAACAATCAGGCCTCATTTCATACTTACACAGACAGTGACACTTGGCAGCTTTCGCTTGCCTCAAAACAAAAACCTGGGACCCACCACAGTCTTTATTTGTCAATGAAACATAATGAAGATAATTTAAAGGTTGACACGTGGTGGCTTCCGCTTTCTTTAGCTGGGGATATGTGGCATCTTCTATTGCTTTTAAGAAAGCACATTGAAACCTTTCGATGTTGCCACCTGGCACCTTCTGCTTGATCCTGATAGTTAGCTTGTTGAAACCTTCTGCTCAAAAGAGATTCAAAACGTAGATGCCGATATGAAATGTGGATGCTGACACTTGTCACATTCCACTGAGTTACTATGAGACACGTGGCACGTCCTAACCAACTTATAGAAATTATGAAAGGTGCCTTAGCCGATGACACTTGGTAGCTTCCACTCAATTTTGACACTTAGATAAAATTTGAGGAAAAAAGAAATTTGAGCCTGTGCTCTGAGTCAAAACTCCATCTTCTCAAACCAAAGTGTACAGGGACAAAATTTGGATTGTGCAACTACAAATCAAAATGAAACGTAGAGTATTTTTTACTCTATAGAATTACTATGACTTGAGGTAATTTTAGGACTATATGGGTCATGTTCAATTCATGTTGAGGTCACCTCAGTCCCCCTTTCCATATGCTCTCACTACTTTGTGAGCAACCTATGCCAAACACTCTCACCATTTTGCAAGCACAAAAACACTAGTTCATTTCATCTATTACCACACCCTTGCCATTTTGCAAGATCATTCTTTCTCATCTCATCATCTTTTTATTTACCAGACCATTCTCATTTGTTTGTTGTATCTTCCACTTATTCTATAAGATGATTCATGTTGGTCTGATCATCATTTTTTTTTTATCCCATTTATTAGGAGAACTACATTTGGCATGAAGTTCATGTTGGAACATGCATCCATGGAACTATGTAGGTAGCATCCACTTGTCTGATACATCTGGAGTCAGCTCAGCCAACCCCTTCTTTTTCTTCTCTTCCCCCATTTCTTCTATCATTATTCCTCTTTAATTAGGGAACAATTGTCATTGTTCTTTGTTATGATGTGGTGGAAAGTAACACCTCTACCGCACATGCATGAACATTTGTCTTTAAACCACATTAACTTGGTTTTTTTTTATGTGTGTTTATTTGATTCTTGTTTGTTATCTAGTCTTTTATTTTCTTGTTTGGTCTTGCTTCTTTGTGTTATTTTTTTTTCCAAGTACCCCTTGATGGTCCACATAGATCTTGATTATTCATATCTTGATCTTATGTTATCAAGTTGATCTTGCCTTGATTTTCTACATTTTTGTTCCTACTTAAGTCTTGATAGATCATATCTTGATTTTTAGTTAGGTTCATTTATGTTTGTCTTTTTCTTTGTTTTTGCTTCTTTTTTTTAATGTAAATCGTTGTAACTCTAGTTTTGGTCATTGTTTTACCATTATTCTTAGTTATAGGTATTCACATTTGAACTAGCTTAGCACAATTAGAATCTTATGTCATTCTAAGTTATTCATACTTATGATGCTTAATTTATTTTGCTATAGCAAGAACTTTGTGCTCAAGTCTTAAAGTCTTAACATCAACATCAATTCTGATGAATGATTCTCAAGAACACTTTGCAAAACCTATTCTCATGATATGGAATTAGGATTCTAAGAGCATGCATTTTAGCACTCAAGTCTATTCTTAGACATGCATCTCTTCACATACATTGTGAGTCTAATCAATTCTTGGTCATTTTTCATCATTCCTCATTCAATTCTCTCCCAAACTTGGGTGAACTACATTGGCCTGAAGTTCATGTTGGAACTAGAGTCCATGGAACTATGTAGGCAGCGCTCAATTTCTATTAAGGTCAGCTCAGCTTTCTCCATGCTTATTTTCATCTCTCTCATCACTTTATGCATTCTCATATGCTTGGTTTTATATGGCTTTCTAAGCTATTACGCCATCACATGTACATTTGTGCCCACTCACTTTAACCTATCTTTTTAGTTATATCTTTGATTTGTTTTGTTTGCCAATTGCCTAGGCTTGGGCACAACATCTGAACCATCTTTGAATCAAATCAGCTCTACAAGGGAAAAATCATTATTTATTCTTTATCAATGATCAATATTTACCCTAATGGGGCAACACTATTTTATCATGATCAAATTTGCTTTATTGGAGTACTTATTAGATTTTCTTTAAAGACCCTGTTCTAGTGGTACTTCCCTTCTTGAAGTAGAACACTCTCTATTTTCCTCTAATTTAAAGCTCTCCACACTAATGCCCATGATGGAAATATTTTAGTGTGTAAATTTTCTTGAGATTAATCAATGTCGTAAGCGTACAGCTTGTACTCTCAAATTGGGTACATTTACAATGTGTGCTTTACATTTATGGATTGTATTTTTCTCATTCCCCCTGTCTCTAGGGCCTATTATACTCCTAATTATATTTTTATCATTGATGTTAATCATGTGTGCAATCATTATCTCATTTGGATGTGATCTATTCCATGGGTTAACCTCTCACTTTCTCTCCCTTTTTGAGAGTCCATCCTTCTCTTTCATCCTAGTATGTCCTCTCGAGGGGGCATCATGGGTCTGTTCCATTTTATTCTTGACAACTCTTTTCTTTGAAAAGATGTTGTTTTGCCTAAATGTCTCACTATGCCTTCTCAAACAGGGGCAAAAGTAGACATCTAATTTCTAACACCATTTGTGTTGAAATTTTCAATCTTACTTGAATTGCACTCAAATGCACAATTTAGGTCAAAATCCATAAAACACGCTAAATGGTTCGAACTTGTCATTTACAAGTGCAAATTTATGTCAAAGTATCCCTAAAGGGGGTAATTCAATTTATGGGCCAGCTAACTTTGATCAATTAATTTTGAGTTAAAATAATGATTTTGCCTTTTGTGCCTTGGATCACTTTTTTATTCTAAATTCATTGGTACACATCACGTACCTTTATTATTTCGTGTTGGCAACATCCTAAATGATAATACGGTTCCAGCACATCTAGCGTCACCTTCTAATTCTTCTTGAGTCAAATTACAACTCAGTAATATGACTTTCTGACCATTTTGATTAATTGAGGACCAATTTTGAAATAATTGCACAAATGTTGATTAACATTGTTTAAGGCTAATTAATCTAAATCAAGAGCTTAAGTGGATTTTCCATGAGAGTTGTTAAATATTTATTTTTGAAAATTGATTCCCATTAACTGCATCATTATGTGACATCATTTCTTGGGAAGACATCCCTAGGCCATAAATGCCACAAATATCAAGATTATGGATCACCCATGCCTAGTTAATGTCTCCCATGCCTATTCAATGCCCCTTGTTCCAAGGTCATGATGAAGATAATTATGGATTTAATTCTAAATATTAGGAATATCCTCAACCACACATCTTCATCTCAAGATGGATGGTTCAGGTTGATCCCGACCCATCTCAAAAATCTATATATAGAGACGCCATGAACATCATTTCTAAGTTGTTTTGGTGGAAGGTTATTATGATCAAATATCTTCAAATCTTGAATATTGCAAATTTATAATGTTAAATTATTTCCACAAGGCTTTGCATTTGATCATAGATTTTGTTTGCAAGCTTCATTGATAGGTTAGTTTAGTGATTTGGAATCAAGAGCCTAGGTTTTATGGAGTGTTCTTAAGGCATTGGAGGAGCTTACCACCATTGTTGACAAAGACAAGGATGTTTGATCATAGGAGAACATGTTTTTGAGCCATATGGGTATGGTGAATCCATTTGAGAAGGTAATATGGTGTTTTTTTCTTTCATTTGTTTCTTGCTATCCTTTGTAATTTCCATAGGAATAGATAGGCTTGGTTAGTTAGTTTTTCATGTATGTTTCATCGTTTATGGAATAATGCTTGACTAAATTACTTTGTAATCCTCTCTACAGTATGTAGTACTTAAATAAATCTAAGACAATAACATATTTATTGTTATTCATAATTAAATTTAGGGCTCATTGAAGTTTTATGTTAGGGTGTGGAGCTAAAAGCTTCACCAAGGAGCATACAAATCAGGTTCGGGTCTACACAGACGCCGGCGTCGGTCAGGAGCGACCGACGTCGGTCACAGGCAGTTGGAGAGACGTCGACGTCGGCAGAATGGTCGGTCGACGGCGGTCACAGACAAGTAGCAGGAACCGACGTCGGTTACCTGCGTGTCCAGAAAGCTATTTTCGTGGACAGAAGCGAGTGTTTGCATGATAAGTTTGAGTTGTGAACTCAAGCACGCGTCTCTATTGTTAGCATTACTATTTTTGGAGCCCTTGTTCAAGAGGCTTAACTGCTTGTTGGTTGTACATGCTCAAGTCTCCTAATTCTATATGTAGAATTAGATCTTCTTAGCTTAGTAAGTAATTTTGTAGTGAATTATTGGAATTCATTGTGTGTGAAGAACAGTACAGAATTGAATCAATCCAGGCTTGTTAGAGTTGATTGTTCTTGAGAGAGAGCTCTTGAGGAATTGAGATCCATTGAGAGATCTATACATCTAGGAGAGGTGTGGAAGAAAGAAGCTTTCTTCAATTGTATTCCTTTGTAAAGAGTTTTGTTAATACAAGTTTTCAGGGTGTTTTCTTGTATCTCTTGTTCTTGATATTATCATTTCAATTACTTGTCAATCTGGTTTAATTTCGCGTTTATTGCTGTCATAGTTGTAATCTATTGTTGGATTGATCCCCCAACATTTTACTTAGCCCAAAGTGAGAAATGTCATTGTTGTGATCAACATGCCCCACTTATAGTAGAAATGGGGGACCCATCCTTTAATATTTATCAAAATAGAACTCCTAGGTCCATTCTATTATTCTAACCAGCTTCATCTAAACTAGGTCCTTGAAATATTATGTCACCTCAATTTTCCCAAGCAATTTCAAGCCTTATTTATTTTATGACTAAAGTAGGCTTGTTATTTTAAGTATTTAGGGTGCTAACATTATAGGTCAACTTTTAAAGGAAGTTCTTATAGTCGTGTTCCTTTCTTGAAGCAACAAACTTGTGACCTTCATAGAAAATCAAAATATTAATGGTAGTCAGGTAAGTTATTAATGGATTACACATCTTTTCATTTTTTAATTAGTATTTTTCATGGGTTTTATAGGAGAAAATAGATAAATGGAAGGATGCCATATCATAAGTTATCATATTGACTAGTCTCCTAGACCTTTCAAAGATGTCAGAGCCTGAGAGAGCTTAACCAACTCAGAGAGAACCACATCACAACTTATCAGAGTATCTAATCCACCAAACCTGATAGAGATGTTAGAGCCTGGGAGAGCTCGACCTACTCAAATGATGTTAAATCATAGGTTATTAGAGTGGTAGTCCCCCAAACCTATCAAAGATGTCAGATCTTGAACCACTCATAGGGTACCAAATCATAAGTTGTTCGAGTGGCTATTCCCTTAGACCTATTAGAGATTTTAGATCCCAAGAGAGTCTAACCCACTTAGAGGATGCCACATAACACCATGTTAGATTGGTTAATCCCCCATACTTGTTAGAGATGTTAGAGCCTAAAAGATCCCAAACCACTTAGAGGATGCCATGTGACACCATGTCAGAGTGACTAGTCCCCCAGACCTATTAGAGATATCAAAGCTTGAGAGAGGCTAACCCACTTAGAGGGCACCACATCACACCATGTTAGATCATCCAATCCCCTAGACTTGTCAAATATGTTAGAGCTTAGGAGAGCCCAACCCACTCAGAGGGTACCATGTCACACCATATCTTAGTTTCTAATCCTTTAGACTTTTTAGAGATGGCATGCCTTCAGAGAGCTTGACCCACTTATAGGGTACCACATCTCACCATGTCAAAGCAACTAGTCCCCCAAACCTATCAGAGATGTCAAAACTTGAAAGAACCTAACCCACTTAGAGGGAACCACATTACACCATGTCAAAATGGATAGTTCCCTAGACCTATCAGAGATGTCAACACTAGGGAGATCTTGACCCACTTAGAGGATGCCACATAGCACAACCAAGTATATGAATAAGTAACCACTTAATTCCCTATACGGGCCATAATGGAGTGTGAATGGAGCCTAAAGACCATTTAGAGTATGTCGCATGTCCCTAAATGACACCTCACCCTTCTTGAGGGTATACCATGAGTTACAAATTTATGTTTAGGTGCTGACAATTAATAGGATGTCCAATAAATGGATGACAGGTGGCATAATGTGAGAGTTAATCCAGAAGCCTCATAGAGATATGACTGCATGCCTACCATGCATCAAGCATTAATGAAATAGGATGTTGGGCCTAATTGGATAGTTTTAAAATGTGACATCACCATTACTAAATTTAATTGGTGGCAGAGGATCATGATCCCTAAATTTAACTCTAAATAAAGAGAGATCCGACAACCAACTCAAATTTGGATTCACATTAAGTGAGTAGCCAAAGCAAATAATATAGGGGGATTAATGTATGCTTTTATAAATATCCTAAAGAGATATCACTAATGGTTATTATTGTATACCTTTAATAATAATTCAACTCCTTGCTTTCCAGTTCTTGTCATATACCTTTACATTTTACCTTGCACTCAATACCTTTCTATTGGCCTCCATCTCACTATAATAGTTGCATCCTCCTCAAACCCCAAGGCCAAGCTTGAGTATCAAGATACCCTATTCCCATAAGGCTTGACCTAGTTTAAATAATATAATAATTATTCAAAACAATCAAATAGGTACCCAAGGACTCAGGCTCTAACAATGATGAACAGGCAAAATTTGAGTATGCCTTTTAGGCTTACAATAAATGCAATCTTCACAGGGTCGTGACCAAACTAGAGATATTCCATTATATAGACTTGTTTTTAAACCTACTTTTCACTACCATTAGAGTGAAAAATAGAGTCTATGACTAGGTTTGATCACCCAACTCTTAGCACCAAATCACCTACGTCTTTGTGAATGCTTACAAATCATATTACTCCCTCCTAAATTTTACCTTCTCTTATGATGTTTTGGTAGTGAAGACTTGGAATGAAACTCTCTAGATATATGAGGTCCTAAAATATTTGTCCAAGAACTTGAATTCCAAGTGGGTCATCAAGGAGGACATTAATGCATACATAGTTTTTACCTTCTGGGAGGAAGTCCAAGTGGGTATGATTCTATTGAATCAATTATTTGGGGCCAATAATTACTTGCATGTAAACAAATTATTTTTGGCCCTCCTCCATATGATCTTCATTAGTTCCAAAGTTATGGACATGGGAGGGATGATCAACTTCAATTTGGTCAATGTCATAACTGATACCTAAGTAGGAGGGAATTTCTACATGATGATCTACCTTGTAAATGCAATATATGGGATGATCATTTTCAAGCCATACATTTGTCTTGTGTGGATTCCAAGGGCCTTAATAGTCCATGTATGATTTTATAAATTATATGGCCACCAGTACCAAAACCACATCTAGGACATCTGCTAACACTTCTACTTAGTGGTCTACAATGCAATCAATGAGGCTCTAATGCCCCCTTTATAAAACTCTATTATAGCCATCCATGACTATTGATACTACCAAGAGGATATCATCATTTGAATTGTGGGCATTCTCAAGCATCCCCTTTCCTTGTCATAATTCATCCCAAATTATTTGGTAGAGTAAGAAAATACATACCAACTAGTAGAAAGTATTTTCTGATTTTTTATAAGCTACTAGTAGAAGGTATGGAGAGGGTGGCTATATAGTTGATCAACACCTTTCTCAATCCTAAGAGTTGATTAGCTCTAAATTCTAAATTCATTTTATATATTCCATCTGATGCACTTATTGATTATTTATTTGGCCATTGAGGTACCATTCTTTTCTAACCAACCATTAGTTCAGCATTGATTGATCATAGCATATTAAGTAGGTCCTTCATCCATATATAGTGGAGGGAGGGAGCCCACCAACCCCAACCCCAACTATATATGGATAGCCACCATATATCTATAGGGATAGATATATAGATAGGGGGATGAGGACCCTCTCACTTTCTACAATATCATATAGAGAGAGGGGATTCCCCTATTGCTCCTAATATCCATTAGGCACCATGTTTACAAGGCCTTCCCTCCCCTCTATAAAATGGTAGTTGGGTGGGACTACTTTGCCTTAGAGAGAGATAAAATTTAGAATTGGGATCCAAATTTCATGATTAGGTCTCATTTGGAAAGGTACTCAATGTGCCTCAATATAAAATATAGTCACCAATTAATGGATGGCAATGAGCTCTACTTGAACACTATGAATGACTAGGAGGTGTTGTCTTGGATCATATCTTAGAAGAATAAGAAAGGAAATAAGGTCCAAGTGTGCCCATCTTCTCCCCAACAAGTTCCTAATCACTTTATGAAGGATCTAACTCTGACTCTTCATGTTATCTCTAGGAAATTTTACAAGGCATTATACCACCTTATATTCCTCATGTTCTAGCTCCAACCCCACCTCCTCTAGTATCTCTTATGCCTCATCCTCTACCTCCTCAAGTAGATCCTACTCTCCATGTTATGGTTCTTATTTTTCCTCTTCCAATAACTATTGTGCCTCATCCTCTACCTCCTCAAGTATTTCTTGCTCCTTATGCTTTGGCTCCTCCTCTTCCTCGTATAACAGTTCCTTCTCATTGTACTCTAGCTTTGCCTCATATAATAGCTATAGTATCCCAACCTTAGTTGAGCCAGACTTATATTACTCAATGGTAGGTAACCCAAGCATAGGTGACTCTACCAACAACACCTCAACCATAGGTTTTACAAACCCTAAGGTTTGATGTCACTAATAGTCTAGAGGTAAACCTAAAATGAGGCAATTAATAAGCAATGGTGTAGGTTCCACACCTTACACTTCCCATTATTTCATATCCCTTGTACCCCTCACTCTTTCCACATTTTTGATCCCTCTTAAGATACCCCTCATTTCCACTCCCCTTCCACAGGTTCCCCAAGTCGTGCCTCTTATTTTCCCCATTGTACACCCTCCATTATTTAGCCTCAGTCCTCCTAAGCATCCTTATCTCTTTGTTTCCCTCCACCCCATCCATTCCACAACCTATAACCTCCCTAATGCCTTCATTAGGCATGCCTTCAGTCTAGGTACCTACAAGGACATCTTCATCAGTGAGCATAGATACAACCATCGAGAGTAAATCTCTAGTGGTAAGAATTATCCTGGAAGCCCCTTTAATCATTTTAGCATCTCCCTTGATCCATCTACCTCTAAATATGGCCCTAATGGATCTTGTTGTCTTGGCTAGTCCTTCCACTATATCATCTAGAGTTGAGATTGGTAAGAGACCCAAGAAAAATCAAAAGGTGAATCACCCTTGAGCTTTAGTTCATAGGCCTTCTGCTCTAACTCTACCTCCTCTACCTACCTCAATAGTTCTTCCATCCTTGATCATGGCACCTTTGTATATTTCTCCCCACCCTCCTCTTTCCACTACCTTGGGTGCCCAGGGATTTGTATTTTACTAGCCAATCTAATCACTTATATTGAACATCCCTTTATCGAGAGTCATTGCCCCTCAAGTGGGCATGACCCAAGAGTAGTGGTGGGCATAGATGTTCCTACAAGCATCCCCTTTTGTCCTTCCTCCTTTCTCTTCCATGCCTCCTCTTCATCCATGTCTTTCCTCATTCACCCCTCCCACTTCCTCCATCTCTCCTTCACCTCATCTTCCACCCGTCACCACTATCTCTACCACCCCTCCAGTACCTCCCAAAACTTGAGGAATGATCCCAAGGTCATAAGCACTAGAGATGATAGTCTAGGGTGACTCAAACATATAGTAGAGCTTTGATCAATCCATGAAAAGTATGAAGAGGACACTAACATATAAATTCATCTAGGAAGGGAACTTGGTGGTATGGCAAACCCAACAGGGTTTTAATTTCTCACCAAGGTGAGTAATTACACAAGGGAAGAAAAGGCGGTTGAGGATCTACTCTCCATTTTATAGATAACCCATGATATGTTAGAGAAGCTCCTTAAAGATATGCAAAGTTAGGTTCAGATGCTATAATCCTAGGTGAAGATATCCTTCCCCATTGGGTAGATTGGGAAGCTCAAGGATTCCCTCTTACTACTCTTCTCAATTCTAGGGAAGGTGGTGGAGACTATGGTAGAGACCAATGTGCTTATCTAGTAAATTCAGGCTTACATGGAGAAGATTTCAAAGATTGAGGGAAAATACAAGAAGCTAATGGTGGTGATCAATAAAGGTATGTTCCCATAATTAAAACTAATGCTCTCCTCAAACTTGGGGTTGTATCAAATGTACACCGAGAACATGAAGGTGGCTATAGATGAATGGATTGATATGGATTGGACTATAATAGGAACCTTTAGAAGAGGGCAATTAAAAGATATTGGCCTAATTTAAGGAGGTCAATATCTCTATGTTATTCCACCCAAATGACACCCTACTAAATAGGAGAGAATTTAGATACCACTTGGGTCACCTTAACTATGTCATGAGGGAGAAAGTTGCCAAAGCAAATAGGGAAGAATCCCAAGTGATTCTTGAGCTATCAACACAATCCACAATAAGCATCAACTAAGTGTTTAGGGTCCAACTGTTAATGGAAGCTCCCTTTCAAGTGTAGCAGAGGCTAGTGACTCAAGTTTTGGCGATATTTAGGGAACCCCCAATGAACCTTGAAAATTTAGACTGAGATTTTGACCTCGTAGTAGTTACATTAGAAAATAGGGATGCAAGATTAAAATAGTTGGGAGATAGATATTCATAGTTACCTTTGCATTTCAGCTAGATGGTACCCCTGTAAATATTTTTGAGGGCTTGGAGAATATTTTATTTCAAATTTAGAATTACATTTGTAACTATCATGAGTAGCCATCATGGCCTAGGATGGGAATCTCACACTATTTAGAGGTGAATCCCATCCTTATATATAAAAGGTAAAAATGTATTATAATTTAAGGGTCAACTAAAATTTGCTTGAAAGTGTTATTGGATTATAGCTAGGATTTCACCTAATTATTCCATTCATCTTTTCAAATTGTAGAGTTGGCCATGATTGATTGTTTTAATAACACTTTTTTTTTATGAATACAATTCCATTTTTTTGCAAAGGGCTTATTCTATGTATCAATTATATTTCATCTCCATTCTAAATACTTACTAATTCTAGATTAATCAAACTAATACCTTGTTATTAAATGTATGTTATGGTTATGATGTGCTTGTCTAATATAATTACTTGGTGAACTCTCTTGTTTATGTTTTCACAAGTACTACTAAATTTGTGTGCTAGTCTAAAAGTTACCATTATATGTTTATGTGTAATTTACTATAAAATCTTAATACTTATATTTAATGAGGGTTCATATTTGAATCATACTCCCCTCTTTCCTCAGACTCTTCCCACTATGTGTTTTTGGAGTCAAAAATTTTAGCGAAACTCAATCTACAGTGGTATAACTTTGGTAAGGGTATTTGGTTTGATGGTTGATGCATTGATTTCATTATAAATCTAGAGGCTCTTTTTATACCTTACTCTCTCCTCTTTTTATGTTTGTTTTCAAAGACTAAACTACACTTTCCCCTTGTTTTTATAAACAATACATTAACATCAATAATAACCTTTGACAGTTAGATCTATATGCAAGAATCTCATATTAAACTTTTTGTGGTGGCACCATATCTCTTGTAGACTATTCAAATAGACTCTAATGGTAAGTTAAATACACATATCCATTCCATGGGATGATCTCAAATCATTCCTAAAATGGAAGATGAAATTCCATCATTGTTTCCATCTTCCTCTTTGGGGAATACCCAATCTCATGGGTATTTCATGAACCAAACTTTTGAGTGAACAATAGCTAACACTAGAAGGATGGCCAAATCCATGAATTTTAGGTTTGTCATTGGTTTATTGGTGTGTTAAAATTATGCTTGTTTATAATAATATACTAATTACTATTTGATTATGAAGCATCTTGGAGATTAGTTCATCGGTCATTTGGGCTAAGTCCTGCCACAGTCGATTGTTAATTTCTCCCTAATTTTCCACAAAAAACCCAAGCTCAACCAACCTATACCTACCATGATTCTAAACATTTTATCCCCACAGCCTCTTCTAAATTTACATCCTACTATGGCCTAGTTAGTTGGTTATGCCATTAACATCTTGAGAGTTGTCCATGATTTACCAAGATGTGGGATGGATTGTTGATGAACATAACTTCCAATAAAACTACTCTAAGGCTTTTAAATGTAGAACATGAAGATGTGGTGTGTATTATTTTCCCCTTAATGTTTATGGAATCAATGTATGCTCGATTATTCAACCTCCCTGAAGACATTATCCCCAATTGGGACCATTTCAATATTGCCTTCCTCATCTAATTCAGGTAGGTGATTGACCCCATTGTCCTATACCAAAAAATTTCTTGTATCAAAAGGGATTTTAATGAGCCTATCATTAACTTCAACATTGGGTTTCAAAAGATGTACAATTGGGTCACCATGCTTTATTAGCCTAACCCCTAATTATCACTTGAAATGTATAAGATTGTACTAGACCCTTGGACCACCATGTTTATAAGGAGAGACCTGACCATAATGGACCTATCCCTAGATTACATAGGAAACATTAAGGTACATAGGCAACTGAACCCCCAAAATCACATGATGGCCCCCACTCCTAATGTGTTACCATAGATGCCTGCATTGAACTTCTTGCCCAATGTTAATCAAAATGCCCTAATGTTTTAGCCACTCCCTATAATGCATCAACTCCCATTGGGTCATCCAATTTGAAACCAATAATTGGGTTTTCTTAACCTAGGTGGATGTGAACTAATTCCTTGAATACCACACTAAGTAATGTTGGCAACAACTACAATACCCAATCTACACAGTAGAGAGTCCATAAAGAATGGGTTGTACATCATTTAATGAATCGTACAAAAACTTGGTAATTATTTCATTGGGATATAAAGGTAGGTGAGTAACTCTAATGTATAAATATCTAACAAAAAATTCACATATCAAAGACTAATTAAGAACTAAAACCATCCTCACAATCCCCCAAAACCCTCACCCAATAGGTTTTTTGAGATCAATATCTTTGAGATATCCTTACCTAATTTGCGTTGAGTACATAACATGGTAACCCATGGGGAACTAAACTACATAGAATTTGGTTTTTCTTTTAAGATCTTTCATAAGGAAATGGAGGAATATGAGGTGGTCCCCAATCACCTTGAATCATCCAACATGGGTAAATTCCCTAACACTGATATGGTGTTGAAACCCATAGATTTCCCTATCTAAGAAGAAAATGAGATAGAGGTGGGTATTAGTAAGGTGCAATAATTTTAACAATTCCAAAAGAACAACTACACCCTCAAGAATAAGAAAATGCAATATCCCCTTACTACCTCAACTCCCCCTAACAGTGGTGAAACCCTACCTGACCAAAATGCTAGGAATGATCTCCCACCTCTGAGACCTCAAGAACCTAAGGCACCCTTGAAAACCTCACTAGTCCAAATTAAAGGGGGTTATAACATAGTGGAGGATATGAAAAATATTAAATCCAACATTACACTTCATGAGCTTGCTAAAATCACTGAGCAACATGATCTCTTGCTAAAAGCTTTGACTTAGAACTTGACCCCATTGACCTAGCCAAAATTAAGAGAAACACACACCAATGTGCTCATTCATAAGAATAATATGGATTCACCCCCTTTCCTCTTTACCATCTAGTTGTTTGCAAATAATTTACATAAATTACTAGTATATTTAAGAGCCTCAACTAATTTAATGCCAATAATCATATGTGAGAAGCTTGGGTTGGTCCTTATAAAGTTAAACAAGGTAGTGGTCCAACTCGACAAGTCAGAATTGAAAATGATATGGGAACTGGTAAATTTACACATATAGTTGGAGTCTGAGCCTAGGATTCAACATTTCATAGACATCTAAGTGGTATAGATTCTTGAAGCTTATGGTATGCTCCTCAATAGAGACTAGTCCAAATCTTTAAATGGTTATATGGGCATAAATTAATCCCATATGTGGTTACCATTAGGGGGAGTAGCCACCAAATCTAGGTAGATATAGAACCTCACATGAAATAGATGATAACCAAGTATAATTCCATTAATGAGAAAGTAAACCTAGTATCCTTAGACCTAGGGATATACATGTTGGGTACTAAGCCACCCAAAGACCAAACTAGCCATTGTCCAAACTTGCCCAGCATATGGTCTCTCTATATAAATGGATCTCATTCCAAATAAGGTAGTGGGGCTAGTGTTCTAATTATAGAACCCCTAGGGAGAAAAAATCTGGTGTCATATAGATTGTAGTTTCCTTACACAAATAAATTGGTAGAGTATGAAGCACTAATCATAGGATTGTAATTTGTATTGAAATATAAGGCAAATGAACTAAAAGTATTTAGCGACTCTAACTTGGTGGTCAACTAGATCAAAACTAAATTTCAATGCAAGTTGTCATACCTCAAAAGGTATAATCATAAGGCTTGGGACCTAATCAATATGTTTAATGTATTTAATATCATCCCTATCCCCTGGGAGGAAAACCAAGTAGTTGACTCACTAGCATCTACAATAATAAATCTAACTCCCTTAGATGACACTGAGTTATGAGAGTTCTCTATGGAAATCATCCCATACCCCTCTATCCATGAAAACATGACAAACTTTCATGTCTTTGAGGATGACTAGTAGATCATCCAATTTCTTAGTAATGATGGAATATTTAAGACCCAAGTTATAGATGAGAAAGATTGAGACAACATGGGGAATGAACTAGATAAAGATGGGATCCTAAATATTCATGGGAATCAGATCCTAAAGGGAATGATATCATTGGAAAGAGAATTTGATGGTTTGGACCCCACCTTCTAAGTAAAAAAACCCAAGTTTGAGGACCATAAATATCGATTCATTAACCTACATCGTTAAAAAATCCCCAGATGGTTAATGTAGGTCCCAACTGGATGAACTACTAATTGGAACAGTTACAAAGGTTACTAATATGGTATAAGTATGTAATTTCTTGGGCCTATAGAGACATTAATGTCTTCAATCCAAGATTGATCAGTCACACTATCCCCCTCAAAACTAGTTAGAAACCATTTAGTAGAGATAGAGGTTGATAAACCTAATCATGGAGCCTTTAATACACAAATAGGTCCATAAGTTATTTTTTGTAGGGAATCTTCTCAGTCTACCACTCCACCTAGGTGGCCAACCTAATTCTTGTGAGAAAAAAAGGATAAATCCATTGTGTGTATAGAATTTGAACTAAGACTCGGATGAAGACAATTGGTCATTACCTTCCCTTGATAAAGTAATACAAATGGTGAGTGGATCTTAGATGTCCTTTTTGGATGGTTTCTTTGAATACAACTAGATCTTGGTTAATTTTGAAAACCAGGCTAAGACCACCTTCACCACCAAGTGGGGCAAATTTAATTATAAATGAATGCCCTTTGGGTTGATCAATGATAGTGCAACTTTTCAAAGAGAAATGGACTTTACTTTTGAAATACTGATAGGTAAATGTATAATAATCTACATGGACGACCTAAATGTGTTTTTGAAGTATAGATTAGATCATGTGTGCCATTTGGATAAAGTATTTGAAAGATGTATAAGGTATGGAATTTACACAAAATTAAAGAAGAGCATGTTCAATGTCAATGAAGTTAATCTTCTTAATCACATTTTCATGAAATAAGGTATTGTTATCGACCCTGAAAGGGTGGATGTAATTTTTAAACAACCTTTATCTAACAGTAAGAAAGAACTAAAATCTTTCTTTGGGAAAATTAATTTTGTGCGTAAGTTTATTTTAGGAATTGTGAAATTAGTAAAACCCTTCAATGTTATGTTAAAATAGGACATGAAAGTAGAAAGGTATGATGAATCAAAGAAAGCTTTTTAGGATATTAAAGACACCAGTATGCAAGCCCCAGTCCTCATTAGCCTAAATTATATATCTAGCCCTTTGATTCAGAACACACCATTGTCACTTGCCTCACCTAGAGTTTAGAGGGAGATGATCACCCCATGTATTTAAGATCACAAATATTAAGAATGCCAAGTTGAAATATTCTACCCTAGATAAGGATGCCTATGCCCTAGTCAAGGTGGTGAATAAATTCATATATAACATCCTCAGGAATAAAGTGCATGCAATTATCCCAAACCCAGCTATAAAGTAGATGCTGGGGCAAAATGAGTTGGGTGAATGAAGAGGTTGATGGATGACAAAATTTCAAGAGTAAAAATTACAAATCAAATTGGCTAATCTAGTTAGAAGACAATCATCACCCATCTAATAAATGTGATAGATTCAAGAATTAGTGTACACCAAGTGGACCAAGGGAAAGTGCTACAATTAGAATGGTATGCCTTGGTCATGTATTTCCTACTATATGGAAACACACTTCCATGACTCAACCATACATATAAGAGGGCATTCTAGTTGAAGTATGCATAATATATGTTGAAGAAGGGAGTTATCTTTAGAAGGAACCATGAAGGAATCTACCTCTTATGCATTCACAATAAGAAGCTAAAGTAACAATGGCAAGTTTCAATGAAAAAATAGGATCTATTCATCTTGTAGAAAACACCATAAATCATAAAGTTATTCAAGCAAGTTGCTATTGGCCCACACTATTCAAATATGTCCATGCCCATGTTCACTTTTTCCATCAGTGCCAAACCTTTACTAAGGTTGAAACCCATGTGATAATGCTACTATATCCCATCATGAATTTTACACCATTTGCCCAATGGGGACTAGATTTTGTTGGGGTCATCAACCCTAATTCATCATCTAGCCATAAGTTTGTCCTCAGGGGCATAAACTATTGCATGAGGTAGTTTCAACTAAAATAAGCACCGTTGTTGAAGTCATCAAGTTATTGGAAAATACCATAACCACACATTTTAGGGTCCCCATATCTTTGGTGTGTGATAACGATCTTGCCTTTCAATCTACAGAATTCATAGAATGGGCCTATGATAATGGAATCACATTAAGTTTCTCATCTAATAACTACCCATAATGGAATGGATAGACAGAGTCCACCAATAAAAAATTAATAGATGCAATCAAGAAGTCAATGAGAGAAGCCTTGGGAATGACACCTATTTCTAAAGTTCACTTTATGGGCAGACCTCACCACTTATAAATAAGCCCTCAAAATCACTCCTTTCTTTCTAGTTTATGGATTGCATCTGATCATTTTGGTCACACTCAAGTTGCCAACTTATAAATTCATGGAACCAAATGAGAAGGTGAATTCTAAACACTTGGAGATAATTCAATTAGAGGAAGCCTAGAATGAAGCTCTATTAAACTTCAACAAACATCAAGATACAGTCAAAAGGTGGTTCAATAAGAAAGCTAAGATTAAGACCTTCATAATATTTGGCCTAGACCTAATGTGGGCCAAGGCTCATGAGAAGAAAGGAAAATATTTAAAATTTGATCCCCTCTAGATTGGCACATACCAAATAGTAAAAATCATGGATCAGAATGCCTTCTACCTTAAGGATCTTGAGGGCAACGATCTTCTACTTCTAATAAATAGATAGTTATTGAATCATTATTTCTCAATCATCCTATCCAACATAATTTCTAAGTAATCTGGGTCAGGGTTGGTAATGTATATATTAGATAGGTTTGATTTTGTTGTGTGTTTTATTTTTTCATGTGTTTATTTTGTGTTGCATTTTTTTATTTTGGTTTGTGCCTTGTTGTGGTTTTCTTCTGACATTGGTCCCTATTAGTATCCACTATAGGTGATGGCTGAAGCCCAAGAATAATTATTGAAAATTAGGAAGACCTAGGTTAAATCTTTGATCCACACAAGTTAGGGATAGTAATTAATTTTTTTTACATTTTAGATCTGGGTGGCCAATGATTCCAAAATAAACAAGAGGATTTTAGAATAACCCACATCTTAATAGAGCCGTAAAACTACACTTAATGTAACATCTCAAGAAAATACAAGACTATTCAAGTTAATCAAAAACTAGATGGGTATTCAAGGCTTCCTCATCATCCATTCACCCTTGGCTTGGTCCTGAACCCTAAATGGATGAGACTAAAATAAAAATCTTTTCACAAAGAAGCTTGGTAAAAGACAAGAAAAATGATGCAAAATCTAAATTCTAAGCCTTCCTTGAAGGGGCCATATAAGCAACCTCTATTACTGTCTTTTTGCCCTGACTGGTAGTGGAGCAAAGCCTTGATTGGGACCAGAGGTATCTTCATTGAGGTTATGGATGCCCATCTAGCAACAAATCAATTCTCAAGCCATCTGTCAGGCACCTAGAACAACAAACATGCTCTGATACCACTTGTTGATACAATAGGACCAACCCGGAAGCACACAATTGATTACCAAATTCAAGCAACTTAATATGCGGAAATAACCAGAATCAACAAGTAACTAGAATTCAGAATAACACAGAATATAAGAGACAATACACAACTTGTATTAATACTCATACAGAAAAGAATACAATAAAGAAGATACCACTTCTTCTCCACCACCTTACAGAGGTTTCCCACACCTCAAGTGAACAGTAATTCTCTCCTCAAAGCTCTCTCTACTAGGTCCCAACACCCAACTCAAATACAGAGTTGGTGTTCACCTTACACCTGTGCTCCACGCACTCCACAAGTGCTCCACGCACTCCACAAGTACTCAAGGTACTTCAAGTAGATCTCCCATGAACCTGCAATAACCTGCACTTCAACAGACCATACTTATGGAAGGAACTCCCTTGCCTTCCTCTTAGCTCTATCCGAGTACACACCTGTACTCCAAGTAGATCCTCCCTGATACTGCTCCCTGTTGTGTTGCTGTCCTATCTGATCTCCAACCTACAGATCAATAATGGTTCTGCACACCTGTGAACCTTGACCTTGCACACACACACACACCTGCATATCAATGATCTTACTTACCATGTAGATCTCCTATAGAAGCCATGCTCACCTGATGACCAAGATCATACACTCCTGAAGAACCCTGCTGATTCTCCAATCCAGCACCCACCTTGGTACTGTGGCACTAGGAGGAACACACCATTGCTCTACCTCACACACCGAAGGAGCTTATAATTATGCTCTCTTACTCCTAGCTACACTTTTCCACTACAACCATGAGTCTATTATATAGATCTCATCCAAACAATAATTAGACTCTTAGTACAATAATTAGATCCCCAGCTCTCAGTCTAAAAAATAGATCTCTTCATGCAAACGCTTGGTTCGTTAGCTAACTGCCCGTAATAAGCGCAGTCCGAACCACACAGGCGACCGACGTCGGTCCCTATCTGCCTGGGGGTCGCCGACGCCGGCCGACCAATGACCGACGTCGGTTGCTTCCTTGTCTAATACTGTCGACGTCGGTTGGCCAAACCAAACGCCAGTCTCCGTGACACTCAGCAACTCATTCGGCAACCTCCTCCATGTCTGCATCAGTGAAGCTTTTAGCTCCACAATCCTAACAATCTCCCACTTGGAGATAAACAGCTGCACTGTACCTGTACCTGTACTCTGTCTAATCTGTTTCTTGGTTTGTATCCCTCTTCAAGATCAATCCTGAAGACAACCCACCACACACAATGTGATGTACCTCCTGTCATCCGAGTACCCTACCGCATCCAAACCTACAAACGCATGTAGTGAAGTCCTGACCTTGCATAGCATGAATCCCTGCTGCTGGTCCCTCTCAAATACCTGAGAACCCACTTCCCCGAATTGGCTCTTAACTCTCTGACAGCTCCCACTACTTGGGAATACTCAGGTCTATACCAGACCTCATGTGATTTCAAACACTGTACCTGTCTAGCCCTTAGTGTGCTCCAGCTCTGCATCCTGAACCTCGCCAACACCTGATTCACATCAGCTCCCACTAGAGACAAAATCTACCTGTGATCTCCATGCCTCCCATGTCAAAGAATTTCGCTGCTCCAAACTCTTCATGACATGACACTGAACTAATCTTACCCTTAGCTCAGCAAAACCCTGTATGTACAATCCTGCTAGCAAAACATACCATCCACATACAGCAACAGAATGATGTCATGACTCATCATCCACCTGGTAAGTCAAACCACAGTAGTTACCTTGACATTGACTAAAGCCATGCTTCATCCTCCACCTGTCAAAACCTGTACCACTGTCCTGCAGCTCCTCAAGACCATATACCTGATCTTCCGTCTCACGTATCCATTCTCTCTATTCTTCTACTAAGGTATCCATTCATCTCTGTGCTTTCATACCAGCTGGCAACCCTTACCAAAAAGCACCTGTTTGGTTCACCTCCAAGGAATCACATCCTCATCCATGCCAAGCTCACACTTGTTTCCTGGATCCTTCCTGCTCTACAATCAGCAACATGTATAAAGAAGAGGAACAACGAATTTGAGGGCCTACTTACGTCTTCAGTCCTCCGTATGGGTGTTTGAGACTCCTTGACAGCTTGCTGTCCACCCAAAATCTGTTACAGTGATCGACCTCGGTCACTCCACAGTCTGCATCCGACCGACGTCGATTCCCATGCGTCTGTCCCTGACTACCAACCTGCCGATGTCGGTGTCTCCTGCTGCCAACGTCGGTTCTCTGACCGACGTCGGTCTTACATACTGTCGACGTCAATTTTTATGCCGACGTCGGTACCTGTGTTTCTTGTGAGTGATGACTTTTTACCCGTGAGCTCCTTTGAATCAATCTCCATGTCCAAACTGCCCTGCTCAGAAGTATCCAGCCACATCCACTGATCTCTGTCCGCCATCTCCTCCAAGAACACCAAGGCTTTCCAATTCTTAAGCCTATCAAATATATCTATCCTCCGCTTAAGAACATGCATCTCCTTCCTGCTCATGTGACCAAGCCTACAAAGCCACGTCTCCGCAATAGAAGAAGAATCAGTAATATAAACAAGTAGATAAAGAGTACCTATTTTCTTACTACCAGCTAATTCAAGTGCATCCGCTGTGAGAGTTCTTGTGCATCTCTCATCACCCAATCTTTCTGAAGAAATTAGCCATATCTCCAAACCTGAGACCTGCATGACCTTCATCAACACCCATGTGTTGGCCATCTACAATTTCAGCTTCACTTCCCCTTTGCCAATTCTTTGGCAAGGCTCACCAGCTCCTCTACCTGGGGCTGCATGGAAAGAGGCAACCGAATCTTTTATCCAAGATTCAACTTTATCCAAGAAACCTGCAAACACATCCTGTGTAACAACACCTGCTACATCTGTATCTTCAGTTCCTTCATGCTGATCTGCTACCAACCAACAATCTTCTTTTACCTGCTCTTTCTTTCCATGGGACCTTAAGTAACCATCTGTGCTTTTCAACTCCTCCATCCTTAGCTTACTGTGATCTACCATTGCTCTACTCCCACTCAATCAAAAACCCCTGAGAGTGCCCTGTAACCAAAACACAAAACCTGCTTCCTGCAACCTTAGCTCTGATACCACTTGTCAGGCACCTAGAACAACAAACATGCTCTGATACCACTTGTTGATACAATAGGACCAACCCAGAAGCACACAATTGATTACCAAATTCAAGCAACTTAATATGCGGAAATAACCAGAATCAACAAGTAACTAGAATTCAGAATAACACAGAATATGAGAGACAATACACAACTTGTATTAATACTCATACAGAAAAGAATACAATAAAGAAGATGCCACTTCTTCTCCACCACCTTACAGAGGTTTCCCACACCTCAAGTGAACAGTAATTCTCTCCTCAAAGCTCTCTCTACTAGGTCCCAACACCCAACTCAAATACAGAGTTGGTGTTCACCTTACACCTGTGCTCCACGCACTCCACAAGTGCTCCACGCACTCCACAAGTACTCAAGGTACTTCAAGTAGATCTCCCATGAACCTGCAATAACCTGCACTTCAACAGACCATACTTATGGAAGGAACTCCCTTGCCTTCCTCTTAGCTCTATCCGAGTACACACCTGTACTCCAAGTAGATCCTCCCTGATACTGCTCCCTGTTGTGTTGTTGTCCTATCTGATCTCCAACCTACAGATCAATAATGGTTCTGCACACCTGTGAACCTTGACCTTGCACACACACACACCTGCATATCAATGATCTTACTTACCATGTAGATCTCCTATAGAATCCATGCTCACCTAATGACCAAGATCATACACTCCTGAAGAACCCTGCTGATTCTCCAATCCAGCACCCACCTTGGTACTGTGGCACTAGGAGGAACACACCATTGCTCTACCTCACACACCGAAGGAGCTTATAATTATGCTCTCTTACTCCTAGCTACACTTTTCTAATACAACCATGAGTCTATTATATAGATCTCATCCAAACAATAATTAGACTCCTAGTACAATAATTAGATCCGCAGCTCTCAGTCTAAAAAATAGATCTCTTCATGCAAACGCTTGGTTCGTTAGCTAACTGCCCGTAATAAGCGCAGTCCGAACCACACAAGCAACCGACGTCAGTCCCTATCTGCCTGGGGGTCGCCGACGCCGGCTGACCAATGACCGACATCAGTTGCTTCCTTGTCTAATACTGCTGACGTTGGTTGGCCAAACCAAATGCCAGTCTCCGTGACACTCAGCAACTCATCCTGCAACCTCCTCCATGTCTGCATCAGTGAAGCTTTTAGCTCCACAACCTAACACCATCGTCCTCTAGGCCATCAAGACATTAGCACCCTTGACGGAGCTTGATACCCATTCTAACCTCTATTTCTCAAGAAGAAACCAAAATTGAATGGAAAATGGAGAATCACTTATTACACACACTGGTGTCCATCCACAAAATGAAATATTATTATCCTACTTTATATTATGATACTTTAGTGCCTTCTCTTTTCTACTATGTATAATATCTCTCTTATAATATGTGTTCTATGCAAGGGTTAAAAATTAACTAGTTGGATTCTACGTGCTTATCATCACTTTCCCCATAGAAGTCATCATTTGTTGTGACCAACACACCCCCTTTTCATAGAAACGGGGGACCCCTCCTTTAAAAATTATCAAAACTAGAACTCCTATGTCCATTCTATTATTCTAACTGACTTTATCTGAACTAGGTCCTTGAAATAATGTGTCATCTTGATTTCCCCAAACAATGTTAAGCCTTATTTATTTTATGACTAAGGTAGGCTTGTTATTTTAAGGATTTACGGTGCTAACATTGCAAGTTGGATTTTAAAATAAATTCCTAGAGTCTTATTCCTTTCTTAGAGCAACAAACTTGATGCCCTTCATGCCAAATCAAAATCTTAATGGCAGTCAGGTAAGTTATTAATGGATTACATGTATTTTCATTTTTTACTTAATCTTTTTTGTGGGTTTCATAGGAGAAAATAGATAAATGGAAGGTTGCCATGTCACAAGTTTTTAAATTTTCCAGTCTCCCAAACCTATGAGAGATGTTAGAGCCTAAGAGAGCCCAACCCACTTAGAGAGAGCCACATCACAAGTTATCAAAGCTTGGTATATCTCAACCCAATCAGAGGATGCCATTTCATAAGTTTTCAAAGTGGCTAGTCCCCTAGACCTGTCAAATATGTCAAAGCTTGGGAGGGCCTAAACCACTTAGAGGGTACCACATCATAAGTTATCAAAGTGGATAGACCCCTATACTTGTCAGAGATGTTAGATCATGTTAGATCTTGACCCACTTAGAGGATGCCATGTAGTACCATGTCAAAATGACCAGTCCCCCAGACCTGTCAGATATGTTAGAGCCTGAGAGAGTTTGACCCACTTAGAGGATGTCACATAGAACCATGTCAAAGTGGAAAGTCCCATAGAACTATCAGAGATGTCAAATCCTATCCCACTCAGAGGGTGATGTGTCACACCATGTCAAATTAGATAGTCCCCTAATCTTATTAGATATGTTATAGCATAGGATAACCCAACCTACTCAGAAAGCACCATGTCTCACCACATTAGACTGGCCAGTCCCCTAAATATTTCAAAGATGTCATATCTTAGGAGAGCCAGACCCATTCAATGTTGGAACATAATTATCTACTGAGAGGAGGGTGAATCGATATATTGACTAACTTGGTCCTTTTTAAAAAAATTAATGCAGATTAAAATTATATATAGATATCACACACACATAAATATGCATAACACTAGATATACTCCTTTTTAGCATAACACTAGATATACTCCTTTTTTAAAAAAAATAATGCAGATTAAAATTATATATAGATATCACACACACATAAATATGCATAACACTAGATATACCATGGAAAACCCAATATGGGAAAAACCACCATAAAATAGCTACTAGAATTTACTATTCTAATCCAATCTCACAATCAATAACCTCATTAGTTACAATGTTTAAGGGTACCAACCCTAAGGAGACACCAATCCCCTGATTTAAGAACACATACTTTATGGAAGCGCTGACTTCCTAATTAAGCACCAACTTAGCTCTTCTGATGGTGCCTACCAATCAGATCTATATTATGGAACTAAAACTCTAAATTATAATTTTGACTCATAAATGAATCCAATTCTAATTCTTTATTATAGTTCTATTTTGTAATTGCTCAAACTCTAATCTTCATCTTTATATTCTCTTCCACTCTACCCCTCTTCCTTTGTGCCTTTATATTTTTTGTTTGACATAATTCAACCACTTCAACAACATTTTCTTATATCCTAGATGGCATATATATAAGCATTTGATCTAGGTTTTTGCATCTTCTCAATGTTCACACTTGTTTGCTAACACATCACACCAATTCTCGACTCAGTTCATATTACTTAAATAGTAAGTTTTTTGTGTCTTGAATTCATGCCCCACCATCATGATTTTTGGTCTCATTACTATTTTTAGCATATATTGAGCTCTTATTTTGATGCACATGCCATATTTCACAAATTTGATCAATCGCCATAATTTTTTTTGTTGTTTGCGTCATATTTTATAGCTTAATTATATGTTCTTCTGCTTGACCATTGTGATGAACAAACCCTTAAATATTAACCATTGATCTTAATTTTCACACCATGATCTTATGACCCTCATTCAATTTTTTTAAATTTAAAATGCATTTGTTAGATCAATTCTTGATAGGATCACACACTGTTGGATCCTTATACGCTTCTGAGCTTTAATGTTTTAAATTCAAAATGCATCTATTAGATCAATTCCTAATAGGCTTAGACACTTTATTGGATCCTTATACGATTCTGAGCTTTAATGTTCTAACTTTAAAAGGCATTCATTGGATCTTTTTATCTAAGCTCCTAAATTTTTTTAGATCTTAAAATTTGTATGAACTTTACCTTTGTCTAATGTTAAACATCAAGCTCTTAATCTCATCTCATTGCTTCTTAAATCTTTAGAACATATATGATCCATTGATCTAGCTCAGTCTTTAACATGCCTCTATGTCATTAAACATCAGGCACTTCATCCCATTGAGTCCACTCACTCCATTATATCTTCATTTCATGATCACATGCTCACTATTAGATCTTCTGATAAGCTCAAAATTTATCTCTGACAAACTCCCATGAATGTGACACTTGGCCTCCTCACATGCCTTCTACACATTTTCTATCATTTCCTACTATTATGAAACTTGGAACTAACATATTTACTCACAAGTGCCTTTGACAAATCAACTTTGCTATGATTCATTGGATCTTCAATGTATGATTGAGTGTTAATCATTGATCGAGCTAGGACAAATCTTAAGTTGAGGACTTAGGAAATATAAAGTCTTAGAACATTACTCAAGTCGGTAATTACTAGGTCAAAGGGGTTAGTTACACAATGACAACAAGGACTTAAGTAACTAGTTCCCACCTATATCCAGTCAACATAAAAATAGAACATGCCTCTGAACACCATGGCTTAAACCCTTATGGTTTAACTAAGAAACCTTGTAATTTTTGAGAGCAAAGATAAATTAATTTTGAAATCATTTCTTCTCAAATAAACTTGTAGACCATATATTTAAGATGCTCTTGAAAAACCCATAATAAATCTTCTATTAATTGCTCTTCAAGTGGTCCAAAAATGGTCTTTGTTAAAGCATGACAACTTTTCACTATGTAACTTTAAAACATGTTCTTCTCTCCATCAATCCTACCTAATCCTCTGACATTAATTACATCCATAATGGCCCTTTTGACATAAATGACAATCATATGGCCAACAATCTCTCCCTTTGGCATTGATAGCAAACTAAATGCTTATATCTTATAATTTTTTGTTCCTTCTTTGGTATTGCTTGCAATGGCTTCTGATGAACTTGAGCTGAAACTGTTCATACCAAACTCATTCCCCCTTAGGCAATGGAACATTTAAATAAACTCAAAATGGACACATGTTCTTCTCCTTCAACCTTTTACAGAGAGAATTTGCACTTTTTCTCCCCCTTTTGACATCAATGATAAAGGGACTCTAACTTTCTCATAGTTTGTCCAAATTTATCTCCCCCTTTATCAGATAAAGGAGTTTGTCCACAAATATACAACCATCAACTCATTAAAATTTTGTAAAAATATGCATACCTGAGTTACCTTTTCTCTCTTCTTCTAGGGATTAACAAGACTTCTGTGATACTCCCCCTGGACTCATGCCCTATCACTAGAATCTAGTGATGTAATGTAGGAACCACCACTCCCAATTTCTATCTCAAATACTCAAATTATTCTTTGAGAAGAGGTTTGGTGAATATGTCTAAAATTTTATCTTATGCTAGCACATATTTCATTGTGACCTCTTGATCTACAACCTTTTCTCTTACGAAGTGATACTTGATTGATATGTGCTTAGTTTAGAATGCGTTATTGGATTCTTTGATATGTTAATAACACTTGAATTATCACAAAGAATAGAGATAGGTTATTTATATTCTATCTTGATGTTTTTGAGTGTTTTCTTCATCCACAAGACTTGAGTGCAACATGCCACTGCTTCCACATGTTTACTTCTACTGTAGAAAGAGTAACTAACTCTTAATTTTTGCTTAACCATGAAATAGGTTTGTTTTCAAGAAAAAATGCACCACCACTAGTGCTTCTTCTATCATCCACACTTCCTACCCAATCAACTTTTGTATATGTTGTCAAAGTAAAATCTTCACTTTTAGGATACCATAAGCCATATTCATTTGTGCTCTTGATATATCTAAATATTTTTTTCACTGCATTGACAAGTGATTCTTTAGGATCAACTTGAAATCTTGCAACCATGCACACTGCTTGCATGATATCAGGTCTTGATGCAGTTAGGTATAATAATCAACCTATCATTTATTTGTGCATAGTCTAATTTACATCAAGGGACTCATCCTTCTTGCTCAATTTACATCCAGATATCATGGGAGTACTACCTAATTTACTATCTTCCATCCCAAACTTCTTGAGCATTCCCTTAATATACTTGGTTTGAGATATAAAGATCCCTTCATCAATTTATGCTATATGTAGTCCAAGGAAGAAATAAATTTCTCCAAGCATAAACATCCCAAACTCATTTTGAGTTTGACTAGCAAAGTTTTTGCACATTATTTAGTAGTTGCCACCAAAAATGATATCATCTACATAAATAAAAACAATAAACATATGCTCACCTTATGATTTGAATTACATATTTCTATCTACACAACCTTTATTGAATCCTTATTTTTTTAGGTACTAGTATAATCTTGAATACCATGCTCTAGGTGCCTATTTTAGACCATACAAATATTTCTTTAGTCTACAAACATAATCTTCTTCTTTTGATAGATGAAAACCTTCGGGTTGTTCTATGTAGACTTCCTCTTCTATGTGCCCATTCAAGAAAGCAAACTTAACATCTATTTGATAGAATTTGAATTTATTGTAAACAGAGAATGATAGAAACATTCTTATAAATTCCAATCTAGCAACTGGAGCAAATGTTTCCTCAAAATCTATGCCCTTAACTCATGCATATCCTTTGTACACCAATCTAGCCTTATTTCTTAAGACCCACTTTGTACCTATTACATTCTTGTTTTTAGGTCTTGGAACTAATTCCCAAGTTTTGTTCTTTTCAATTTGGCTCAGTTCTTCTTCCATGGCTTTTAGCCAATTCTCATCCTTGCTAGTTTTAACATATCTCTTAGGCTCAATTTCAGATATTAGATAAAAACTTATTTGCTCTTTGTTCATTTCAACTCTTCTCCTTATATGAACTCCTTCATTTTTTTTTACCAATGATTTGCTTTATAGGATGATCCTTTTAAACAAGTCTTGTAGGTACCTTTTCATTTATTTCCTCATGCTCTTCATTAGTTTCTTCCTCTTCATAATATGATTCTTCATTGAAGATTTCTTTGTCAGGTTTAACATGTTTCAAGCCTTCTTCAACCTTGACATTGATGCTATCTACAATATTGTGTAGCCTTTTATTGTAACATATACAAGCTTTACTTTGGGTGGAATAACCAAGAAATATTCCTTCATCACATCTTGATTCAAAGCTTCCCAATTTTTTTCTTTTCTCCTGATGTAGCATTTACTTTTAAACAATTTGAAATACTTAACAGAGGAAGGTTTTCCATATCATAGTTCATAGGGGTTTTATCATTGTTTACCTTTAGTTGAAATTTATCCAATATATATACTATTGTTTAGATTGCTTCTTTCCAGTATCCATCAGGTAACTTGGCCTCTTTTAGCATTGTTTTGGCCATCTCCTTGATTGTCCTATTCTTTCTTTCAACAACTCCATTCTATTATGGAGCCCTTACTGCAGAGTAATGCCTTTTGATTTCATGCTTCTCATAGTACTCTATGAAATCATTTGAGGTGGATTATCAACCTCTATCAGTTATAAATAATTTGTTTTTTTGTCCAATCTCATTCTCTACCATGGCCCTAAAGATCTTGAATCTTTCAAATGCCCAAGACTTATCCTTCAAAAAGGTTACCCATGTCATTCTCGAGTAATCATCTACAAATAACATGAAGTATATCTCTCCTTTAGATCTTCTAGTCTTAGTAGGACCAAAAATATTAGTATGAACTAATTCTAGAGGCTTTGCAGATGCATACTCCTTTGTATGAAATCTAACCCTTATCTTCTTGCCTTGTTGACATTCCTTAAAAGTAGTGTCTATAGGTTTGGTTATCTTAGGCATGTGTCTAACACACTCATTTAATCTCACCTTTACCAAGTTGTCAAAATTAACATGGCCCATTATTCTATGTCATAACCAACTCTCGTCAATCTTTCCTATCAGGGAGCTATTTCCATTCACTTCACTAAGATTATAAATGTTGCTTTCAGTTCTTTTCCTTTTAGTAACTACTCTTCTAGATCTCCTTATCTTGTATCCTTTTACATTAAATGTGACCTTATATCCATTGTCACGCATTTAGCTAACACTTAGAAGATTGCTTTTCAATCCTTCAACATAGAGGACATCACATTTAGGTAGTTTTCATCTATGTTCAAGGTTCTTTTACCTCAAATATTTAATATAGTTTTGTCTCCCAAGCTAACAGATCCTTATATTTTATCAATTTGATGAACTTGCTCTTGTCACCAGTCACATGTTTTGAGCAACCATTGTCTATTGCCCATAAATTTTGCTCCTTGGTATGGAGTGAAGTTTGAGCAATCATAGATTAATCTTTCACTTTCCACACATCCTTGGGTTTCTTATTTAGTTTTTTTTCCTTTTTCAAAGACTTATGAAGCTTTGTTCACATTAAGAGGCATGTATTTATTTTCACTCTATATTTTTGGTCTTACCAAGCTTTTTCTGCATTGTTTAGCTATGTAAACAAAATTATTGCAATTATAGCATATTACATTTGTATCTAACAAGGGTGAAAATGAAATTATGCTTATAAAGTTTGTTCTCTTTTTAGGTACAACTCTACAATCACTATCCCTATCATCAAATTGATTATAGGTATAACAATAACCATAAAAATATGAGGAATACGTGGTCATAGCATTTATTTATGTAGGATGAGGAGCTCTTCTAAACTTTGGCTTCTTCAAGTCTCTCACTCTTGTGTAACCATCTACATTAGCTACCTTTGTGTTATGCATCTTCCTTGAGTTTGCAAAGATTTTCTCATTGCTCTTATTCCTTTATTTAGGCTCATTTTCTTCTTTTGCTTTGAATTTATTGTATAGGTTAGCAGATGTACTAGTTATGGGACTTTTTATTTTTCATAATTAAGACCAGATCTACTTTCCACACATCCTTGGGTTTCTTATTTAGTTTTTTTTCCTTTTTCAAAGACTTGTGAAGTTGTGTTCACATTAGGAGGCATGCCTTTATTTTCACTCTATATTTTTGGTCTTACAAAGATTTTTCTACATTGTTTAGCTATGTAAACAAAATTATTGCAATTATATCATATTACATTTGTATCTAACAAGGGCGAAAATGAATTTTTGCTTATAAAGTTTGTTCTCTTTTTAGGTACAACTCTACAATCACTAGCCCTATGATCAAATTGATTATAGGTATAATAATAACCATAGAAAGATGAGGAATACTTGGTCATAGCATTTATTTATGCAGGATGAGGAGCTCTTCTAAAATTTGGTTTCTTCAATTCTCTCACTCTTGTGTAACCATTTACATTAGCTACCTTCATGTTCTACATCTTCCTTGAGTTTACAGAGATTTGCTCATTGCTCTTATTCCTTTCTTTAGTCTTATTTTCTTCTTTTGTTTTCAATTTATTGTATAGGTTAGTAGATGTACTAGTTATGGGACTTTTTGTTTCATAATTAAGACCAGGTCTATCTTTCAAAGGATTTTAAGATTTAAGCAAATCATCAATAATGTCTGATCCTCCTTTTAGGTTCAGACCTTTGTCTAGTTCTTCAAATTTATCAAGTTATTTTTTCAAAGCCACTATTTCTACTTCTAACCTCATGCACTCATCAAATTTAGATTGTAGTTCAATTTTGACTACATCTTTTATTCTTTTATCCTCTTCAACTTGTGTCTTTAGGATAACCACCATCTAATCATATTTTCAATCTCCTTTTGTCTAATCTTCTTTTGTTTTGAGTTCTCTTTTCTCAGCTTGTCAATTTCATCAAGAGCATAGATGAGTTCACACTTTAGATCTAATTCTCCTTCCTCTTCTTCATCTGAGTCTTCAACTTCTTTTTGATCCATAGAAGTTGATCCTAATGTCATGAATAGGACTTACTTATCCTCGGCCACAAAATCATAGCCATAGTCATCATCAAAACTATCATTGTCATCCAATGAATCACTATCTTCTCTTGTGTACAAGCCTTTCTTATTTTTGAAGTTATTCTTCTTGAAATAGTGGGGTTTCATCTTTTTACTAACCTCTTCTTACTCAAAGTTTTCTTTTTTGTTCTAAGGTCATTTAGTAGCAAAATGTCTTGCATTACCATAGTTAAAGCATTTAAAGGGTAACTTACCTTTGTACTTTTCAAACCCTCTTCTTAATCTTCTAACAAAGTTAGCTTTTTCTTCATTAGTCTCCTAAGATCCAGATGTAGGTACTTTTACCTTTACTAGTTTGGATGCTTTGAATGTAGCTTCTCTCTTGAAGGTATTTGTTTCTCCCATTTTTATCTCATAGGTTGTGAATGTTCCATGTAACTCATCAAAAGTGAGTTTATCCAGATCTATTGCTTCCTCTATTATAGAGATTTTTGAGTCATACCTTGATGGCAAAGATCTTAGAACCTTTTTGATAATGACCAGATATTTCATCTCTTCTCCAAGGCATTTGATTTCATTGACTATTTCATCTACTCTAAGGAGGTAGTCTAAAATTTTCTTTTCTTCATTCATTTTAAGGCTTTCAAACTTGCCTTTGAATGTTTGTAGCTTGGCTTGCTTTACCTCGTCATCACCTTCATAGATGATCTTTAATTTATTTTAGATATCTTGTGCATTTTTACAATGCATCACTTTGACAAACTTTGAATAAGATAATCCACATAGAATAGCATCCTTAGCCTTGGTATTGCTTTCATATGCTTTATTAGCAGCCTGATTAGTAGGAGTTGTAGTAGGAATTGTATATCCATTTACAACAAACATCCAAACATCAAACCCTAATGAAGATAAGTATGCTTCCATTCTAATTCTCCAAAATACATAGTTTCATCCATCAAAGAGAGGTGCTTTATTTGAGGAAGATCTTTCTTGACTAGCCATTTGTGTTCACCATCCAAGATCTACTTGAGTTGATTAAGCTTCTTCTAAGGAATCAAGGCTCTGATACTAATTGTTAAAACACAAATATCTACTAGGAGTGAATTAGTAGATTGACTAACTTAGTCCTTTTAAAAAAATTTAATGTAGATTAAAATTATATACAGAGATCACACACACATAAATATGCATAACACTAGATATATCATGGAAAACCCAATATGGGAAAAACCACCATGAGAATAGATACTATAATAAACTATTATAATCTAGCTTCACAATTAATAACCTTATTGGTTACAATATTTAAGGGCATTGACCCTAAGGAGACACCAATCCCTTGATTTAAGAGTAGCTACTTTAAAGAAGTATTGACTCCCTAAATGAGCACCAACTCAGCTCTTCTGATGGCACCTACTAATCAGATCTATATTATAGAGCTACAAATCCAAATTATTATTTTTACTCATAAATGAATTCAATTCTAATTATTTGTTACAAGTCTATTTTGTAACTGCTCAAACTTTGCTCTTCATCTCTCTCTTATCTTCTACTCTACCCCTCTTCCTATGTGTCTCTATATGTTTTGTTTGACACAATTTAACCACTTTAGTAGCATTTTATTATATCCTAAATTATAAATATATATAATCATTTGATCTAGGTTTTTATATCTTCTTTATGTTCACACTTGTTTGCTAACACAACACACCAGTTCTAGACTCAGTTCATATTACTTGAATAATAAGTTTCTTACATCTTAAACTTATGCTCCACCACCATGATTCTTGGTCTCATTACTATTTTTAGCATATACTGGGATCTCGTTTTGATGCACATGCCATATTGCATAAATTTGATCGATCACCACAATCTATTTCATTATTTGTGTCACATTTTACAACTTAACCACATATTCCTCTGCTTGACCATTATGATGAAAAAACTTTGAATACTGACCATTGATCTTAAGTTTTACACCATGATCTGATGATCCTCATTTAATTTTCTTAAATTTCTAATGCATCCATTAGATCAAGTCCTGATAGGCTCACATGCTTCGTTGTATCCTTATATGCTTCTAGGCTTTAATGTTCCAACTTTAAAACACATCCATTAGATCTTTTGATCTGAGCTCCTACATGTCATTAGATCTTCAAAGTTGCATGACCTTTACCTCTATCTAACATTAAACATCAAGCCCTTAATCTCATCTTGATGCTTCCTGAGTCTTTGGAACATATACACTCCTTTGATCTAGCTCAGTTTTTAACACATTTATGTGTCATTAAACATCGAACACTTGATCCACTAGTAGAATTTGGAAAACAAATGACTACATGACTAAACCTTTTAGACACGATAACTAAAAATGACTAAAATCTACTATTTTTTTGCAACACAGCTATAAATGATTAATTTGATCATCGGGTAAAAAACACAACTAAATAATTAGTCATACAAATAAAAATTAGACAATATGATATTAAAGTGGGTAATTAAAAAAAATTGAATTAAGAAATTATTGGTGGGAGTGGGTTGTATTGCATGTGCAGGGTTAATAGCAAATTGGGAAATTGTTGGTAGGAGTGAGGAGTATAGTAGAGTACAGAATTTGGCAAAGGTGATTCAATGGGGGAGTGGGGATTACAATTGGTATTATTTGTATAATGCACCTCTACAAATATAAGGAGGGTTTATTAATTATTAATGGAACTAAATCTAAATAGAGAGGGTTTATGTGCCAATTTGATGGCATGAGGTATTTTGGGTTTTAGCATATAAGTATAACAGCTACTTGCATGGGTTATAAAGCTTGTTTGGAGAGGACCTAGAGGCTTTTGAAAAGTTAGGCAAGGAATTCAAAGTTTGTTGCCATGAATTTGAAGTCAACGAGGCCCTCTATAGTGAAGTCAAATTTAGGGATGCCCTCTATAGTGAATTTAGAGGTAATGAGAAACCCTCATTACATTAAACATAAAATCTATAGATTTTTTAATGAAAATTGTATCTAGCTAGGAGAACAAAATTGGTGTATTATGAGAGATGAGTTACATAAATAAGAGGGTATCTTGTCATAAGACATTGACTATCATGTAACAATTTGGATTTCTTGAGATTGTGAAAGAATTGGATGCTTTTATTCATTGTATAATCAATATAATGTAGTGACCATATCTTGAAGTTGTTTATTTATGTTTCATGTTATCATGCATGAGTATGGTATTAATTTCTAATTTTGTAACCAATTCACAACCTAATCCTTGAGGCTCCTTTTCACTAAGTCTTCATAGCATGGGTAGTGCATGTAAATCATAATTAATTTGTTATTGGTTGGTGTAACTTACAGTAGTTACATAGGCAACTGAGTACCAAACCATATAGGCAATTCTAATTTTAGCAGACTATTTTTTCATTAGTTTCCTCTATGCATTTTGGAGCATATGCGAATCAATATTGTAACATGCATCCAAATGTAAATTCCTTTGATCAATTTGCCATTAAACCATGGGTTCATGTCCCTAGCCTAGACCTCAATTCTTGGGTAACATTATGTGCAAGCCTAATCTATTAATTGCATGGAATCCTAGAAGATGGTCTCATATGGCATAGTTGAAATTTATGCTATTTCATCAAATCAATGTGGTCACCAAGCTATTTTAATTGATACTATATGTCCACACATAGGAATATATCAATTATTAGAACAATTCATCTTATCTCAACATGTTAATAATTAATGCTAGTAAGTAATGCTCAAAGTTACAACAAAGAATTTATTACCTTTTTTGTTAGTGTTTATGTATTCATTAAAATTGAAAAGATTTACATATGTTTAAATGTTTGTGCTTCATCAATAAAACAAGCATAAATTCCATGTTTCATTGCTAAAGCATTTCTTTAATTATCATCTAGACAAGGAAGGCCCTCAATAAAGCATGGATAAAAATAACATTTGTTTATTTCTAGTCATCGCGATCTTTTTTATGCACATTTTAGATGACATGTAAACTAAACATAAGTCTACATGATCAACAAGATTTTTAGTATTACAACATGCTCTTATAAATGAAAACAAATAGTAAACAAACACCCCAAAGTTTCCTTATCTTTGTGTATTACAATTTGACCATTATTGCTTTTTTTTCTTAAACTGCAATGAATATTTTTTATATTAGAGATATAAATGGTGAGGTGCTAGTAATAGATAGTTTATAGCATGTAATTTTAACCTTTACCTCTTTCACATGGGAAACAAAATGAGGGAAGAGTAGTTGTTATGTTTCCTGTTAATTAGTCATTGATATCTGAGAATCTTACAAGTAAAAAATGCACAAAATTGACCACATAGATTTATGTAGAGGCAGAATATCTGATTCTATAGAGCGATGCCTAGCTGTATTTATTGAATTTGAATTATTTTAGAGTGATTTGTTTCCTATGGAGTGATCTAATTCTAATTTTTTAGAGTGCTTTGTATCCTAATTATGTGAAGTGCTCTGAATTATAGGTAAGTGCTAAAGAGTACTGAAGATAATGAGTCACACATGCATCACACTTCATATAATCAAACTAATAATAAAATTAAATCACACAACACACTTTAATCTAAGAAAGGTCATGATCTTCATTATAACTCCTTTTAAGGGGGGCCTCCTCATTCAGAACTGAGTTCCAATCCTTCTCTGAGAGACTCACAAAAGCTTCTTACAGAATTAGCATTTTCATTAATTAAATATGTAGAAATAAAGATTTCTACAATAAATTATAATATTTTAGAAATTAGAATGTAATTACTTTCTACAATTCCATCATCCTTTAACTAATCTAGGTTTTGCCATTAAATACATAAGGTAGTTTATTAGCTCCAACCAAAAACACTAAAGTAGGAAAGGTGAAAATACTTTGTAACTAACCCAGTCAACCTTTAGGTGGTTAGTAACTTAAAGTTACTTGTTTTTAACCCTAACTAAGTAAAGGACAATATATTTTATTTTGCTTATTTTTCTCCTTTTTATTGTCCTTATCTTATTCATCTTTTGGCAAAACATCCAATTTTTTATGCATGTGAGGGATCCATATAGCTGCTATGTAGGATACTCTTCAACCATTTACTTTGTTTCTAAGATAAATGGATGTGTCCTTAAAAACCAATTACTTATTATCACATCAATATTTGGTTATGTGTAGTATCTATGGGCTCTTGTAGGTGAAAGTTTGCAATTGTTACAGGTAACCTGTAGGTGAAAACCTATAGTTTTTATGAGAAACTTTTAGGTGGAAATCTTATAGCTTGGTATTTGCTATAGGAAACCTGTAGGTGAAATCCTGTAGTTGCTATGGGTAACTTATATTAGCATATTCATAAAATCAATCCATTCCTCTATTATAGCTTTTGAATCAATAGATTCACCCCTAATCATTAAGGTAGCCTCTTTCTCTTTTAGAGATGGATGAGCCTTATTTACCCTCTTAAAATTAACCAATCATTTATAATCGATGATGTAAGAAGCCCAAGATGGTCGTATGTCATTCAAATAGAGTCTCATTTGAAATGAAAATTCATGGAAGTTGTCGATATAATACCTGATGGGCAATATGTTAATTTACAAGAAACATTCAAAGAAGTGGATGAAGATGGTGATGCAGTGTTTGAAGAAGAGATTTTGATTACCAAAAAAGAGATTGGGATAGAATGTATTTCATGTCACAGATGAAGATGAGGAACAAAATCAAGCATATATAAACATGAGTGATCAAGATTCTGATCTTGCAAGTAATGCAGATGATTATGATGATGTTTTGTCACCTTAACTTCTTATCTTGTCACCTAAATTTTAGTTATATTTATGGTGCAATTTATTATTAAATGTAATAAAGATCTAAGTGTAGGTGTGCTTATGCACTGTTGTTTTATTGATACATTTTTGAATGTAATCATGATTATTTTGTTGGTACATTGTATACAAAACTTGAGATGTTCACTAATGATTTTAAGTGAATTTAAATTTAGGTTCAATCATTCTTTTTAGTTTTCTTACTTTGGTTGAAATTAATTTTGTTTAGTTATAATATAATTTCTTATATGTCCTATATTTTTTTTATATGCTAGACTTTTCTAACTTATCTAGAATTGATAGATATGAAAAGAAACAAATAAGGTCTAAAGGTATCAAATAATGAAACAAGATACTTGTGAAAGTAAAAAACTCTTTAAAATCATGGTCATATATTTTAGTTATTTCTCTGATATTTGGATAGCTTTAGTTTGTAATACAATGTCTAGCCTCCACATGCATTTAATATGATTGTGTGAAGGAAACAATAATGAATATTTATAATTTAATAATACATATAGATATCTTAACATTAGGTGAACAAAATATTTAACCTATACTACTAAACAATTTGTGTGAAAATACAAGTAGAATTCCTTGTCATGCTCCCCTAACTTAAGTATTGTCATACTGTTCTAGATCATGCTATGTTTTACTACTTCAATTCTCCCCCTTTGACATCAATGGAAAAAGTGATGGTCAATTAACCCCCTAACTTAAATCTCCTCATTAAATTGTAGTGTGAGAACTTTAAAAGAATGAAACTTGAACAAGAGGTCAATGACAAATTATAAGACCAAAATCCTCAAGGTACAAGGGTTCCATATTTAGGCAAAATTTTGAAAAATGACAATTCATATGTTAGAACCTTCAAAATTTGCCTAGTTTCATTATCATAAATAGGCTTGAGCCCAATGACTAAAGCCATAATTCCTATGTTAAAAGTCTCTCTACCTCACTAAGCCTCCTGATTACAAATAAATAAATGATCTCTTAGGTCTAACTGACACTGAAAACTAAAACTAAGAGACTACAAAATTAGAAAAGTGTTCAATCTTTTTAATAAAATAATATCTAAAATATCGCATTCATAATATACCCCTATATTCCCACCAAAAATACATAATAAATCCAATACCACACTATCACAGTAGTCAACAGAGGTATGCATGGGATGGTAAGACATATAGGTCAATGTACAAATGCTTACCACAATACCGTGGCAACCAAATATGAATAGCGCAGGGTGGTGGTGAGAACATGCTAACAACTAAAGTAAACCATATCCCCATAAGGGGTAAATAGTGACACTATAGTATGGTGGTGAATAATCACTTAATCACTAGAATTAACTTGCCATCTTATGGGAGTCCAAAGGGGTATGCGCAGGGTGGTGGTATGAGACTGTCTAACCTACTATCCCATAGCAAGCAAAGTGAAAGTGTGTGGTATATCAAGGAGATAAAAATGCTAACTCAACCATATTTCTACCCTTATAGTGGTCTTGATATGATAGAGTGATACTACAGTATAAGTTGTCAAAGCATTTAAATCATTAGTGGCAATGATTACACCTCTAAACATGAATTATTTGATTTCTCAAGATCATAGGCATAGGCATGTATTCCAACTCAAAATATGGATAGATTATGAAATATTTTTCATAAATTAACATTAATAAAGAGGTGAGTGAGCTTAGTAGCAAATATTCTTGGGAGTTGATGCCATTTTTGTAATCATTCACACAACTTAGCATACCAAAGGCAAGGGAGTTCAAGGAGGAAGACTCTGTAGCTATTATTTCACCAGGTAAGTTCATAAAAACCCTTTATAGTAAGTGTATAATAACTAAATTTTCTCATTTCTACAAGTAGGCACTTAAAGAAATTAAGTAGGAGTAAATTCTTCATCATGCCACCCAAAAGAAGTGAACTTGCTAGTAAAAAGGAAGAAGCCACAGCCTCTAAATGAAAAACAGAACTTTACAACAGTCCATACTTGATGTTTTACCTAATTCAACAATAAGGGATTCAAAAAGGTGTTTAGAGATCTAGCTCATGGATGCAGTTATTCCTATCTTAGGGTGGGATTTGTTTTGGTACTTCTATGATAAGAGGGATGGTAAGATTCTAGTTTCAAATTCTTGGGCCTTAGACTTGGCCAAACTAATAGTACCAAAAATATTAATATATGTTGAGTTTATTAGAGTACTATCACAACATTACCACCCAGCTACTAGGGCTGTAAGAGTGTCATATGGCTCACCATTAGTGGTATTGACTAAATCAATAATTATAGAGTGTTTCATGTTGAATAAGTAAGCCATCACCAAAATTGACCTGGATATAAGTGATGAAGACTATATAAGATTGATAAAAAGCTATAGGAGTTATGAACTTCCTCTGCACATGAAAAGGGGTGAAAATAATAAAAGGATACCTATATCTCCTTCCAATAATGAGCTATTTTCCATGGAAGACTTTCAAGTCTATTTTAAAAGAACTTATTTTGGTTTGTGCCAAGTGCTTGGGATTGATTCTCAGGAGAAGATGCCAGTCAGTCTCATGATGATGGAAATGAGGATTCAGAACCCTGAAGTGAATGTTGATTATGACTTTGTTGCTCTAATTGAGAAAGGCCTACATGAGGGATTCTTACAAGTGAGAGAAAACCTGGCCCTTATCACATTCAAAAATTATTCCTTACTGTGTCATTTAATATTGTATCAGAATAGAGATAAATAGACTAAGAGGATGTGTTTGGGGATGACTAACCAACAAATAAATAGGTTACCCATGTAGCAAGGGTCATGGCCACTCTTGGTCACATTTCACCAAGATTTCCCATTGAAATTAGAGAATTATTAAGACCCATTAGCATTGAAGCTAGAATAGGGACATACCCATAATTTTGGTAACTTGTGCTTTCTAGTAGACCAAATAGTAATAAGAGTTTATGGGTGTCCTCAAGCCCCACACATTCTACCTAAGTTCGTTTCCCTTCAAATTACATTTTTGGTATTTATGTGGTAAATGTTATGGATGGAGCAGGATGTTATGAAGAGGGAAAAAAAGGGGACATTCCTTCCTAAATTAACTATATGTGGGGAGATGTCCATTGGGTCTAGTACTCTAGAAGAGTTACAAATTTATTTGAAGGTAAGGTATTCTTTGAATTCATGAGGAGAAAGGGTCTTTGACCCTAAAAGACATATAAAATTTGTAAGGCAAACACTACTCACTAGAGTTGGGATTACCCATGAGGTTGATTATGAAGAAGATGTAATAATAAATTGCCTTACCCCTCATGAAGTGTTTCAGAGGAAAAGGAAATGGGAAATCATAAAAATATTTGAGGAAGAGAAGAATAAGAGACAAATTGAATTCCTAGGTTTTTAGGTGGAAGAAGGGGATCCTCTTAAGAGGATAAATTTGATAATTGACAAATTTGAAATGTTGTATGTTCAAACAAAAAAGGAACCTGAGGGGCAGTCTCTAAAACCCACTAAGTTTCCCATCAAGATGCCAAGTGGTGTTGTGATTACAGAGCCCCTTCCACACACTATTACAATACAATTAGAATCATCTCTAGAGCAACTAGAGCCTAAGAAATAAAAGACATAGGAAGTACCCCACTTAGTGGCATATGAATTAAGTGAAGAGGTGGGGAATATGGAGGAGGTAGCCAATGTGCTAATAAATTTTAAAGATGATGATGAAGTGGATCAACCACTCCCTAAACTTGAAACTAAGGCTCACAGACTAGAAGAAAGGGTGGATGTGCATGCACATAATGATCAAGAGATGCATGATGATGAAAGAGTGGTCACTTCTCTTAGGTTTATTGAAGATGATGAATTTATCCAGACCCCTGAGTTTAAATATTTTTAGATCAATGTGAAAATGAGAGAATTTGAGGACAGACTCTAGATTAATAATATGGGTACTAAAGAGTCCCAACATGATCATATTGTTGCTCAGACCTTTGAGGAGCTCAGGATTAATAAAATCAATATCAACCCATAGGAGGCCATAAAATTGGTATTGGAGGCAATATATTGATCATTCCTACGATGGAGATGAAAAATATATTCTTACTGGATCAAGTAAGAAGCCAAGAAGATCCCATGTTGATTTTTGAATTTAATTCAGATGAGGGAATGAGTGGCACATATTACAATCTAAGAATTGAAACCCTAACCTTTTGCACAAAGCAAAAAAGAACAAAAAAACCAAGATTGTTTGATGTTGTACAAGAAAAGAGAGGGACTGCCATGGTAAAGACACTTCAAGACACATCAGCACTATAGGCAACTACTATGATAATGCACTTAGTAATGTTTACTAAGGTTGTGGTTAAAGGTATGGAGCTTAGATTGGTAGAATATGAGAAAGCACAGACTAATCTAAATGATGAAGTGAATAGTTTATTCATAGAAAATGTGAAATTGAAAGAGCAATCGAAGGGAGCAGGTCCTTCCTAAAGCACAAAATTAATAGTATACCATCCCCTTGCCATCTAGACTGATATAGGTGCAATCACTATTAAACAAGTAAATGTGCTAAAACAAGAAATTGAGAAGTTAAAAAAGACTAATGAAGAAATAAAGGAAGGAGAAAAGAGATAAACCCTCAGGGTATTGGAAAAGATATTGGAGCATAGGATTAAACTAATTATGGACAAATTGGAAAATGTCTATGAGTGTCATGTCTCTTTGTCACAAATAGTTGATCAAATGAAGGCCCATGTACCTATATTGGACCCCTTATTCAAGAAATGGAAACCTATACATCACACCTTAATAACTTTGTGTATAATTTTACAAAGAAGTGTTGAGGTCCCCACAACTTTAAAGCCTACTGAGTAAACGGTTTGAATGGTCATAGATGAATTTCAATACATATTTGGAGAAGACCAAAATATCAAGGCAAGAATAAATTCATTTCACATACTAAAGTAGTGGTTCATGCCTAAGATATTAAGGGATGATGATCAACTGAAAGGCTCCAAGGATTGGATAGATAACTTTAGCCAAATTGTTCCCAACTACCTCATTCATTAAAAAAGGATGGTGAGATAAATCTTCTCAGCCTCAATTTAACCTTAGATGGAATAATTACACTAGATGTTGGATACTCAAAATTCATCACAGTTGTCAAAGGGTTATTAGATAACAAACAAAAGAGTCACTTGACCAACACATAAAAATTCTAGGAGTACAAATGGCCTCATGATTACATAGTGTACCAATGGGAGCAGACATATCTAGTTCCCCCAAAAAAATAAGCCTTGTAGTGAAGTACCAAGCATTGGAGATACTATCATGGAGAGAGGACCTTATCAAATCTGAATGATCATGGGTACCTTACAATGACTAACAAAATTCAGTATCTTGTGAGTGCTTTGGACTTTAACATCTGATCATTTCTCATCTTTCATTGCTTTTACGTAATCCTATGTAAACAATGATACTTAAGACTTTTTTATTTATGTTAAAAGTGGGTAATTGAAAAGACACTTTTTGACATGTAATAGTTTGAAGCTTGCCACTTCCCTTACCTATAAAATGGAAACCAAGACTAAATGATAATCATCAGTAGGGGAGTCAATCAAGACAAATTTTTAAAACGTATTGTAAAATCTTTTTGAAGATCAATAGAATGAAGTTATAATTGGTGGTTGAATTCTGGTTTCAATTGTTTGTTGAAGTGAATTAATGAATGTTATCTTCTTGTCTTTTGATCATTCTAGGGTTTTATGTTTTATTTACCCAACAACCATTTCTCAAATGTTGAATGAAGATGTCTCTAATCCCTTAGAAATGGTCACTTTTAATGAGTTTGTTCTAAAATCAAAAGCCCATTTGATGTCCAAAATCTAAGATTCAAACTCATATTCCAATATTGTTATACTATTTCAAGATGTTGATTTATACATTATTGTTTATTTAGACTTCAGTAAATGAGGAAAAAGACTTTAAGGTGAAAATTAGATGATGGTGATCATAATGCTGAAATTTAAGTGATAGATTATGAGCACTTTTGTAGAGAAAATATGGCCAAGAATAATGAATATTTATCACATCTTGATGACAAACAGGCAAGTTGTAAATCCACTTAGTAGTATATTATTTATTTAATAGTGTTTAATGAATTTTTATAGGCAAGAGAATTATGTATATAGGACATAATATGATATATATATATATATATATATGGGCAAGAAAAAGAGTGCAAATAAAATGCATAGAAACAACAAAAGGAAAGAAAAGATACAGTATTACCAACTCATAGATGCCAACGCATTTGTGATTCAACAAATGTAGTTGGTGAAAAGAATAGTTGTGATGATATGCAACCTGATATATCACATGGTGATGTGTAGCCTAATATATCACATGGTGATGTGAATCTTGATATAGCACATGGTGATGTGCAACGTCATGATGATCTCTTAGCACAAATTCTAAGAGATATAATTGAAAAACATGAGAGAAAAGGAACAGTAAGTCTGTAGATGATTTATTCAAGATTAAAGGATGTGTTTGAAGTAAAATCTATGGATATCAGTATAATCTACCTACTCATGCCACACTTTATGTGGCCAAGGAGCATGAAGTTTCAGTTAATGAAAGTCATGAAGAGAAACCACTTACATCTGGTGTGCCGTAGAGTGCACCTGTTATATCTACAGCTTTTGATGAACTAGTGGATCAGCCAAAAATATTGGTAGTGGTTTGATAGAAAATGTGTCTACTTTTGTCAAAAGACAAATATTGAGTCAAGATTTGTATAGATATACAAAGAGGAATGCAAAAGAAAGAAAATAAGAAGATAATAATCCATTCTTAGTTGAGGTATTGAGAGATGATGAGCCCATTGGACCAAATGCTGCAAGGTGGGCCTCTGAGTTGGGTATAAGATGTAGGGCCCATTTAGATATTTGAAAATCAAATTTTATAGATCAAGATATATGAAGTGTGGAAAATGTTATACAAAAAATGGAAAATGATTTTGAGATTATTGGTGGACAAATCTCTATAAAATATTACAAGTAAAAGGTGAGACATTTGATGAACAATTTTAGATACAATTGTAAAAAAACAATCATGGAGGGAAAAGAGAGGTTAGACTCCACTCTATCTCCCAAAAGTAGGATGCATTGAAATAAAGTATGTGTTTCAAAGAATATTTGACAAAGAGTAACAGAGGCAAGAGAGAAAGAGATAATGTGAGGGTTGGATATACATTTGGTCAAGGTGGGTTGCAAGCCAAAATGGACAAATTTGGAGTAAGTGTATGGCTTTTTGGTTTAATTTGCATTATGTTATTTATTTTGATTTTTTATTGAACTGACTATATGTTGAAATTGACATCGTAATTTAGGTGGAAAATAGTAATAGAGAAGCAGGTGCAAAAGATATTATCAATTATATAGCACTAGTAGATCCTAATAAATCTAAGAGTATGATGAAGTGGAAATCTAGTTCATCAATAGAGATTTCATAACCATCTATTAGATGCCTGGTAAGAGCCTCTCCAGATCATGTCATCTTAAATGAAGGGTACCAACATGTAATGAGTTGCATATACGGTCTCACTGAGAAAGCTTCACAGTTGGTTGCTTCAGTTAAGCCTATAGTTTTTGTATGGAATGAGCATAATTCCATGAATTCATATGAGATAAGAGAATATGTTGATCTCAATTATTCTTGTTTGGCAATTCTGTATACAAATTCTTCTTAATATGTAGATTGAAATCTGAGCGTAGGAGAATACAACCTAGTTTTTTTATTATTGGAGTGATCTAGAAAATGTTCTTTTGGACAAATTTATAGCTTGCATTCTTTACTTGACTATTGGATGCTTTGTATATTTCTTTGCATGATGTTTAAACCACATGCAGAGTGATTTTATCAAAGTAGCATGAAAATGAAAATGCCTTGATGTCAACAAAGCTATTGATATTGATAGTGATCATGATGAATTGGACAAGAATGTGCAATACAATCATAGTTGTGCTGAAGTTGAGGTACTATAATAGTTGTTGTCAGTTATCTATCCCAATGTTTTATCATTCTTCATGCTTAAAATGTTCTTTTGGACAAAAATGTATAGCTTTTGCATTCTTTAAGTTGTAAGTTAATTTGTCCCAATGTTTTGTCATTCTCTTTTGAATAAAAATTTATAGCTTTTATATTCTTTAAGTTGTAAGTTAATATGTCCCAATGTTTTGTCATTCTTCATGCTTAAAATGTTCTTTTGGACAAAAAATTATAGCTTTTGCATTCTTTAATTGACTTATATTAATTTTTATGTGGTGATTAAACCACATGTAGAGCAATTATATGAAATCAAAATGAAAATAAAAAGACACTTTCAATAGAGCTCTTTATAAAGCTGCACAACTTCATGTCAATGTTGATAGTGATTATGTTGAACTCGACGAGCATGTGTATGTTATTCATAGTAGTAGTGGTGTTAAACTCGAGGTGAGTACTATGAAACCACATGAAATTAAGTATTATTCAAGTAAGTAATGGTTTTTTTATTATATAAATAAGGCTAATCATTACCTATGTGATAGAAGTGTTAGGTTGTGGAGCTAAAAGCTTCAACTTGTTGCAGACAAAGAAAAGAAGGTTGTTGAAGACCCAGAAGCACCGGCGTCAGAAGGATGACCGACATCGGTCATGATCAGTGTAGAAGGCAATCGGCGTCGACAGGGAGTCGACCGACATCGACAGAACCAGGCAAGCAGGGACCGGCGTCGATCGCCTTTGTGTTCCAGAACTGTTCGTTGCACGAACAGTTAGTTTAGTGAACAGAGTGTTTGCATGTAAAGGCTATTTTGAGCCTTGAGCTGCATGGATAAGTATAGCAAAATAAGAGTCTAAGTTATTGTTTAAGTCTGGGATCTATTTATAGACCCATTTGCATGTATTGTAAAGTGTGCTAGTGAAGAGAACAAAGTTTGTGTTTCTCCTAGTTCCACAAATGAGCTAGATAGGAAGGCAAGGTAGATCCTTCCATTGTAAGTATGGTCTATTGAATTGCAGGTTGCAGGTTCATGGGAGATCTACTTGAATTACTATAGAGTGCTTGGTGTACTGGCAGGGTTATTACTGACTGGTTGGAGAGGTGAACACTAATTCTGTGTGTGAGTTGGTTGTTGGGACCGTTTTTGGTAGGAGAGTGTTTCGAAGAAGAATTATTGTACACTTGAGGTGTGGGAAGCCTCTGTAAGGTGGAAGAGTGTGGCGGCTCTTTATTGTATTCTTTTCTATACAAAGTGTTAATACAAGATAGTGTATTGTCTCTCATATTATGTGTTATTGGTGAATTCTAGTTACTTGTATTTCTAGTTATTTCCGCATGTTTAATTACTTATATTTGGTAATCATATTGTGCTCTTTCTGAGGAGCAAGATCCTAACAAGTGGGATCAGAACAAGTGTGTTTGTTCTTGGATTCCCTGACAAGTGGTATCAGAGCATGTTTGTTGTTCTAGGTACCTGACAAGTGGTATCAGAGCATGTTTGTTGTTCTAGGTACCTGACAAGAAGTTGGTTAGAATAGTAGTGAAGTGTAATTAGCTAGTATACATAGATTATGGAAATATGAGAAAACATATAACTTATATATAGAAACATAGATCTTAGTTTGTAATAGAGAGCATACATATATTTTGACATAGATTTAAAATAGCAAGATGTTAATTTTTGTTTAATATGTCAAGTGCATGGTTTCAAGTTTCCTATCTCTACAATATTAGGTATGTAAGAATATCAAAGATTTTAGGTGTAATGTTGTTAAATAGAATATGGGAAATACATAGGCCCTAACTCTACAGTCACCTAATATAATGTCAAATATTGTCACTTGTTCTCTTGTAAAAGACCCTACAAATTCTCTAGTGAAAGGTTCTAAAAAATGTTACAGTTTCTCAAAATAGATAACCCATCCACCCTATTGAAGATGGCCCAACTGTCTGGGTCTCCTTGCAATTATATGTGGTCTGAGGGTTCCCTTTTCACTACTAAACCTCCCATTCTAGATAGTTATCTTCCTGTTAAATTTCTTAAATAGATATCTCCTCAAAACACCTAATTTTACCTTCAGATTGTTGTTTGTTGTGAAGCAAGTTTCTTCAATAATGGCAATTTTGGTTGCAAACTACAACATCTTGCTTAGGGCTTTTTGTGAATGAGCTATGATCTCAAAGTGGAAAATAATAAAATTGATTATTTTCTCCAATCAAATATGGGTGTAGTTATGGCATAATCATGGGATTTCAATCTGCATGCATATATTATCATGTGATTGATTGCCCACAGCATTCTTCCCCCCCCACACATGAAGTGTCTCTTATCCCCAAGTGATGTGGTACATGTAGGATGCAAAAAGATAGGATGGGGTCATAATGAGGGTTTTGAGTGATGAGTTGGCATAACTCATGATAAGACTCGATGAATGATATTTTAATGATTAAATATGCTTTTTAATATAATGCATGTTATATTAAAAAAATTAAGTGCTTTTTTATGACTAAAATATACACCGTACCTTTATAACTATTTGTTCTTACGGTTGTGGCATAGTAAATTTGCATGTGAGTGTTTGTCAAAATAGAAGCTTAGCTTATTGTTTTCTCATGTAATTATTACCTTGGTAGTCATGAATTTTTTGTATTGATACCCTTGGGTATTTATGTGATCATAATGTCATGTCCTTTAATTATACCCTCAGCAACCTGCATGTAATCATGATGATCTGAAAAACACTAGCGCAGTGGTCTTGTAGTGGTATGAGAGACTATTGTCATCCTTTCACAAGGTGGTTATTGTAGATCTTTGTTTGTTATCCAAGTCAGATCTTTTATAATTATGGAGGGTGGGTGATGGAATTTGTTGCTCTTGATCTCCTCTATATGATACTGTTGATGGCTTGTTTCTCTTCTATCTTACTTCCATTAAATGAAGATGTTTCCTGATGGATTATTTGTTTAGTGAACTTTTAATTTGGCAATCAGTTGGTTTATCAAACTTGAGACCTATGCTCCAGGAAAGATCTCAAATTTCTCTTATTGGTAGAGTGAAATTAATTTCCATGAAATGACCAGAAGTTGATAATGGTTCTTTTTAGTCATAAATTCTAGTCTGAAACACTCCAAATGGAGATTGGAAGTATATGCCTTTGTTGTAGCACTTATTTTGTTATTCAAAGGTATGGTCATTTCTTAGTAATGTTTGAAGTTTTCTCTCTAATCTTCCTTCACTCCTCTAGCTTGTTTGGTGTCTTCTATGAATTTATCAAGATCCCATAGCCAAATCCATAGCTCATCATTTGTGAGGAATTAACCTGTAGCTACTAAAGAGGTGTATATAGGGGTTATTATATACCTAAAATAACTATAGGTTGAGCATATAGCCACTACAAAGTTGTGCCCAATGGTGAGAAAGGTGCCCATGACAACTATAGAATAGCCTATAGCAATTGAAGGAATGGCACTTATTGTCCTTGTAGCATCCACATCTTCATGGCACATGACTGCTAGCATATTGACACCTTCTATATCTAACATCCATTTTGTATCAAATAGAAAGAAATTAGTTTTTGTTTAATATGTCAGTGTATGGTTTTAGGTTTCCTAATGTCATTTTCTAGTTTCTTATAAATATTTATGTGTATGTTGTCAAATGTTTTATATCTCAATATAATGTGTATTTTTTTGTTTTTGTAGAAATATATTGACAAACTCCAAGAAGGGGATAAAGTTGGGGTGTTGGATATGTTTGATGGTGTTATTGTGGGCATTGGGTGGATTCATTCACTATCTATTGTACATGGAGTCAAATTAAAAAGAATAGGAGATGCAAATGTAAATATTTTGAAGGTCACAAGTAACATACCCCTTGCTTATGAAGATAAAAATAGATGGAATTGTCCATCTGAAAGAGAAAGAAAGAACCTTCACATGGGGACCACTAAAATATTTGCAAAAAATGACATAATTGATGTTTATCATGTACTAGTTGTTAGATAGCTTGGCCCACTACTTTATGCAATACTTTGAATGTGTTTTTCAAGGATCTTTATCATGGTGTATTTACAAGAGTTAGAAACTCTTAGACTTTGACATTTTTGATTATATATATATATATATATATATATATATATATATATATATATATATATATATATATATATATATGAACATCTTACATTTCATCAAAATTACATTATAATTTTTATTTAAGATTACCTTTTTTTTTATCATGATGTTAAATCAATCTTTTTTCTATTTTTCCAGATAAAGTAATAAAGTGGTCGATTTTTTGGCTAATGCAACAATTAATTAGTGTGAGGAGGAAAGGATGGATAATGTTAATAAGAGCTGGGAGGATTGTTGATCTTTTGATCATATTGATTTTTAAATTGAGAAATATCAACATTATATTGATTTTTATTTTATTTTTTAAATTAATGTTGATAATATGGTTTGTTTATGTTTTTAATTAAAATATATCAATATTAGATTGATGGTTAAAAAATATATAAAAATGCAATTTTAATATTGATATTACGGTATTTTCTTTAAATTGTTTTTTAAAAACAAACTAATGATGTAATTGTATTTGTTAATAGAGAGAATTTTTATGATCTAAAATATTTTCTAAAAGATTGCAAATTCATGATAAAGTGATTAGTTGTCAAGGTAATCATTCTTCAGCTTTTCTCAAGTGTGAAAGCTAATGTATTTTAAAGCTGGCAAAATGATTTGTTGGCAGGCAATGTTGAGATGTGGAACATTCATGATTTAGAGCATTTATCTCATATATTTTCTCACATTTTGGATATTTAAGCCTTACAGTGGTTTTGGAGTGGTATTTTAACTGGACGGTTGATAGGCTTTTTGGTTTGGTAGTGTTCAAGTTTGGGGTGTAGTAGAGATAGAAAACTTTTATTTCGAATCAATCAGTTGGCCATTAGATTTCGACAAAGCCAAAATTAGTGAGATGGGCTTTGTTAGAATGGTCTCTAAGATGCATTTGTTAAATTTTTTTTAGACTCCTGAAATGGCAGCAAATATCAAGTTGGTGTTGGGCATAGATTTTTTAGCGTAAAGTTATCGAGTTAGAGTCAATTCTGACTTGGCCTCTTTATTTGCTTCTAATCTTTGCCTGGTCATGATGGATAGATCCTAGGTTTAATCAATGGTGGAATTTTTCATATGGCTACAATATAGGTTTAAGTTGGTAGAGGCTTTGACATCTTTTCCACTTGGGCCATTTCCTCTTTTGCCATTTTTAAAGAGAGACTATTTGGGGTTTATCCCACTAGAAATGTTTTGAGAGCTTGAATTTCAATTCTTATCTTTGGTTGATTTTGTCAAGGATGTGGAAGCAGCCTATAGAATGCAATTGTAGTTGGAATAAATGCAGGGAGTCAATTTACCTTTTATTAAAGATTTTTTAAAACCCATTCTAGGCTTGGTAGAATAGAGGGTGGTGAGGCATGATAAAGATAAGGTCAATGTAATGAAAACATTGGGTAAAGGAGTGGTAAGAGGATCTTTTAAGTCTCTACCCTAGTGGAAAGGAAAGCAAAAGGAGCATGGGGAGGCAGTTGGTAAAGTACAAAAAAGATTATTTTTTTAGCCTATGAGTAATTTGTAGGCATTCATAAGGATAGCAAGATGATGGCTTTGAACCATTAAAAGGTAAGCAATAATATGGTGGCTTTGGGTGAAGCATCAATTGGTTCAATTGAGGAGCCAGAGAAGAATAAAATTTTCACAAAATAGGGGAAGCTTATGGAATTAGTAATTATGGAATAGTTGGTTAGTTTGTTGGCTTTTGGTTGTTAATAGTCATTAAAGTAGTAAGATAGTAATAAATATATGTATGTATCTAAGGATGTTTTGGTAGTATTTTATTCTATTAATAGATCAGTCATATGCCTCAGAATAGAAGGATGCTGAGCATGGTAGATTATTTTGTTTTTGTTGAATCTTTTTTGTCAAAGGGCCTAGGACCCTTATAATTCCCAAGTATCGAACCAAAAAAAATATGTTTATTTTTGCATTATACAATTTATGGTATTTAATAAATTATTTATATCATATAAATAAAAATTTACTACTAAACTAGTAATAACTACTAAATTTACTACCAAACCCTAAGCGTCTGCACAGAGATTACTGTAATGCGAGATCTATTACTGCGTGGAACTTTATTTTTGCTTCGGATTTTTGTATTGTAGATGGAATGCGAACTGGATTTCCAGCCTGAGTTGGACTGCCATCCCGATCTGGTTTGCGAAGGAAATAATGAACGGATGGGGGAAACCCCCGTAGGGGAGCCGCATAGGGTGCTTAATTAGTGGCCGTCGTGCTAACCAAAGCCCTAACCTTTGTGGCCAGCGCATTCTATCGATTGGGGTCATGGCTCATATTGAGGTGCTTATAGACATCGAGGATTTCTTTGATGATTTTTGATTGCCATGGTGGTGAATCCTCTACAAAGGAGGAGATTGGGCAGAGGATCAGGTGGACAAAATGGGCGTTGGCGGCACTGGTTTTGGGGCTTGTTTCTTTGTTTGTGATGTTGTTTATTGTGGGCAGTGCGATTTTAGGGTTTGAGGGCATGGTGGAGCATGGAATTTTTCTTGACATAGGGAAAACAGCGTGCTAGACACTGTGGAAATCGATTGGCAGTCCTGAAAAGGAATATTTCAACGGTTGCCATCTGTGAGCAATTCCTTTGACTTTGTGTTTTAGGGGTTGTTGGATAGAACCTGGGCATGGTCGTCATTATTGCTAGATCTGATGGTGTCTTCATCAATCATAGTGACAGAGAAACCAAAGGTATTTTGGGGTTTTTTTATCATCACAAAAAATGTTTGTGTGTCATTATTGCAATGGCAACCTACATTATTGGCTAGGGCAGAATGCTAAAGATATATATTTTTTAGCATTCTTTTCCCTATGCTGTAATTTTTTTAAGGTTACAGGTCCTTGTAAAACCTGGGTACTTGTTTCAGGTTGTAAAACTTGGTTTTGTTAAGGTTTTAGGTCCTTGTAAAACCTGGGTGCTTTTATTGGTTTATGTTTGTGGTTTCAGGTCCCTGTAAAACCTGATTTGGTACTGTTTTTCAGTAGGTTTCAGGAATGTTTTTCTTGGTGGTTGTTAATGCTTTATCATTCTTGATTCTATAAAAGTTTTTTGGGGTCCCTTCAAAACCTATTTTTACTTTAATCTAAAACTATAATGATTATGCAATTAATAAACAATTTATCAATATACTACTAGTCGACAGAAATCAGTGATCAAAAATAATTAAATAAACTACCAAATGATGACAATTAAAAATTAAAATGACTAAATAGACTACCAATTAATGGAAATCAATCAATTAAAATGATTAAATATACTACTAATTGATGTCAATTAATAATTAAACTCACTAAATATACTCTAATTGATAGAAATTAGTGAATAAATATGACTAAATATATGACCAGTTGATGGCAAAATAATGATTAAAATGACTAAATATACTATCAATGGACAGAAATTAGTTAATACAAATGACTAAATATACTACCATGGATGGAAATCAGTGAATAAAAATGACTAAATATACTACCAATTAATGGTAATTAATAATTATAATGATTAAATAAATGACTACCATGATAAAATAAATGACCAATTAACAACAATCAATTACTACATTAATGACTAGATATACTATCATATTTATCAATCAAAACAACCAATAAATAACTAAAAATGATTTAGTCATAAATTTGGTCATGTTATAAATGATCAACAATAAAATACTAATGGTCACATGACCAACCTTAGTCATTTATATGCAATTTTTAGTAGTTTTTTTAGTCATTTATTGTTTTATTTTCTATTAGTGATCCCATTAAGTCCACTCACTCATTTATATATTCATTTCATGATCACACACTCACCATTCGATCTTTTGACAAGCTCAAACTTTATCTCTAACAAGCTCCCATGAATGTGACACTTGGCCTCTTCCCATGCCTTCTACACATTTGATCTCAATTCATGCTATTGTGACACTTGGCACTAGCACATTTACTCATAGGTGCCTTTGACAAATTGACTTTGATACACTTCGTTGGATCTTTAATGTATAATTAAACGCTAATCATTGATCGAGTTGGGATAAATCTTAAGTTAAGGACTTAGGAAATATAAAGTCTTAAAACATTTCTTAAGCTGGTAATTACTAGGTTGAAGGGGTTGGTTGTACAACAATGGCAAGGACTTAAGATATAACTTAAGTAACTACTTCCTGCCTATATCAAATCAACTTAAAAATAGAATATGCCTATGAACGCCATGGCATAAACCCTTAAGGTTTAACTGAGAAACCTTGTAATGTTTAAGATTAAAAAGATAAATCAATTCTAAGCTCATTTCTTCTCAATTGAACTTGTGGACCATATATTTAAGATGCTCTTGAAAAACCCATAATAGATATTTTATTAATTTCTCTTCAAGTGGTCCAAAAATAGTCTCTATAAAATCATAACAACTTTGCTCTTCTCTCCATCGATCTTGCCTGATCCTTTGACATCAACCATATATTTAAGATGCTCTTGAAAAACCCATAATAAATATTCTATTAATTACTCAAGTGGTCCAAAAATGGTCTCTATAAAAGCATGACAACTTTACACTTGTAACTTTAAAACATGCTCTTCTCTCCATCAATCCTATTTGATCCTCTGACATCAATGACATCCATAATGCCCCTTTTAACATTAATGACAATCATATAGCCAACACTTAAAAGATGCCATGTTGCACCATGTCAGAGTGACCAATCCCCTAGACCTATCATAGCTATCATAGCATGAGAGATATTAACCCACTCAGAGGGCACCATATTGTACCATGTCTTAACAACTAGTCCCTTGGACCTGTCATAGATGTTATAGCTCGGGAGAACCTGACCCACTTAGAGGATTCCACATAGCATAACTATGCATATGAACACATGGCCACCTAAGGCCCCATAAGGGTCAGAATGGATTATATATGGAACCTCAATACCAATCAAAGGATGCCACATGTCCCTAAGTGACACCTTACCCTTTCTAAGGGTATGACATGAGGTACAAAACTATACTTAGGTGTTGACCATTAATATAAGGTAAAATAAGTGGATGACATGTGGCATAATGTAGGAGTTAACTGGAAGGCATCGAGGAGATGTGACCACATGCCTACCATGTATTGGGCATTAATAAAATAGAAAATTTAGCTTGATTTGATAATTTTAAAATGTCGCATCATCATTACTAAATCTAATTGGTGACAGAAGATTATGAGCCCCAAATTTAACTCTAGATTAGGAAATAAAGAGAGAATATCTAGCCACTATATAAAATTTGAATTCATACCAAGTGAGCCACCAAATGCCATTAATATAGGGAGATGAATGTATGCTTTTATAAATATCATAAGGAGAGCTCACTAATAATTATCATTGTATACCTTCAAGAGCAATTTAACTCCTTGGATTCTAGTTCCCATCACATACCTCTACATTTTCCCTTGCACTCAATACCTTTATAGTGGCCTCTATATCATTACAATGGTTGCATCCTCCTTAAATCCCAAGGCTGATCCTGAGTACTAGGAAACCCTATTCCCAAAAATCTTAACCCATTTCAAGCACTATAATGACCTATTAAAAATAATTGAATAGGTACCTAGGGACTCGAGCTTTTATAATGATGAACATGCAGAGTTTGAATATGCCTTTCAAGATTATAATAAATGTGGTCTTTATAGGGCCATATCCAAACTAGAGATGTTCCCTTGTGCATACTTATCCATCAACCTAATTCTCATTACCATCTGAGTGAAAAATAGAGTCTATGATTGGGTTTGCTTGCCCAGCTCTCGGTACCAGATCACTAACATCTCTGGGAACACCTAAAAGGCATAGTATTCCCTCCTAAATTTCACCTTTTCTTATGATGTTGTGGTGGTGAATACTTTGACTAAAGAATTATAAATATATGAGGTTCTGTAGGATTGGGTTGAGAACCCAAATTCCAAGTGGGTCAACAAAGAGGAAATCAATGCATCCATAGTTTGCACCTTCTAGGAGGAGGTCTGGGTGGGTATGATTTTGCTGAATCAATTTTTTGAGGCCCAAAATTTCTTGTATATTAATTAATTAATTATGAATTTCCCTCCTCTATATGATCCTCACTAGCTCCAAAGTTCCAGACATGGGAGGGATGATCGACTTCAAGTCGGTTAATGCCATCACTGATACTTAAGTAGGAGGGAATTTATACATGATGAGCTACCTCATAGATGCAATCTATGAGATGCTCACTTTCAAGCCATACAGTTTTCCTACATGGATTCCAAGGGGATTGGTGGTCCATGTAGTATTTTATAAACTATATGGTCACTAGTACTGATACCACATCTAGGACATCTACAAGCACTTATACCTGGTGGTCTATAATATAATCAATGAGGTTCCAATGCCCCATTTATCACAGGAAATCTAGGAATCTATTACAACCATTAGTGACTATTGGTACTATGAGGAGGACATCATGATTCTAATCACTAGCATTCTCAAGTAGCCACTTCACTTGTTATACTTTCTCCTAGGTCACCTATCAAAGCAAGAAATTACATAGTAGCTAGTATAAGGTATTTTTGGATTTTGTATTTACTATTAGCAAAAGGCATGCCCACTGATCTTGATCTCCATTATACACCATGTTTACAAGGCCATTCCTCCCCTCTATAAAATGGAAGCCAAGCAGGACTCCTTCGCCCTAAGGACAGTTGAAATTCATCATTAGGACCCTAAGGAAATGATCAAGGCTCATATGACAAGGTATTTAATGAACATGAATATAAACTACAACAACTAGTCATAGGACAATGATGAGTTTTACTTGAATGCTAAAAATGAATAGGAAGTGTTGTCCTAGATCACAGTTCAACATAAGAAGAAAGGAAATAAGGTCTAGGCAAGCCCATCTGCTCTCCCTCTAGCTCTTTCTCTCTCTATAGAGGATCTAATTCTGACTCCTCCTACTATCTCTAGGAGGATTTTTTAGAGTATTATCTTGCCTTCTTCTCCTTACACTCTAGCTCTAGTCGTGCCTCCTCCAGTAGCTCTTATGCCTCATCCTATGCTTCCTCAAATAACTCCTACTCCTTGTTCTCTGGTTCCTCCTCCTCCTCATCCAATAGCTCTTATGCCTTGTCCTCTACCTCCTCAAGAAGATCCTACTCCTTGTGCTCTAGTTCTTCTTCCTCCTCCTCATACTCTAGCTCTACCTCCTCTAGTAGCTCTAGTAGCCCAACCTTAATTGAGCCAAACCTATGTTACTCAGTGGTAGGTAGCCCAAGCAAAGGTTACTCAACCACTGGTACCTCAACCCCAAGATGTACAGACCTTGAGGTTCGATGTCATCATCAATCCAGAGGTAATCCAAGAATGGGGCTCCTAAAAAACATTGGTACAGGTTTCACCCTTTACACCTCCTACTACCTCTATTTCTCTTCCACCCCTCATTCCTACCATTTTCTAGCTCCCTCTCATGATACCCCTTAGTTTTACTCCCATTTCATAGGATACCCAAGTGGTGCCTCCTCTTTTCCCCATTTCACCACCTCCATTATTTACCTAAGTGCCTTTGAACTCAGTCTTCATGAGCATCTTCACCATTTTGTTTCCCTCTGCCCCATCCATTCCACAACTTGAAACCTTCTTATTGCCTTCATTGGGCATGCCTTTAGTCCAGGTACCTACAGGGACATATTTATCAATGAGCATAACTACTATTGATAATTGGAGGAGCCGAACATAGAATTAACACATGTAGAAGTTGAATACATAGAGAAGGATATTTCAACACACTTTCAATATATTATTCCACTCTAAATTAATTTTGTAATATAATGGCTATTATATAGCCATCAACATAGGAAAAACAACTTCCTAAATAATAGGAAGGACTAATAACCATATACCCATTATTAGACTTACATATATAACAAATATATTATTGTTACAATAATAATATATTAATTACTAATTTACTAAACCATAAGTATTAATTACCTTACGGTATATACCCAAACTAACTATTTACCTCATAGTAAATCCCTCAATGTAAAAGCTATTCCTAATATTCCCCCCATAGTTTTTACATGGTCAGAAAACATTCACACATTTATCTGCAGTATGTTCACCCATTGTAGCATGCCAAATTATGTGGATCATGACTGTGATATAAAGAGAACCTCACTCCTCCCATGGTTTTACAAGTTTACCTATTGACGTTGTGGATTGCACCTTTGACAGGAGGCTGAGCTTTTGTCTTCCACGCAGCACAATGGAGACTCCCCTCTTGCTATGGGTCTGGAAAAACTGAGGGGAGAATCTCTAGATAAGGGCTATCTCCCTTTGATGCATCTCTATGGTCATAGATTTTCTACTGCTAACAATGGGGGGATGAAAAGAGAGAAGGATTACTGAAAATAGAACCTAAACTAAAGCAGTGATACACCAAAAATGGTTGATCTACTTGGCTTTGACATACACTTTACACCAAGAACAAGCTGATATACACTTCATTTGATACGAGAAACTCTTCTACATTAGTGAGCTAGGGGTCCTCTAGAGATACAGGGAGGAAGAACTACCATAGGTGTTCTAAGACACACTATGGCAACCTGTTCACATGCACCTATACTCTACTGTGGACACTTATAACTAACCTGCAAAAGAAGAACTCATAATAAACTAGACATGCTGGAATCATTCTGTGAAAGCATGTAAGAAAATGACTTAACACAAGACAAAACCATAGACATATGCAAAAGTGCAAACTCAAAATGGAAGTAAAAATGCTATGTCTTGATTCAAGGTAAAATCTTATAGGGATTCACCATACAAGCTGAGAGATATTTTTCTCAAATGAGAGTTTATAATATATAGATAAAGAGAAAACAATGGCACCTCTTTCCACAAGTGGTCCATGTTGTATTTAATACATTGGGAAGAAGAAGTAACTGAAGGAACCATGTTGTGGTAGTCCAAGTCTTGACTTTGGCATTTAAATCACATTAAATGTCATGTAAAAGCATGGGTCGCACCTTTTTGTAATCGACAAATCCATCCTTCCATGAAATTTCATGCAGTTGTCTGCCTATTAATGCCAAACAAAGAAAAAATGGGCTGCCCTCTTGAATGTTCATGCTCTTTGATGACAACTTGGTGGAGACTGTTTCATCCGTAGAATAACTCCTTGTGCCAACATCTTCTTTTGCCACTTGTACTATTTTGTCTACTTCTATGCTTGGCTTTTGTCCTTTTCTAGGTCTTTGGCCCTCGAGGCTATTTTCCATCATTTATTGGCCCTTTGGGATCCTTTCTCGGTGGTCTCTTCCTTTTGGCCATAAGGCCTTTGAATTCCTTCAGGTACGCGCTCAAGCATTTAAAAATCAACAGTTATTTCACTACCATAAATTTGACGTTCACATCCCTGTTGTCATTTGAAATCTAACAGCTATTCCATTGTCCTGAATTTGATGTCTGTGGGGATGTCGTTGGATGTTTGAATTCCAACGATTAGTTCATGATGTTAAATTTGATGTCTTTGAGCCCATCACCCCTTTGGTAATTCCTTCAGCTTTTTCACAATTCCATCAGCCTTTTGTCATTGAACCCTCCCAAAGGGAAGGTGTCCCTTCAAAGCTTGAAAAAGGTCCCCCTTTTGGTAGTCGAGAGTCCCCCGCAAGGGCACTCACCCTTCGGGTTCCTTCCGACTGCCTTGGCTTCTCGATTCCTTCGAACAAAATCTCTGAAGGAATTCCTTTGGACATTTTGCCTGAAGGAAACCTTCCTTCAAAAGTCCTGGCCCTTTTTTTATTTTGATCGATCTTTTCCTTCAAACAAATTCCTTCAGACAAAATGTTTGAAGGAATTCCTTCCGACTTTTGTCTGAAGGAATTTGCCTTTGCCATTTTGTCATGAATTTCTTTCCGAAGGGTAATCTTTTGTTTGGCTCCTTGCCTTGTGAATTTCTTCAGACAAAATGTCTAAAGGAATTCCTTTAAGCATTTTGTCTAAAGGAATTCAACCTTTCTTTTCTCCTTGGATTTCATCTAGATAAAAGTCTGAAGGAATCTTTTATCTTTTGCATTGTATTTCTCTGAAGGAAAACTCTACCCCTTTTCTATCTTGTCCACTTTCTCAAAGGTGTTCACTGCCTTCCGCAAGGGCACTTGACCTTCGGGGCTTTGGAAGAGACTTTCATTCTTGCTAGCCCATTCCCTTGTCAAAAGGCTTGTCTAAGTCATTTGTTCAAAGTGAAATAAGCTCCATATTGAACTGAAACCTACAGGTCTTAGATCTATCAATTCTTTATAAGAATAGGACTTATTTCAAAGGTAAATTGATCATTTGTAGAAGATATCAAGACTGACAGCTCAAAACAGTAGGGAAAGAAGGAAACTGACTTTTGGCCTGCAAGACCAAAATGGTCAACAAATTTGGCAATTCCCAGGGGAAGCATGCCTGTTATGCTGAATAATATTGGTAGCCTCAAAGTCCATTGGGCATGGAGTTAGGATGTATCTTGAAAGGTTAGCAACAACATTCTAAAGACCTATGAACCAATCAAAAATTTTACCTCAAACACAAAGGAAAACACACACACAACAAAGGCTAAAAAAAACACTACACCTATGCAAATAGAACTTAGGAAAAATAGGGAAAGAAAAACTAAAATCAAACTACTATGTGAAACTAACCAGGTACATTTGCCTCCCTCATGGATCAAAGGGAAAACTTCTTAAGTCTCCTTCATGGCAAGAAAATTTATGGTGTCAGACAAGTGGCTGAATGGAAAGGAGACTTGGTGACTTGCTCTTCTTGTCTGCCACTTTGATTGGCTCGTATCCAAATGAATCAGGGTCAAACATGCTTCCAACATATATGTATTCATCTTGCTCTTGGAAGCTTGTTTCATGATGGCCCTTCATGATAGTGTATCTCACCAAGAAGTCAATGGTTGTTGGCTCATCATTGTAGGGATCATCTAGCTCATAACCCCCTTGATATGCATCATGGATTGACTTGTTCCCTTCTGTCTCATTGAAGAGACTGCCAAACTTATATTCTACTTCCTCATGGCTTTTTTGAAGAAGGGTGACTATTGTGATGTCTAAAATGGGATCACAAACTGCTTGCTCATCCAACAGAACATCACCTTCTTCCTCAAGGCTTTCTTCTCCAAAGCTTTCCTCAAGATTAATAGGCCTCTCCTTTTCTTGCTCAAAAACCAGAGTCTCTAGCTATTCAAATACATGCTCCTGATCCTCTTCCAACTCGAGTTCCATGGCATGGTCATTTTCTACATCAAAGCAACAAGGAAGTTCATCAAACAAGGGAGGAGAGAGCTCACCATGCTTACTTTCCTCTTCATATTGCTGGAACATCTGCATATATGCATGACCTGTGTCTTCTCCATTATTGATGATGTCTTCAAAAGGAGCATCCAAGATGATTTCCTCCTCATTACCATCCATGATAGCCTCTTGGGCAGCTACAAATTAGATCCTCTCTTTTGCATATGCCTCTTTCAAAATAGGTTCCTCTTTAATGACTTCAAAAATATCATCTTCAGATTCACCAACCTCTTGAAAGGATAAATCAAAAAGCTTGTTACCCCTTTGCATACTTATTTGAGTCCTAATGCTACCTTCTCCACCCTTAGCCAACTCATGTTGACGCTGAAGAAGAGTGTAACCTGCCCCAATGACTTCAAACAAATCATTCAAAACATGATCAAGAATATGTCCATGCTCCTCCATGACGTCTTGCAAAGTGAGAAAAGAGTCAAAGATCATCTCTTCCTCATCAGAGATAAAGGCAAAATCTTGTGACTTGTCTTCTTGTTCATCAAAGGGGGTACCTATGGTGATCTCCTCCTTATCTGCACTCATGAAGTCTCCCTGATTAGTCATGACCTGAGCATACTCCTCTTCACTTGCTTCCTTCAAGATGGATTCCTCAACACAAGAGAAATATTCTTCATTTACCAGGCAAGGAGGTGGAACACAAGGATTGTCAAAATCAAGTTGGGAAAGGAAAGTAGGGGATATTTTTGAAAACTTGTGAGAAAATGGGGGCAGACATTGGGCCAAAATCACTTGATTTTCTTCTCTCCACTTGACCAACACTTCATCAATATTGAAATTAGCTTGAGGATTGGTAGAAGGGGTGTCTTTTAGTGTAGGCTCCTCTCTAAGGTCTAAAACTTTCATCTCTCTTTCACTAAGCAATCTCACCTTTGCCTCTAATTCCTCAATTTGCTTAGCTAGATTTTCTTGAAAGAGTCTTTTTTGGAGCTCATAAGAATCATCATGGAAATGGGGAGTGCATGAAGGCTACCATGGAGTAAAAGAAGCTTATTGAGGAAGGGTGGGAGGGACTTGAGAAGGACTAGCCTCATTTTGTACCTCACACTCTCAAACAATGCCTTTCTCCTCCTTGCTGCTCCATGACTCAACTACTTTATTCTAGCTCATGATCTTAGGACTAGAAGTCTCCTTTTGGGGTGATGGGGTTACGATGTGAGAGGGTAGTGAGGGTTTGGATTCCACTTCCCTTGCTACCAACATAGACTGTTGCATGTGAAGATTTGCCAATTCAATTTGCTTATCAAGATTGGTCTTAAACACAAGATTTACTATTTCAAAACTCTCTTCAACATGATTGGGGAAAGGACTTTGACAGGCTTGACTTGGCTCATGAGTAGGGACTGCATATGGCTGATATGAAACTTTGGGCAGTGGGCATGTAGGTTGGTAGACTTGGTAAGGCTGCCTCTCATGAATACTTATCTTCTCTTCTAAAGATGCAATCAAACCACTCACATCCAACATCTCATTTGTAAGCATTTGCCAATTGGCTCTTTCAATAGGAGTCCATTCACTCTTAACCAGATCTAATGCTTTTCTCACTTAATGGATGAAATGATCAGGAATTTCTTGGCCACATCCCCTTCTAGTGTCAAGCTCCACTGCATACTTTTTATACCCTAGCAGTGCTTGTTTGAAGGTGGAAATGGGCTAATTGGCAAAAATATTAGGTTGAGTAGGAGAAGTAACACATTCAGAAGACTAGGCATAAGACTGATATAGCTCATGATGGGGCTGAGACTGGTCATATTGGCCCTGATAAGGATCAACACAAGGCTGGTAAGGATCATAACCAGGCTGGAAAAGGACTTTCCCAAACTGAGGAGGAAGAGGCAAAGCTCACAATGTTTCAACAACCTACGAAGGGCAAAAATCATAATTGTATGCATCCTTGTTGCTTGAGGTGATTCCATGAACAACCTAAGCTTGATCAAAGTTATATGAAGGAACACAAGGCCCATACTTCTGAGCAATGGAATTATACATACCAAACTATGATTTTTTGATGGCACTAGGACTGCTTAACTAATTGATTCAACTCGGAGTCACCATTGGTGTTGATGAAAAAGTCTCCAAAGGGTGGTTGGTTGAAGAACACACCAAGATTCTTCAACTCTTTGGAATAAAAACTTGTCCCACAACCACTTGATTAAATTCAAATGTTAAATTAGTGGTTCATTCTTGTTGTAATAGGACCAACACCAATCCTGGAACTTTTCTTAGCATTAAAATGAGTCCTGCTGGGCGTGCTAAAAATTGTTGACACTATGGATTGCACCCTTGATAGGAGTTTGAGCTTATGTCTTCCACATGGCACAATGGAGACTCCCCTCTTGCTGTGGGTCTAGAAAAATTGAGGGGAGAATCTCTAGATAAGGGCTAGCTCCCTTTCATGCATCTTTGTGGTCTTAGATTTTCTACTGCTAACAATGGGGGGAATGAAAAGAGAGAAGGATTATTGAAAATAGAACCTAAACTAAAGTAGTGATACACCAAAAATGGTTTATCTACTTAGCTTTGACATACACTTTACACCAAGAACAAGCTAATATACACTTCATTTGAGATGAGAAACTCTTCTGCATCAGTGAGCTAGGTGTCCTCTGGAGATACAGGGAGGAAGAACTACCAGAGGTGTTCTAAGACACACTATGGCAACTTGTTCACATGCACCTATACTCTACTGTGGACACTTATGACTAACCTACAAAAGAAGAAATCGCAATACACTAGACATGCTAGAATCATTCTATGAAAGCATGAAAGAAAATAACTTAACACAAGACAAAACCATAGACATATGCAAAAGTGCAAACTCAAAATGGAGGTAAAAATGTTGTCTTGATTCAAGGTAAAATCTTGTAGGGCTTCACCATACAAGCTGAGAGATATCTTTCTCAAATGAGAGTTTAAAATATATAGAGAAAGAGAAATCAATGGCACCTCTTTCCACAAGTGGCCCATGCTACATTTAATACATTAGGAAGAGGAAGTCACTGAAGGAACCATGTTGTGGCAGTCCAAGTCTTGACTTGGCATTTAAATCACATTAAATGTCATGTAAAAGCATGGGTCGCATCTTTATGTAACCGACAAAGCCATCCTTCCCTAAAATTTCATGTTATTGTCTACCTATTAATGCCAAACAAAGAAAAAATGGGCTGCCCTCTTGAATGTTCGTGCTCTTTGATGACCACTTGGTGGAGACTGTTTCATCCGTAGCAATAACTCCTTATACCGACACCTTATTTTACCACCTAGACTATTTTGTTTGCTTCTGCGCTTGGCTTTTGTCCTTTTCTGGCTCTTTGGCCCTCGAGGTTATTTTCTATCATTTCTTGGTCCTTCAAGGTCCTTTCTCAGTGGTATCTTCCTTTTGGCCTTAAAGCCTTTGAATTCCTTCAGGTTCACACTCAAGCATTTAAAGATCAACAGTTATTTCACTGCCATAAAGTTGACACTCACATGCCCATCGTCATTTGAAAGACAATGGCTATTCCATTGTCCTAAATTTACGTCTGTGAGGACATCGCTGGATGTTTGAATTCCAACAGCTAGTTCGCAATGCTAAATTTGACATCTTTGGGCCCGTCACCCCTTTGATAATTCCTTCAACTTTTTCCCAATTCCATCAGCCTTTTGTCGTTGAACCCTCCCAAAGGGAAGGTGTCCCTTCAGAGTTTGAAAAAGGTCCCCCTTTTAGTAGTCGAGAGTCCCTCACAAGGGCACTTACCCTTCGGGTTCCTTCAAGCTGCCTTGGCTTCTCAATTCCTTCAGATAAAATGTCTGAAGGAATTCCTTCAGATAAAATGTCTGAAGATATTCCTTTGGATATTTTGCCCGAAGGAAACCTTCCTTCAAAAGTCCCAGCCCTTTATTTCTTTCAGTCAATCTTTTCCTTTGGACAAATTCCTTCAGACAAAATGTCTAAAGGAATTCCTTTGGACTTTTGTCTGAAGGAATTTGCCTTTGCCATTTTGCCACAAATTTATTTTCGAAGGGTAATCTTATGTTTGGCACCTTGCCTTGTGAATTTATTCGAATAAAATGTTCGAAGGAATTCCTTCGAGCATTTTCTCTGAAGGAATCCAACCTTTGTTTTCTCCTTGGATTTCATTCGGACAAAAGTCTAAAGGAATATTTTATGTTTTGCCTTGTCTTTCTCTGAAGGAAAACTCTACCCCTTTTCTACCTTATCCACATTCCTGAAGGTGTTCACTACCTTCCACATGCCTTGGGTCAAAATTACCCTTCGGACCCTGCTGAACAGTCCCATTTGCACCTGACTACCCTCTGTAAGGGCACTTGACCTTCAGGGCTTTGGAAGAGAATTTCATTCTTTTTGGCCCATTCCCTTTTCAAAAGGCTTGTCTAAGGCATTTGTTCAAAGCGAAATAAGCTCCATATTGAATCAAAACCTATAAGTCTTAGATCTATCAATTCTTTATAAGAACGGGACTTATTTCAAAGGGAAATTGAGCATTTACAGAAGGTGGATACATCAAGACTGACGGTTCAGAATAGTAGGGAAAGAAAGAGACCAACTTTTGGCCTGCAGGACCAAAATGGCCAATAAATTTGGTGATTCTCAGGGGAAGCATGCCTAGTATGTTGAAGAAGATTGGTAGCCTCAAAGTCCATTGGGCATGGATTCAGGATGCAGCTTGAAAGGTTAGCAACAACATTATAAAGACCTATAAACCAATCAAAGCTTTTACCTCAAACACAAAGGAAAACACACACAACAAAGGCTTAAAAAAAAACACTACACCTGTGCAAATAACACTTAGGGAAAATAAGGAAAGAAAAACTGAAAGCAAACTACTATGTGCAGCTAACTAGGTACATTTGCCTCCCTCCTGGATCAAAGGGAAAACTTCTTAAGTATCCTTCATGGCAAGAAATCTTATGGTGCTAGACAAGTGGTTGAATAGAAAGGAGACTTAGTGACTTGCTCTTCTTGTCTACCACCTTGATTGGCTCATATCCAAATGAATCAGGGTCAAACATGCTTCCAACATATATGTATTCATCTTGTTCTTGGAAGCTTGTTTCATGATGACCCTTCATGCTAGTGTATCTCACCAAGAAGTCAATGGTTGTTGGTTCATCATCATAGGGATCATCTAGCTCATAACCCCCTTGATATGCATCATGGATTGACTTGTTCCCTTCTACCTCATTGAAGAGACTATCAAACTTATCTTCTACTTCCTCATAGCTTTCTTGAAGATGGGTGACTGTTGTGATGTCTGAAATGGGATCATAAATTGCTTGCTCATCCCACAAAACATCACCTTATTGCTCAAGGCTCTCTTCTCCAAAGCTTTCCTCAAGATTATCAAGCCTCTCCTTTTCTTGCTCAAAAACCAGAGTCTCTAGCTATTTAAAGACATGCTCCTGATCCTCTTCCAACTCGAGTTCCATGGCATGGTCATACTCTTCATCAAAGCAACAGGGAAGTTCATCAAACAAGGGAGGAGAGAGCTCACCATGCTTACTTTCCTCTTCATATTGCTGGAACATCCGCATGTATGCATGACCTATGTCTTCTCCATTGTTGATGATGTCTTCAAAAGGAGCATCCATGATGATTTCCTGCTCATTGTCATCCATGATAGCCTCTTGGGTAGCTGCAAATTGGATCCTCTCTTCTGCATATACCTCTTTCAAAATAGGTTCCTCCTTAATGACATCAAAAATATCATCTTTAGATTCACCAACCTCTTGAAAGGATAAATCTAAAAGCCTGTTGCCCCTTTGCATACTTATTTGAGTCCCAATGCTGCCTTTTCCACCCTTAGCCAGCTCATGTTGACACTAAAGAAGAGTGTAAACTGCTCCAATGACTTCAAACAAATCGTTCAAAACATGATCAAGAATTTGTCCATGCTCCTCCATGATGTCTTGCAAAGTGAGAAAAGAGTCAAAGATCATCTCTTCCTCATCAGAGATAGAGGCAAAAGCTTGTGACTTGTCTTCTTGTTCATCAAAGGGGGTACCTATGGTGATCTTCTCCTCATCTGCACTCATGAAGTCTCCCTAATCAGTCATGAACTGAGCATACTCCTCTTCACTTGCTTCCTTCAAGATGGATTCCTAAACACAAGAGAAGCATTCTTCATTTACCAGGCAAGGAGGTGGAACACAAGGATTGTCAAAATCAGGTTGGGAATGGAAAGTTGGGGATCTTTTTGAAAACTTATGAGAAAATGGGGGCAGACCTTGGGCCAAAATCACTTGATTTTCTTCTCTCCACTTGACCAACACTTCATCAATATCAAAATTAGCTTGAGGATTGGTAAAACAGGTGTCTTTTGATGTAGGCTCCTCTCTAAGGTCTGAAACTTCCATCTCTCTTTCACTAAGCAATCTCACTTTTGCCTCTAATTCCTCAATTTGCTTAGCTAGATTTTCTTGAAAGAGTCTTTCTTGGAGCTCATAGGAATCATCATGGAAATGGGGAGTGCATGAAGGCTACCATGGAGTACAAGAAGCTTCTTGAGGAAGGGTGGGAGGGACTTGAGAAGGACTAACCTTATTTTGTACCTCACACTCTCGAACAATGCCTTTCTCCTCCTTTCTCCTCCATGACTCAACTACTTTACTCTAGCTCATGATCTTAAGACTAGAAGTCTCCTTTTGGGGTGATGGGGTTGTGATGTGAGAGGGTAGTGAGGGTTTGGATTCCACTTCCCTTGCTACCAACATAGATTGTTGCATGTAAAGACTTGCCAATTCAATTTACTTATCAAGATTAGTCTTAAACACAAGATTTATTGTTTCAAAACTCTCCTCAACATTATTGGGGAAAGGACTTTGACAGGCTTGACTTGGCTCATGAGTAGGGACTGCGTATGGCTGATATGAAACTTGGGGAAATGGCCATGCAAGTTGGTAGACTTGGTAAGGCTACCTCTCATGAATACTTGGCTTCTCTTCCAAAGATGCAATCAAACCACTCACATCCAGCATCTCATTTGTAAGCCTTTGCCAATTGGCTCTTTCAATAGGAGTTCATTCACTCTTAACTAGATATAATGCTTTTCTCACTTGATGGATGAAATGATCAAGAATTTCTTGGCCGCATCCCTTCTAGTGTCAAGCTCCACTACATACTTTTTATACCCCAGCAGTGCTTGTTTGAAGGTGGAAATGGGCTGATTGGCAAAAAGATTAGGTTGAGTAGGAGAAGTAACACATTGAGAAGACTGGGCATAAGACTGATATAGCTCATGACAGGGCTGAGACTGGTCATATTGGACTTGATAAGGATCAACACAAGGCTGGTAAGGATCATAACCAAGTTGGCCAAGGACTTGTTCAAACTAAAGAGGAAGAGGCAAAGCCTGCAATGTTTCACCAACCTACAAAGGGTAAAACTCATAACCGTATGCATCCTTGTTGCTTGAGGTGATTCCATGAATAACCTAAGCTTGATCAAAGTTATATGAAGGAACACAAGGCCCATACTTCTGAGCAATGGATACCAAACTATGATTTCTTGATGGCACTAGGACTGCTTAACCAGTTGATTCAACTCAGATTCGCCATTGGTGTTGATGAAAAAGCCTCCAAAGGCTAGTTGGTTGAAGAACACACCAAGATTCTTCAACTCTTTGGAATAAAAACTTGTCCCACAATCGCCTGATTAAAAGTCAAATGCTAGATTAGTGGTTCATTCTTGTTATAACAAGACTAGCACCAATCCTGGAACTTTTTTGAGCATTAAAACGAGTCCCACCGAGCGCGCCAAAAATTGTTGATGCTATGGATTGCACCCTTGATAGGAGGCTGAGTTTATGTCTTCCATGTGGCACAATGGAGACTCCCCTCTTGTTGTGGGTCTGGCAAAACTGAGGGGAGAATCTCTAGATAAGGGCTAGTTCCCTTTGATACATCTATGTGGTCTTGGATTTTCTACTGCTAATAATGGGGGGGATGAAAAGAGAGAAGGATTACTGAAAATAGAACCTAAACTAAAGCAATGATACACCAAAAATGGTTGATCTACTTAGCTTCGACATACACTTTATACCAAGAACAAGCTGATATACACTTCATTTGATATGAGAAACTCTTCTGCATCAGTGAGCTGGGGGTCCTCTAGAGATATAGGGAGGAAGAACTACCAGAGGTGTTCTAAGACACACTATGGTAGCCTATTCACATGCACCTATACTCTGTTGTGGACACTTCTGACTGACCTGAAAAAGAACTCATAATACACTAGACATGCTAGAATCATTCTGTGAAAGCATGAAAGAAAATGACTTAACACAAGACAAAACCATAGACATATGCAAAAGTGCAAACTCAAAATGGAGGTAGAAATGCTATTCTTGATTCAAGGTAAAATATTGCAAGGCTTCGCCATACAAGCTGAGAGATATCTTTCTCAAATGAGAGTTTATAATATATATAGAAAGAGAAAGCAATGGTGCCTCTTTCCACAAGTGGCCAATGCTACATTTAATATATTGGGAAGAGGAAGTCGCTGAAGGAACCATGCTGTGGCAGTCCAAGTCTTGACTTTGGCATTTAAATCACATTAAATGTCATGTAAAAGCATGGGTCATGACTTTCTGTAACCGACAAATCCATCCTTCCATGAAAGTTCGTGCAGCTATCCGCCTATTAATGCCAAACAAAAAAAATGGGCTGCCCTCTTGAATGTTCGTGCTCTTTGATGACCACTTGGTGGAGACTGTCTCATCTACAGCAATAACTCCTTGTGCTAACACCTTCTTTTGCCACTTGGACTGTTTTGTCTGCTTCTGCACTTGGCTTTTGTCCTTTTCTGGCTCTTTGGCCCTTGGGGCTATTTTTCGTCATTTCTTGGCCCTTTTGGTGTCCTTTCTCAGCAGTCTCTTCCTTTTGGCCTTAAGGCCTTTGAATTCCTTTGGGTTCACGCTCAAGCATTTAAAGATCAATGGTTATTTCACTATTGTAAATTTGACATTCGCGCGGCCGTCGTCATTTGAAAGCCAACAACTATTCCATTGTCCTGAATTTGACCTCTATGGGGACGTCGCTGGATGTTTGAATTCCAACGACTAATTCGTGATGCTAATTTGACATCTTCAGGCCCATCACCCCTTTGGTAATTCCTTTGGCTTTTTCACAATTCCATTAGCCTTTTATCGTTGAACCCTCTCGAAGGGAAGGTGTCCCTTCGGAGCTTGAAAAAGATCCCCCTTTTGGCAATCGAGAGTCCCCCGCAAGGGCACTTGCCCTTCGGGTTCCTTCGGGCTGCCTTAGCTTCTCAATTCCTTTGGACAAAATGTCTGAAGGAATTCCTTTAGACATTTTGCCTGAAGGAAACCTTCTTTCAAAAGTCTCAGCCCGTTCTTTCTTTTGGTTGGTCTTTTCCTTCGAACAAAATGTCTGAAGTAATTTGCCTTTGCCATTTTGCTGCAGATTTCTTTTCGAAGGGTAATCTTCTGTTTGGCTCCTTGCTTTATGAATTTCTTCAGACAAAATGTCTGAAGGAATTCCTTCGAGCATTTTGTCTGAATGAATTCAACCTTTGTTTTCTCCTTGGATTTCATTCGGACAAAAGTCCAAAGGAATCTTTTATCTTTTGCCTTGTCTTTCTCTAAAGGAAAACTCTACCCCTTTTCTGCCTTGTCCACTTTCCCGAAGGTGTTCACTGCCTTCCGCAAGGGTGCCTTGGGTCAAAATTACCCTTCGAACCCTGCTGAACGGTCCCGTTTGCACCTGACTGCCCTCTGAAAGGGCACTGACCTTCAGGGCTTTGGAAGATATTTTCATTCTTGCTAGCCCATTCCCTTGTCAAAAAGTTTGTTTTAGGCATTTGTTCAAAGCGAAATAAGCTCCATATTGAACTGAAACCTACAGGTCTTAGATCTATCAATTCTTTATAAGAACAAGACTTATTTCAAAAGAAAATTGAGCATTTGCAAAAGGTGGATACATCAAGACTGACGGTTCAGAACAATAGGGAAAGAAGAAGACCGACTTTTGGCCTGCAGGGCCAAAATGGTCAACATTACCACTAACCTTGATGTGAACATGGCCCATCAACTATCCACCTCATGTGGTTTTGTAGATCCTCTCACAAACCCTTTCAAGATCCATGAACTGACTTACATTGGTGTTTTCTATCTTTTTACAATGTTTTCACCTCAGGGAATCATGTTTAGAATTTCACACAATTACATATCATGAACATGCATTATTCATTTGTTCTTATTTTGCAAATCACATAGTGGAAATTAAAAACACACCATACTAAAAAGTAACACACCACACATGTCACCACATCATTGGTGCGACCCTATCATTGGCGACTGACGAGAGGTCGTTGAAAGACCTCCATCCTCCGTGTATCCTCCAACCTCTAGTAGGTTATACTGCTTACTCAAGGGATATCTCTACAAAGCTCTAGTTCATGATTTTTCTAAGGGAAATCTCTCTCACAATGTGAACATCGCATACAAGTGAAAATACATCTATAAGGCATTTTTTTTTTTTAATAATTTTTTTTAATTTTGATATTTTTACAACTTTAACATACTTAAAAAATGACTTTTGACTCATAACATGAATATCGACCTAAAACAAAATATTAACACTTCTGAATTTTTATGATGATAAACATTATAACTAAAATGACTATAACAATATGAAAATTTCAAAAGTAATGAAAGAAATAATTACTTTACGCTTTTGATATGACTTGACAAATAAAGAATGACTCTCATAGACTTAAAATGACAAGAATTAAACTATGATATTTTTTATAAAAGATATTAAAAAGACTAGACGCTTCAATAATAAGACTCAACAAAAACAATAATTGATCCAACAAACAAACACATGAACTACAGGTCAATTATTATTGACATATATAGATAGTTACTATAATAAAATCTTAATATTGACACGCAATATAAAGACATGACTCACAGCTAAACTTAAAACTTAAAAAACTTACGAACTAAGACTTTATACTTCTTCCACCGTGTAAACTGCAGCAAGATCTATGGCTGGAGAAATTTTACATTGGGAGATGAGCAGGCCGTAATGTTAATAGACAATGCGTCGACCAAATTGATAGGTGAAAGGGCGTTGCAGGTTAAAATAACACTAAATTTAGTTGATAGTAACAGATCTATCTCGAGCTTTGAACCAGGAATATGATGCATACGATTGCCGTTAATAGGTCTGCTAAAGGATGATAGAAATGGCAGAAATTATAATGCAATAATCTCCAGATAAGACACAACGCATGATGTCAATATAGCTACACACAAAACTCATGCTTTGTAGAACTGAGAAAGATAAATTCCTCACAACAAAATACTCCCTTCAATTTTCTCCTTGTTGCTTTGGTCGATTAGGATTTTTAAATGATAAATCAAGTGTATTTCACCTTCTATCATAGCTTTCAATTCCCTTCTATTGGACTGAGATAAAAACTTCAAATTGGATGTCGCCAAAAAAATTTACGAGCTGGATGCTATGTTAGTGACAGCCTAAATAGATTGAAATTGACAAAGGATGCTTGGTAACGACAGATGTTACAAGATCTAACAAGCTGACACATTGTTATTATGGAATTCATAGCAAACAAATATAACAACCTTTCTCTCAGCTAGATGTAGAACTGCAGTTCTACTATAATTTCAAACAGACATATGCACAAAATGAATGCAATAATAAGTATTTATTTCTATATAAAACTACAAACTCATTTTTACAATGCTAGTTACTCATTCACAGGGGCAACCAGAAAAAAATTGAAAGTTTGTCCCTCACAAATCTTCACAATTCCATCCCTGCTCTGATACCATTGTTGATAATTGGAGGAGCCAAACATAGAATTAACACATGTAGAAGGTGAATACACAGAGAAGGATATTTCAAAACACTCTCAATATATTATTTCACTCTAAATTAATTTTGTAATATAATGGCTATTATATAGCCAACAATATAGACAAAACAACTTCCTAATAATAGGAAAGACTAATAACCATATACCCATTATTAGACTTATGGATATAACAAATATATTATTGTTATAATAATAATATATTAATTACTGATTTACTAAACCATAAGTATTAATTACTTTACGGTAAATACCCAAACTAACTATTTACCTCATGGCAAATATTTCAATGTAAAAGTTATTCCTAACAACTACAACTATCAAGAATGCATCTCCAATGGCAGGAACTATCCCAGCACCCCTTTCAATCATCATAATACCTCTCTTGGTCCATCAACATCCATAGCTGCCCCTTGTGGGTCTTGTTGTCCTGACTAGTCCTTCCACCATAACATCCAGAGCTGACCTAGGTAAGAGACCCAAGAAAAAGTAGAAGGTGACTCACCCTCAAGATTTAGTTCAGAGGCCTTCCACTCTATATCTGCCTCCTTTGTCGACCTCAATGGTTCCTCCAGCCCTAATCACAGTACCTCCACATATTACTCCTTAACCCCCTCTTTCTATTATCCCAAGTGCTTAGGAATTTGGATTCAACTAAGGAAGAGACCAACCAATCTCTTCCCTTATCTTAAGCACCCCTCTCCCATGAGTCATTGCACCTCAGGTGAGCATGACCTAGGAGAAGTGGTTGGCACAAATGTTCCCATGGGCCTCCCCTTTCATCCTTCTTCCCTTTGCTCCCATGTGCCCTCCTCCATTGATTTCTTCATTCACCCCTCTTGCTTCCTCCATCTCTCCTCCACCTCATCTTATGCCCATCAACACCATCTCTGCCACCCCTCCAACACCTCCTAAAACCCAAGGAATGGTCCCAAGGTCATAAGTGCCAAACATGATGGTCTAGGGTCACTCGAACATGTAATGGAGTTTTGATCGAGCTACGTGAAGCATGAAGACTACCCTAACACATAAATTCATCTCAGAGTGGAAATCGGTGGTATGATAAACCCAACAGGATTTATTCTCCCTCACCAAGGTGAGGACTACTACTAGGGAGAAAAAGATGGGTGAGGATCTACTTTCCATTCTTTGAGAAACCCATGATATGTTGTAGAAGCTCCTCAAAGATATACAAAACTAGGTTTAGATGTTAAAAGCCCAGGTGAAGAGCTCCTTCCCCACTATGCTGATTGAGCAAGTCAAGGATACCCTCTTACTGCTCTTCTTAGTTCTAGGGAAGGTGGTGGAGACTATGACAGATACCAATGTGTTTATCCAACTAACTCAGGTTTACATGGAGAGGATCGCAAAGATTGAGGGGAAATGTAGGAATCTACTGATGTTGATCAACAAAGATATGTTCCCAAAATTAAAACTAATACCCACCTTAGACTTGGGGTTGTATCAAATGTACACCAAGAATATGAAGGCAGATATAGAGGAATGGCTAGTTGTGTCTTGGACTATAACATGACCCTTAGAAGAGGGAAATAAAAAGATATTGGCCTACTTATAGGAGGTCAATATCTCTGGGTTGTTCCACCTAGATGACACCCTACTAGATAGGGGAGAATTTGGAGTCCACCTAAGTAAATTTGATCGGGTCATGAGGGACAAGGTAACCAAATCAAATAAGAAAGGGGATTAAGTGGTTCTTGAGCTATCAATGTAGTCCATGAAAAACATAAATCAAGTGTTTGAGGTCCAAGTGTCAATGGAATCTCCATTCCAAGTGTATCAAAGGCTAGTGACTCAAGACAAGGAAACATTCAAGGTACCTTTGATGAACCTTGTAAAGCTAGACCAAGAGTTCAACCTCGTGATAGCTAGATTGGAATCCAAGGATGCAAGATCAAAATAGTTGGGAGTTGGATATTCATATCCGCCTCTACGTATCAACTAGGTGTTCCTCCCATAGAGCTTTTTGAGGGCTTTGAGAAGACTTTGTTTTGAATTTTAAATTATGCTTGTAACTACCATGAGTGGTCATCATGTCCCAAAATGGGAATTTCACACTATTTGGAGGTGAATCCCAGCCTCATCTATAAAATTCAAAGCCATATTGTAATTTAAAGGTCAACTAAAATTTATTTGAAAGTGTTATTCGATTATAGCAAAGATTTCACCTACTTTTTCCCTTCATCTTTTTAAACTCTAGAGTTGGCCATGATCTATTATTGTAATAACACTTACTTTTTTTATGAATACAATTCCAGTTTTTTGTAAAGGTCTTGTTTTACATCTCAATTATATTTCATATCCATTCTAAATGCTTACTAATGATAGATTAATTAGACTAATACTTTGCTATTAAATGTATGCTATGGTTATGATGTGCTTGTCTAATATAATCACTTGGTGAACTCTCTCGTTTATATTTTCACAAGTACTATTAATTTGTGTGCTAGTCTATAAGTTACCATAAGATGTTTATGTTTAGTTTACTATAAACACCTAGTGCTTATATTTAGTGAGGGTTCATATTCGAAGCATTCTCCCCTATTTCCTCAAACTCTTCCCACTGTGTGTACTTAGAGGTAGAGCTTTTAGTGAAACTCAGTATATAATGGTATAAATGCGGGAAGGGTACTTGGTTTGATAGTTGATCCATTGATTTCATTCTAAATCTGGAGGCTCTCTTTTCCACCTTACTCTCCCCTCTCTTTTTGTGTTTATTTTCAAAGATTGAACTACCCTTTCCCCTTATGTTTAGATCTATATGCAAGAATATCATATTAAACTTTCAATGGTGGCACCACATCTCTTGGATAATATTCAAGCAGACTCCATTGTGAAGCCAAATACCTGTAGCCATGCCCTAGGCTGATCCTAAATCAATCCTAAAATAGAGGATGAAAGTCCATCATTGATGTAAGAGCATCAATCTAGAAAACATCATTTTTGAGTTATCGTCAAAAGAGGTCATAGTTAGCCCATTTTGGAGTGCAGTTGAGTTTAAAATATCATATAAGATCCATTTGAGTCTTTATAAGTCCATTTGAGTCAATGAGAGTGATTTTTATAGGTAATGGGAGATTTCCCTCCAAAACTGGGATTTGAAAATTCAAATATGTAAACAAGTCAAGAGTGACCTTGAACATGGTCTAAGTTGGTTAGATGAGGTAAACTTGGTTAAATAGAGCAAGAATTCATGTAAAGGGTGATTAGAAGTCATATATGTCTAAGTCATAAGGATAGAAGTTATTTTTTAGTAATGTGACCACAAAAGCCCCACGTTGAAGTTACAATGTAAGGAGGTTATGTCTTGTAACCACCTTAACCAACATTGGAGTTGGTTGAATAGGAATTTATACATCATTAAAATAGGGAGGATATAATTGAGATAAGGGGAGATCTCCATAGAGAGGGAGAGGAGGATCAAAGAATGAGAGAAGATAGAAAACCCTCTCAAAGAAGATGATCAAATCCTTCATAGATTGTATTGTAATAACTAGTGTTTCAAATGAATAAATATGGATTTGTTATATGTTCCAATGTTTTATGATGTATTATTGAATTTTCATTAACTTTTATATTGTTTTGAGAGGCCCTGGATGCCAAGATTACACTGCACTTTGTATTGCTATAGGTCTGCAATTAAACAATGTATGTTTAAGTCAAGTAGAAGGAGGTTTGGAAAATGGTTTCCTATAGGCATGAAAGTAATCTCATGGAAAAATAAATTGAATATGCTTTGAATCTTAACAGGAATTTCAATTTTTGAAGTTGGTATGTGAAGAATGGTAAAAACTTAGGAGAAAGACCTTGCCTGCAGACCCTGTTGTGTCCCTATAAGTATCAATAAAGAAGGTATGTAAATTTGTATTCTAAATGATAAGTTTATGAATAATTTTAGATTATTAATGTTAGGAATCTAGAACAACAAACATGCTCTGATCCCACTTGTCAGGATGCGAAACCGAAAACATACAATTGATTACCAAACTTCAAACAACTTAATATGCGAAAATAACTAGAATCAACAAGTAACTAGAATTCAGAATAACACAGCATATGAGAGACAATACACAACTTGTATTAACACTTTATACAGAAAAGAATACAATAAAGAAGATGCCACTTCTTCTCCACCACCTTACAGAGGTTTCCCACACCTCAAGTGAATAGTACTTCTTCTCCCCAAAGCTCTCCCTCTCACAGGTCCCAACACCCAACTCAAATACAGAGTTGGTGTTCACCTCCCATGCTCCACGCACAACACAAGTGCTCCACACACTCCACAAGCACTCCACGTGCTCCACAAGTACTCAATGTACTTCAAGTAGATCTCCCATGAACCTGCAACAACCTGCAATTCAACAGACCATACTTATGGAAGGAACTTCCTTGCCTTCCTCTCTTGCTCTATCCGAGTACACACTTGTACTCCAAGTAGATCCTGCCTGATACTGCTCCCTGTTGTGTTGCTGTCTATATGACCTTGCACACCTGCAAATCAAACAACGGTTCTGCTCACCTGTGAACCTCGACCTTGCACACACATACACCTGCAGATCAACGATCTTACTTACCATGTAGATCTCCTATATAGGCCATGCAACTGTGACCAAGATCCTACACTCCTGAAGAACTCAGCTGGCTCTCCAATCCAGCACCAACACACCTGGTACTGTGGCACTAGGAGGAACGCACCATTGCTCTACCTCACACACAGAAGGAGCTTATAATTATGCTCTCTTACTCCCTAGCACGCTTTTCCAATACAACCATGAGTCTATTATATAGATCTCATCCAAACAATAATTAGACATCTAATTACAATAATTAGATTCGCAGCTCTCAGTCTAAAAATAGATCTCTTCATGCAAACACTTGGTTCGTTAGCTCACTGCCCGTAAATAGCTCGCAGTCGAACCACACAGGCGACCGACGCCGGTCCCTGTCTGCCTGGGGGTCGCCGACGCCGGCCGATCTCTGACCGACGTCGGTTGGCCTGACCGACGCCGGTGTCTCTGACACTCAGCAACTCTCCTGCAACCTCCTCTCCTGTTTCCATCAGTGAAGCTTTTAGCTCCACAATCCTAACAATCTCCCACTTGGAGATAAACAGCTGCACTGTACCTGTACTCTGTCTAATCTGTTTCCTGGTTTGTATCCCTCTTCAAGCTCCCACCTGAAGACAACACACCACACAACCTGTGATGTACCTCCTGTCATCCGAGTACCCTGCCACATCCGAACCTACAACACCTGTAGTGAAGTCCTGACCCTGCATAGCAACCCCTGCTGCCGGTCCCTCTCAGAAAACCTGAGAACCCACTTCCCCGAATTGGCTCCTAACTCTGACAGCTCCCACTACATGGGAATACTCAGGTCTATACCAGACCTCATGTAATTTCGGACACTGTACCTGTCTAGCCCTTAGTGTGCTCCGGTTCTGCATCCCGAACCTCGCAAACACCTGATTCACATCAGCTCCCACTCGAGACAAAATCAACCTGTGATCTCCATGCCTCCCATGTCAAAGAATTTTGCTGCTCCAAACTCCTCATGACATGCCACTGAACTAATCTTACCCTTAGCTCAGCAAAACCTTGTATGTACAAACTTGCTATAGCAAAACATACCGTCCACATACAGTAACAGAATGATGTCGCGACTCATCATCCACCTGGTAAGGCAAACCACAGTAGTTACCTGACACTGACTGAAGCCATGCTTCGTCCTCCACCTGTCAAACCTGGTACCACTATCCTGCAGCTCCTCAAGACCATATGCCTGGTCTTTCGTCTCACGTATCCGTTCTCTCTATTCTTCTACTAAGGAATCCATTCGTCTCTGTGCTTTCATCCAGCTGGCAAACCTACCAAGACTCCCGTCTGGTTCTGCATCATAATCCTGCCTACCTCACACCTGTTTCCTGGATCCTTCCTGCCAATCAACAACAAGTATGAAGAAGAGGAACACGAATTTGAGGGCCTACTTACGCCTTCAGTCCTCCATATGGGTGTTTGAGACTCCTTGACAACTTGCTATCCACCCAAAATTCGTTACAGTGACCGACCTCGGTCACCCCACAGTCTGCATCCGACCGACGTCGGTTCCATGCGTCTGTACTGACTACCAGCCTGCCAGCGCTGGTGTCCCTGCTGCTGATGTCGGTCCTCCTGACCGACATCGGTCTTACATACTGCCGACGTCGGTCCCATGACCGACGCCGATCTTACCCTGCCCGACACTGCCGGCTTCGGTCTGCACATGACCGACATCGGCACCTGTCTGTTCGACGCCGATTCCTCCTGACCGACGCCGGTGTCTGTGTTCGCCTGTGAGTGATGACTTTTTACCCGCGAGCTCCTTTGGATCAAAACCCATGTCCAAACTGCTCTGCTCAGATGTATCCAGCCTCGTCCACTGAACTCTGTCCGCCATCTCCTCCAAGAACACCAAGGCTTTCCAGTTCTTAAGCCTGTCAAATATATCTGTCTTCCACTTAAGAACATGCATCTCCTCCCTGCTCATGTGACCAAGCCTACGAAGCCACGTCTCCGCAATAGAAGAAGAATCAGTAATATAAACAAGTAGATAAAGTATACCTGTTTTCTTACCACCAGCTAATTCAAGTGCTACCGCTGTGAGAGTTCTTGTGCATCTCTCATCACCCAATCTTTCTGAAGAAATTAGCCATATCTCCAAACCTGGGACCTGCATGACCTTCATCAACACCTGTGTGTTGGCTGCCTGCAATTTCAGCTTCACTTCCCCTTTGCCAATTCTTTGGCAAGGCTTACCAGCTCCTCTACCTAGGGCTGCATGGAAAGAGGCAACCGAATCTTTTATCCAAGATTCAACTTTATCCAAGAAACCTGCAAATACATCCTGTGCAACAACACCTGCTACATCTGTATCTTCAGTTTCTTCGTGCTGATCTGTTACCAACCAACAATCTTCTTTTACCTGCTCTTTCTTTCCATCAGACCGTGAGTAACCGTCTGTGCTTTTCAACTCCTCCATTCTTAGCTTACTTTGATCTGCCGTCGCTCTACTCCCACTCAATCAGAAACCCCTGAGAGTGCCCTGTAACCAAAACACAACCCTGCTTCCTGCAACCTTAGCTCTGATACCACTTGATGGTATCAAGCTCACGAACCTACAACCAAGGCTCTGATACCACTTGTCAGGAATCTAGAACAACAAACATGCTCTGATCCCACTTGTCAGGATGCGAAACCGGAAACATACAATTGATTACCAAACTTCAAACAACTTAATATGCGAAAATAACCAGAATCAACAAGTAACTAGAATTCAGAATAACACAGCATATGAGAGACAATACACAACTTGTATTAACACTTTATACAGAAAAGAATACAATAAAGAAGATGCCACTTCTTCTCCACCACCTTACAGAGGTTTCCCACACCTCAAGTGAACAGTACTTCTTCTCCCCAAAGCTCTCCCTCTCACAGGTCCCAACACCCAACTCAAATACAGAGTTGGTGTTCACCTCCCATGCTCCACGCACAACACAAGTGCTCCACGCACTCCACAAGCACTCCACGTGCTCCACAAGTACTCAATGTACTTCAAGTAGATCTCCCATGAACCTGCAACAACCTGCAATTCAACAGACCATACTTATGGAAGGAACTTCCTTGCCTTCCTCTCTTGCTCTATCTGAGTACACCCCTGTACTCCAAGTAGATCCTGCCTGATACTGCTCCCTGTTGTGTTGCTGTCTATATGACCTTGCACACCTGCAAATCAAACAACGGTTCTGCTCACCTGTGAACCTCAACCTTGCACACACATACACCTGCAGATCAACGATCTTACTTACCATGTAGATCTCCTATATAGGCCATGCAACTGTGACCAAGATCCTACACTCCTGAAGAACTCAGCTGGCTCTCCAATCCAGCACCAACACACCTGGTACTGTGGCACTAGGAGGAACGCACCATTGCTCTACCTCACACACAGAAGGAGCTTATAATTATGCTCTCTTACTCCCTAGCACGCTTTTCTAATACAACCATGAGTCTATTATATAGATCTCATCCAAACAATAATTAGACATCTAATTACAATAATTAGATCCGCAGCTCTCAGTCTAAAAATAGATCTCTTCATGCAAACACTTGGTTCGTTAGCTCACTGCCCGTAAATAGCTCGCAGTCGAACCACACAGGCAACCGACGCCGGTCCCTGTCTGCCTGGGGGTCACCGATGCCGGCCGATCTCTGACCGACGTCGGTTGCCTTCCTGTCCTGTTCTGCCGACGTCGGTTGGCCTGACCGACGCCGGTGTCTCTGACACTCAGCAACTCTCCTGCAACCTCCTCTCCTGTTTGCATCAGTGAAGCTTTTAGCTCCACAATCCTAACAATTAATAAAAGGTTACATTATTGTATGGGAATCCAAACTTGAATGGTGGAATGACAAACTACATTCAGTGTGATAAGTACCCTATTTAATCAAGGGACTCTGTTCACATTCATTTACCCAATAAGAAATGTGTGTTTTTGAAATAATAAATGAGAATGAAGTTGTATAACCTTAGCATGGAAGGTGAGAAAAAATTGGGATAATATTATATAGAGTTTTAAAACTTATGAAAGTGGTCATAACCCTTAAAACACAACACATTCATATACAACCATACCCTTGTTTGCACAGTCAAGGTACAAAGAGAAGTGCAACTAATCAATGGAAGGTAGATGTACATTGTAATAGGAAATTTATAGCATGGATAAATATAGATGAACCTCAAATATGGTCTAATTAGGGTTTATAATGTATAGGAAGGTGAAAAGATTAATGAAATCTTACACAGTCAATAAAAAGAGTGCACAGACCACTGTGTTTTGTTGTTCTTAAGCCTCTAATAAATTGAAAAGATCTATAAATTGGGAAGGTGTAAAAGGTGAAAATAGACATAAATGTGGCATTTTGGTCCATTGAAATGTTTTATAACTCAATAAAGTGTATTTATTACGCTCATCACTTGTGAAGTAACTAATTAGGGTTTCTAAACAAAAACCCTCATATTTGGATTTTCCACCATAGGAATTACATGAAACTTCATAATAATACTTGTTTTGGTGTGAGTAAATAAAATAAGGTGGTTTTGGTGTGTTTAAAGGTTGTATGGTATGGATTCTAGGAGTGAGGGTGTGTCTTAGGGCTAATTAGACCTAATTGAGGGGAGGTTTACAAAGGAAGTGTGGTCTGGGAGTGGATTTAGGTCATGAAATTTGACACACACATGTAAGGAGATAGAGGGTGGATATAAAAGGTTTTAAAACTCCATAATAGTTTATATATTTCTCAAACCAAGAGGAAATGCACAAAAAAAGGCTACAAGCCTAGTGTAGTCTTTGTGAGCTTGGGGTATATAATTGAATGATGAGTTGAGATTAAACACTTGAAAGGGGTAAAGATAGGTTTAATATGATCATATAAGATCATTTATGACAATAGGTCACATTCCTAAGAGTTACCTCAAAGATTGGTGTTTGAAACCTGTGAAGTATGCCTAATAGAGAGCTAGTGAGAGAATTGAATGGTAAAGAGAGACTGGTGTTATGAAATGAGTTAGGAATGAATGTTAGTGATTAAGAGAGATGTCTAATGAGGTCAAAAATTGTCTCTAAATTGTGAAAGGAATAGGTACAAAGGGAAGGAGGCTATTAAACCCAAAGATCAGGATGAGAGAGATCAATAGAAATGGCACCTCGTAGATAAAGTGAAGCATTGAATGAGATATTTTACAAGACCAGAGCCATAAGTGGCTTATTTTAAGACTTTTCCCTAATACCTCTATATCATTTGATATCAGAGCAAGGTAAGCTCTTGGTTTGCATTTTTTGTGAGTTATTCAAGTTTGTTGATTTGAGATATACAAGATATATTAGGAGGTAAGCATGAGATAACCTTATAGGGTATTATGGGAGAAGAATGTTATAGGTCTAATCTATTGATATTAGTACAAGTGAATTGTAGATTTTAAAATTGAGGAACAATATCCCCAAATTCATATGAGAAGGACTAGAAGATAGTCAAGAAAAGGACTAGAGAAGATAGGTTGAAGAGAGCGTTGGAGCTCAAGAAGAGAGAAGAAAAAAGACTCTAAGAGAGAGTCAATAAGGATAAGGAGAGGTCATAGATAGAGGAATAAAATAAGAGGAAAGATCTAATAGTGGTCTAAGAGGAAAGATTGATAAACTTGCTAGTGATTGGTCTAGATAGGACTATAAATCAAAGAAGTGAGAAGATGGATGTAGAGAGAGAAGTGGAATATATGTGAAGAGAGTTGAGTCAAAGTATTGAGAATATAGATCTCATGGTGAAGATATTGAAAGGGCAAGGAGGCCAACGGATTAGTTTTAATGTAAGGAAGAAGGTGAAGTGTCCACTAGAGTCACTTGTAAGAGAGAGAAGGCACAAAATGAGTGTCTTGAAGAATGAAAATAAGAAAGAGAAGAAACCCATAGAGGCATGAGGAATGATATGTTTCCAAGTGATCAACAAGATAAAGAGATAGAGAAGAGGGTTCTCATTGAGGAGAACAAGAAGGAGAGAGAAATTCCAAGAAGATCACATGAGAGAGAAGACAAGAAGAAAAGGTGGATAATATATATGCAAGATACATTCAAGGAGACTATGTGGTCTCTGATTTTGTATTCTAACATTGCTTTTAAGCTTGTGTATGCATGTATGAAGATAATTTTGGTGAAGGCCAAGCACAAGGCCTCAAAACTAGTGAAGGTTGGGTCAAGAACACCACCCATCAAGTGGAAATAGGATGAAAAAGAAAGAGAACCTCTTGTAGAGGACAAATTTATGAAGATTGAGGACGTTAAACATGTTGAAGAAGTTGAAGAGGAATAATATGATGCATTGCCAAGGATAGCAACTAAAACCAAAGAGATATTTCCCCAAGAAGACCTATAGACAAGCCATGAAGACAATAATGATAATATGAGCTTGCATTAGTCATATTTGGAGGTAAATTAGTGTTTAAGTATTGAATATGATGGTATATATGAAGAAGGAAAAGTTGATATGCAGATTGGTAGAAAAAAGGACAAGGTACAGCCCTCAAGGAGAGAACAAGGGCATGGATATGTTTGGTCTAAATATATCAAGCAAGACATTAGTGAGAAGTAAGAGGTGAACCTCAAGAAAGAGGTCAAACAAGATAAGAACTAAGGTGTCAAACAAGAATAAGTGTGGAAGTAAAGCACAAAGGGCCAAGAACACCAAGTTGGCAGGATAGACTACCAAGACATGAAGCAAGAAGGAGAAGCAAGTATAAATATAAGAAGGTACAATGCAAAAAATGGGTTGTAAAGAGCATGAAAATATCACAATAGGATCATATTACAGGTGTATCCTAATAAAGCATAAATATTGAGGAAGAGCACAAACCTATAAAGTAAACAAGAGAGGTAGTGCAAGAAAACCAAGCCAATGATATGAAGGTACAGCCATGTAAGCAATAATATGAGTGCATAAAAGATAAGTGTTCTCAAATTTTGTTTTCAAATGTTATTTATGATGACTCATTTGAATTTAATTTAAACAATGAATATATTTTGTACATAGACACAATAGTATTGATGAATGAGTTGATGGAAAGACCAGGTGAGGATGAAGCACCTCAAAGAGTGCTTGACAAGCATATTATGTAGCATGAGGAGATTGATATGACTCTCACAAATGATGGAGTCCAAGGACTAAACAAGGAACAATGTATACAAGAAAATGAAGAGCAAATTACACCAATATTTGATGAGGATTGTGAGTAGGTGGATGCACTCAAGTTGCAAGAAGAGATGGAGATGTTAGAAGACATGTTCAGTCCATCCAAGGGGCTGAAAGAAGGTGAAGCATATTAGGAAAATGTCAAGGATAAACTCCAATAAACATCAAAAATGGAGAAACAAATAGAAACACAAGGAGTTATGCACACAAAGCTACAAGCAAGCAAGCTAATTAGCAAGCAAAGGGATTAAGAATAAGTAAACAAGGTGAGTTATTCAATTGGGTAAGCTAAATATAAGTTAATAGTTGATAAATATGGACATGTAAAGTCAAATATTTGTCAAATGATATTTTACTATGTTGAGGATGAATAGAACAAGAAGTTGCTCTTGTACAATGAGCAAGGTCATAGGAAGAGGCAACAAAAAGAGGATAAATGTAAATAAGAGGTAGAAAAAGATAATAACATGGAGCAAATGATATAGGTTGATAAGCATGATAGGCCATTAGAGCCTAAGGAATAATATTCTAGCATAACCAAGGAGCAAACATCATTAAACAAACAAGCATCAAATGCAAACAATGAAGGAGAAAGCCATAAAACAAGCATGATAAATAAGAATAAGCACCATTTGGTTGCATCTGAAGATGAAGGACAAATACACTTAGACAATATGAAACATGCAGAAAATAAGGAGATATAGTAGTTGAAACACCTCATAGAGGTATAAGATGCAACGACAAGGAAACTAGACAAGGCTAAAAAGAAGAAATGCAACAATTTAGCAAAGAAAAAGGAGCAAAAAAGGGAGAGTAACAGTCAAGTGAGATTGAAGGACCCTCAAATAATAAACTGGAATACAAGAAATAAAGTTGGTGGCATAAATTTTCTCCCTCTTGGGGAGTATGATGCACGAGCATCAAGCTAGAAAACATCATTTTTGAGTTATTGTCAAAAGAGATCATATTCAGCCCATTTTGGAGTGTAGTTGAGTGTAAAAGATCATATAGGATCCATTTCAGTCTTTAGAAGTCCATTTGAGTCAATGAGAGCAGTTTCAATAGGTAATGAGAGATTTCCCTACAAAAATGAGATTTGAAAATTCAAATATGTAAACAAGTCAAGAGTGACCTTGAACATGGTCTAAGTTGGTTAGATGAGGGAAACTTGGTTCGAGTAAGAAGTCATGTAAAGGGTAATTATAATTCATATATATCTAAGTTATAAGGTTAGAAGTCATGTTTTAGTAATGTGACCACAAAAGCCCCACATTGAAGTTACAATACAAGGAGGTTTTTTCTTTTAACCACCTTAACCAACGTTGGATTTGGTTGAATAGGAATTTGTATGTCATTTAAATAGGGAGGAGAGAATTGAGATGAGGGGATATCTCCATATAGAATGAGAGGAGGATCAGAGAATGAGAGAAGATAGAAAATCCTCTCAAGGAAGATGATCAAATCCTTCATGGATTGTATTTTAATAACCGGTATTTCAAATGAATAAATATGGAGTGGTTATGTGTGCCAATGTTTTATGATGTAGTATTGAATTATCATTAACTTTCATATTGTTTTGAGATTCCCTAGAGACCAAGATTACACTATACTTTGTATTGCTACATGTATGTAATAAAATAATATATGTTTCAGTCAAGTAGAAGGAGGTTTTGAAAATGGTTTCCTCTAGGCATGAAAGGAATCTCATGGAAAAATAACTTGAATATGCTTTGAATCCTAACAAGGATTGCAATTTTTGAAGGTGGTGTGTGAAGAATGGTAGAAACTTAGGAGAAAGGTAACCTTGCCTGCAAACCCTGTTGTGTGCCTGTAAGTATCAAGAAAGAAGGTATGTGAATATGGTTGAAAGTTTTATATATATTATAAATGATAATTTTATGAATAATTTTAGATTATTAATGAAAGGGTGCATTAGTGAATGGGAATCTAAACTTGAATGGTGGAATGGCAAACTATAGTCAGTGTGATAACTACCATGTTTGCAATCAAAGGACTCTATTCACAGTCATTTAACCAATAGGAAATGCGTGTTTTTGAAATAATGAATGAGAATTAATTTGTATAACCTTGCCATGGAAGGTGAGAAAAAACTATGAGAATATTTTATATAGTTGGAAAACTTATGAAAATGGTCATAACCCTCAAAACACAACACAACCATATACAGCCATACCCCTATTTACATAGTCAAGGTACAAAGAGAAGTGTAAATGATCAATAAAAAGTGGATGGACATTGTAATATGTAAGTTATATCATGGATAAATATGGATAACCTCAAGGATGGTCCAAGTAGGGTGTATAATGTATTGGAAGGTGAAAAGACTGATGAAATCTTGCACAATTAATAAAAAGAGAGCACAGTCTACCATGTTTTGTTGTTATTAAGCCTCTAATGAATTGAAAAAGGTATACAAACTATTTGGGAAGGTTTAAAATGATAAATAAATACCTATATGTGTCATTTTTATCTTTTTAAATGTTATATAACTCAAGAAAGTGAATTTATTAGGCTCTCAGCTTGTGCAAGTGACTAGCTAGGGTTTCTAAAAAAACCCTTATATTTTGAGTTTCTACCATAAGAATTACATGAAACTTACTAATCATAATTGTTTTGATTTGTTTAAATATAATAAGGTGGTTTTGATGTGGTTATGATCTAGGCAACAATTCAGGCGATAATTGGGGTGACGTTTCCACCCCAATTGATGACGAAACATCTGGGAGCCATAACTTTTACACCGTAGCTCCAATTGACTCGCCGTTTGAACCATTGGAAAGATAAGAATGAAGAGAAAATGGTGAGATGGAATTGATATTTTATTTATGAAATTTTACCTTTGAAAACCCAATGTAAGTTCCCCAAATTTTAATTTTAGTAGTGCAGTCTAAAAATAGTAAGTTTTTAAAAATAGTAATTCCTTGAATTCTATATTATTTTAAATCATGGAAGTCAAACCAATTCATCTCCCTAAATATTGGTGACCTTCCACATCCTCCTCATACTTTAAAAATATGTATGAATGAAGATGTAACCCAAAATGGAAATCAGACATCTCTTCCTAGAGATAAGCATATAGTTGTATCACGATCTTGAGTAATAAAACATCTCTTCTCAGAGAATTCATTGTTACTATGTTATTTTTTGTGTTCTTGAAATATCTGTCAACCAAAACTTCTAAGTTTTGGATTGGTGGTATTAGAGCGGTTTGTCTTGAGAGTGTATGATCCTGAGGATGAGGTTAGGCTACAAAAAGCTTGGGTGGAAAATAATAGAGCTTCCAAACTATCCACCTATTCGCTCCAAACAAATTCAAATGACAGATGACACCAAGACATCTAATCCTTTAAAGGAAATGGTAAATGAAGCCCTCTAATGGCAACAAGCATAGATGCTATAACAATTTGCCCAAATTCTCCAACAACTCCCGATGGGAAATTCTGGCTCCTCATCTATGGACCATCCTTTCAGTGCCCCAACACCCTTCAAGGTTTAGGTAAATTTTTATATTCCTACATTTGAAGGAAAAATCAATGCTGATGCAGTAGAAAATTGGTTGGATCAATTGTCTTCCTACTTCTATGTAAATAATTTCACCGATGGAGAAAAGATCACTTTTGCTCTTTTGAAAGCATCATTGCCCATGAAAAATTGGTGGGAAGTGTACAAAAAGAGGTTTAGTATAGATGACATTGCCCTTAAGGTGAAACCTACCTAGGATGATTTTTTGGAAGCGGTAAAGGAAGAATACTATCCCATTGGATCATATGATGATTTATACATACAGTGGTAATAACTTCACCAAGGTAAGGACCAATCTATTCAAGATTACACAGACATTTTTCATTCTTTGTCTGCAAGATTGGGCATCCAAGAAAGTAAGAAACATAATACTCTCAAATATCATTGTGGACTATAATGGTACATATGGGGGGGAAAAGAACTCTTCAATTTGGAAACCCTCGGTGAGGCATACAAGTTTGTAGTGAAGATTGAGTAGAAGCATGGTAGAAATAATATGAAGAGTCAACCCTCAAAATGGAAAAATGACAAGGAAGGTCAAACATGAGGCCAAAATTAGAAGCAAAAATATTTTCAAGATAAGAAACCCTAGAAGGGGAAGGCTAGAAAAGGTGTGATTACCACAAAATTGGAACTCACTCCAAAAAAGAATGTTGAGATATTAAGTCACTGCTTTCTGAGTCACAATAATCGACATCTACTACTCTATCTCATGCACAACCTACAGTCGAAGAGGATGAAGAAGAGATTGTAGATGTTGAGCCTGACACCATCATTACTTCATCATAGACCCATGAGGAAATGCTAGATGATAAGGAAAGATTGTTCCACTCCAAATTAAGGGTAAAAGGTAAGCCTCTACATTTCATTTTTAATAGTGGGAGTTAAAAGAATTTAATCTCTGCTAAAGTTGTGAAAAGTTTGAATCTATCCATGAAGCCTCACCCAGAGCCATAAAGTATTGGATGGTTGAGCCTAGGGAGAGACCTCCATGTCACCCATTAGTGTCTTCTTTCATATGCAATAAAACCTTTCCAAGATGAAGTCTTTTGTGATGTGGTCAATCTAGATGTTTGTGATGTACTCCTTGGTCAGTCATTCATGTATGATCGACATGGCATCTATGAATCATGAACCCAAAGAATCACCCTCACTCTTGAAACATAGCACTACAGGGTACCATTGGTACCACCTCCCACATCTATCTCCCTGATCAGTGCCAAGTAATGTAAGAGATTGGTAGAAAAGATTAAACAATTCTTTCTCATGGCGGTCAAACCATAGAAATCCAAGAATGTTGATGTTGTAGTCCTAAATACACAATCAACATAACAACATAAGCAAATGGGACAAATAATAAGAGAATATAATGACTTATTCAAGTCACCCATAGGAGTTCCACTGCATTGTTAGGTAAAACATTCGATCAATTTGATCCTAGGGTTACCTTTGCCTAACAGTCTTGTGTATCACAAATCAGTTTTGGAGAATGATGAGATAAAAAGATAGATTCAAGAACTGATCCAAAAGGGTCACATCAGGCCAAGCTCTTCACCCTGTGGTAGCCCAATTATCTTGGCACCAAAGAAAGATGGAACATGGAGGCTTTGCATTAACTATCAAGCCTTGAATAAAATCATTGTGAATAATTGCTACCCTCTCCCCAGGATTGATGACTTGCTAGACCAACTTCGAGGTGTGAAGTTCTTCACCAAAATTGATCTTAAATATAGCTATCACCAAATTCCCATCGACCCCACTGATGTCTGGAATACTGCATTCAAATATAAGGAGGGGCTCTTCGAATGGTTGGTTATGCTTTTTGGCATAACTAATGCACCTATAACCTTCATGAGGATGATGAATGACATCCTGCAACCCTTCACCAACTCATTCATATTTGTATGCCTAGATGACATAGTCATCTATAGTAGAACATGGGAGGAACATCTAAAAAATGTTTGTAAGGTGCTTCAAACTCTTTGGGAGCACAAGTTGTATGCAAATATTGACAAATGCACATTCAGGATGATAATAATTTAGTACCTTGGGTACATTGTGAATGAAGAAGGGGTCCATGTTGATCCAGAAAAGATTTAGGTTATTCAAGAATGGCCTACACCAAGGATCCTCACAAAAATTCATAGCTTCTTGGGTCCTGCAAATTTCTATCGCATGTTTATTCTTAGATTTTCACATGTTGCTTGGTCACTAACCCAAGTGACTAAAGGAGGAGCTAAAGCTATATTTTAGTGGGGTGAAATACAACAAAGGGAGCTTGAAAATTTGAATAATAGACTTTTCTCAGCCCCTATTCTTGCCTTGCCAAATTTTCATCAACCTTTTGAGTTGATGGCAGATGCATTTGAATATGCTATGGGAGCTGTCATCATGCAACATGGCCATCCTATTGCATATCACAGTGAAACTTTCACTAATACAGTTAAGAAATATATAACATATGATAAGGATCTCTATGCCATTATGTAAGCCTAAAAATAATGGAAACACTACATCTTGGGGAAAGAGATGGTCATCCACACTGACCACAGACCATTGGAATTCATCCAGACACAGAGCAAACTATGAAATGAGAAGCACCAAAAGTGGGCCACATATCTTCAGCAATTCCATCTGATAATCAAACATAAAAAGGGAAGCTCAAATACAACTACAAATTGTCTGAACCACCCACCAATTACTACACTCACAATAGTTCTTGACCTATGTGGACATGAGACTGCCACTTGGGGTGCTCTATATGAATCAAATCCTACCTTTGCTAATACATATCAGGTACTTCAAAAAGCTAAACATGTTTCTAATTTATATTTACAATATAATGTCCTCAATCATATGGGGCACATTTATGTTCCAACTACAGAGCAATAGAAGATGATATGGGAAGCACATTTCAGTAGGATAGCTAGACACTTTGGTGTAGAAAAGACATTGGCAATTCTTTAGAAACACTTCTACTGGCCCTATATTCGAAAGGATGTGGAAAGGTATCTCAAATCTTGCACCCCATGTGTGATAGCCAAGCCAAAAAATAAGAAGCAAGGATTGTACATGCCATTGCCAGAACCAGCCAGGCCTTGGGAATCTATCTCAATGGATTTTATCTCAGGTTTGCCCACTTCAAAACATGGCAAGGACTATATTTTTGTTGTAGTTGATCATTTTTCAAAAATGGCTATCATGATTGCTTATAAGAAAAATATATCTACTGAAGAAATTGCTCAACTATATTTTATTCATGTATGGCTCCATTTTGGTCTCCCCAAGTCCATTGTCTCAGATCGAGACAGTAGGTTCCTGAGTATCTTCTGGTCCACTCTATGGAAGATGATGGATACCAAGCTGATGAAGTCCATAGCCTTCCATCCACAAACTGATGGTCAGACATAGGTGGTGAACCACTTGATTTTTCACATGATTCATATGTATCACTCCAAAAATCCACGCACATGGGATGAGGGGCTTCTTTTCATACAACATGGATACAATCAGGCCCTGCACAACTTGACCAAGCATAGTCCATTCTAAGTATGCTTCGGGTTCCAACCCATGGTACCAATTGATATAGTTTTTCCATTCTCCAACATGGAATACACAACTCATGGAAGCTCTGAGGTAACAAAAGCAACAAATTTCATTGAACAAATGCAACACATCCAACAACAAGTTCATGATATCTTGGAGAAGATGAATCAGAAGTATAAGCAATGCCATGACAAACATAGGATTGCACACCATTTTTATATGGGTGACAAGGTTTGGTTGTGGCTTCAGAAGGAATGACTTGTAGGCCCACACAAAAAAAATTAGCCTCTTCAATATGGTCCCTACACCATCACCAAAAAAGTTGGAGAAAATGCTTTTGAGTTGAACCTACCAGCCTACCTTGGTCTGCATCCAATATTCAATGTGGAGCTCCTCAAACCATATCATCCACCTCTATTGGACACTTTGGTCATAGTAGAACAATTGTACATTGATGATCTTGATCCATATATTTTTTCTCCAGTGGAGGAGGATCATATTGTGGACACCTGGATGAAGACAACAAGAGGATGCTCTATTTTGCTTTATCAGGTGGTCAAAAGGGGCCAACTTAGCCACCAAGGTGAGTGGCTCATAGACAATCAAATCAAGACAGAACTACCACACCTGATGAGTAACATTTATGTAATGGGTACCATTGCTTCTCAAGGAGGGAGGAATGATTTGGGTAACAATTCAGGTGATAATTCGGGTGACGGTTCCACCCCAATTGATGATAAAACTTTTGGGAGCCATTACTTTTGCGCCGTAGCTCTAATTGACTCACCATTTGAATTGTTGAAAAAATAATAATGTGGAGAACATGGTGATATGTAATTCATATCTTTTCAATTAATTTTGACCCCCAAAAACCCAATGAAAGTTCCCTAAATTTCAACTTTAGTAGTGTAGTCTAAAAAAAGTAAGTTTCTAAAAATAGTAATTCCTCAAATTCTGTATTATTTTAAATCATGGAAGTCAAACCAATTTATCTCCTTCAATATTGGTGACCTTCCACATCCTCCCCCTACTTTCAAAATGTGTATAAATGAATATGTAACCCGAAATGGAAATCAGACATCTCTTCTCAGAGATAAGCATATAGTTGTATTGTGATCTTGAGTAATAAAACATCTCTTATCAGAGAGTTCATTGTTACCGTGTTATTTTTTGTGTTCTTGAAATATTTTTCAACCAAAACTTTTGAGTTTTGGATCAGGTTAAAATTTGTACGGTACAAATTCTAGGAGTGAGGGTGTGTCCTAGGGCTAATTAGACCTAATTGAGGGGTGGTTTACAAAAGAAGTGTGGTCTAGGAGTGGAGTTAGGTCATGAAATTTAACACACACCTATAAGGAGATAGATTGTGGATATAAAAGGTTTTAAATATCCATAATATTTGATAGATTTCTCAAACCAAGAGGAAATGCACAAAAAATGGCTACAAACCTATTATAGTCTTTGTGAGCTTATGTATAAAATTGAATGATGACTTGGGATTGAACACTTATAAGGGGTCAAAATAGGTTGAATATGATCATATAAGATCATTTATGAAAATAGGTCACATTACTAAGAGCTACCTCAAAGATTGGTGTCTGAAACCTAGGAAGTATGCCTAATAGAGAGCTAGTGAGAGAATTGAATGGTAAAGAGAGACTATTGTTATAAAATGAGTTAGGAGTGAATTTTAATGATCAAGAGAGATGTCTAATGAGGATAAAAAGTGTCTCTAAAGTTTTAAAATAATAGGTACAAAGGGAAGGATTCTATTAAGCCCAAAGACCAAGATGAGAAAGATCAATGGAAATGGCACCTAGTAGATAAAGTGAAGCATTGAATGAGATCTTTTATAAGACCAAATCTAGGAGTGGATGATTTGAAGACTTTTCCCTAATACCTCTATATAAATCATTAGTCCCATCTTTCTCTTTTGGGAATACCCAATCTCATGGGTATTTTATAAACCAAATTTGGAATGAACAATAGTCATTTTCTTCTATTGGGTGGAAACCCATTCCAAGAATCACTCCAAAAATGGACTCTATTTCTATCTTGGATTTACTAGGAGGCATACTTGGAAAAGAATGACCAAAAAATTACATAGTTGTGAATCCCATGGAGGCTCTTGAGAAGAGATTAGGTTCTCACAAACAAGAGATATAATGTATTTATTGTATAAAATAATTCTTAGGAGTCATACTTGGAAATGAGTGACCAAAAAATTACATAGTTGCAAACCTTGTGGAGTGTCTTGAGAAGAGGGTAGGTGCTCAGGAACAATAGATATGATGTATTTTTTGAATAAAATATTGCACTATTTAGCCTGATAGTTATTGTATATCTTCCATATTAATTTTGCCCATAGAGCCTTGTTTTGAAATTCAAGACTCCTGAGACATGCTCTGCCTTGATTCATAGGACAAAGCACCTTATTCAAGCTAACTAGAAATATTTTACACTTGTTCTCTATGCCCTACCAAATAAAATTATGAATAATATCTATAATTTAAGCCTAAATGCCCTATAGAATTCTCAACGCTGAAAGAAGATAAATAGTTAAGGCATTCAATACTTATTTGGTGAGGATGAGGCAACCAACAAATGAAATATGAACAATGATTATAAAAGTTTCAACTTGTTGGGGTTCATGCATTAAATAATACATGAGATATTATTAATGATGATGCCTTCTAAAATCATTCTTCCTAGCACAAACCCTCCTTGCTCAGCAAAAAAAATAAGAGGAAGCAACCATTTGAATTTTTGAGAAATACATTTGGATATGATTTTGTATATGGTTTTAAACAAGGCGATAGGTCTAAAATTGGCAAATAACATTGCATACATATTTGGAATCATGTAAACTTAAATGAAATTAATGTCCTTAAAAATTCACCTGGACTTCCCTGATTCTTCCATTGCATTTGTGACATCCTCCCCCACTATCTCCCAAAAGTCTTGAAATAATGTAGCCAAAAAGCCATCCACACTGGTAAATTTATCAAGAGGCATAAAAAAGAGGACTGCATGTACTTCATTAGTATATAAAGGCACAAAAATTATTTCATTTTGATTGTTGTTGAGCACCCATAAGATGACATGAAGCTACATCTACCCCTGTGCTTGAAGAGCTAAAGTGTTCTCTTCTGCCAAAATATTTTCAAACAAACTCATTGCCTCTTTCCTTATTTCTGATGATTCCCTAATTAGAATTCCTTTAGCATTATTAATGGAGGTGATTTTTTCAATTTTCTCCAAACCCATGCTAAATTATGAAAAAATCAAGTATTATATTTGAGTGAGCTTTCTCTGGATAATTACTTCCAACATATCTCTTCTTTGAGAAAAAACTCATCTGATTCTACAAGTAAAGTCTTTTCATTGAGGTAGGCCATCTGATCCATCCCATTCAAGAAGAATTTTTTTATTGAGTTGAGATTTATTTCTCCACTCTTTATTTCTCCTAAAATATTTAGCATTTCAGAGCCGAGTCATTGGAAGTAGTCAAAGTTATGAGGTAATGATCAAAACTAGAGGATGGAAGAACCATGCTTGTTTTTTGTAATACAATAATATTTTAGCCACCTTAGGTTACCAAAAAATGGTCCAAATGATCCAAGATGTTGGTAAACCCTAACCTCCTATTGGACTATGTGAACCATCCATGCTTAGCTTTCAAATCCAACAAAGCATTTATTAAGAGAAATTATTTGAAGCCTATATGATATTGGCTAGAAAAATGACCCCCACCAAGCTTATCCCTCACAAATAACACAACGTTGAAATATCCCCCTATGTGTATGAATTAAATATCCTTATGAGAGAGGATAAAAGAATAAAAGACAAGAATCAAAGCTAGGATAAGGTGGATGCGTTCTGATCTAGCCATGCACAATTCAAGGAAAAGTGAGATTATAAAAGCTAGGTGGAAGAGGATAGTTTATGACCCAACAAGGGTTTGGAAGATAAAAAGGATGGTAAGATGCTTGATTAGGCACCATACTAGGTGGAAGAGAACACCATGGCATTGGTAGCCAACTAGAAGAGTGATTCTACCACTTATACCCTACTTATGAGTGGTAACTCACATTTTATACACCTAGGGATTTTGATCCAGAAGTATCCCAAGAAAATGAATAATCTTACATCAACCAAAAATAATTACTTAAATTATGTGGAATAAATATAACTCTTTTTGTGTACAAGTTGAATAGCGTAATAGTTTTTAAGATCTTCAAGACCATACTTAATGGGAGGAAGATGTACCTTGGAGTTGTATGGAAATTGGATGTTAGGTTTAAATAGTTTTGGTTAAGTAAATGATTTCATGAAGTTATCTTTTCATAAAATTGAAATTATGTGCTAGAGGATTAGGCAAAGGTAGAAAATTTAAGACTTGCATGATAACATGTAGAAGATCTAAAGACTTTCAAAAAATATATGAGGAACTATTCCATAGGAGTGATCTTGCACAAGGATGTTCATTGAGGTTTTGATGCACTGGGATGTCAAATAGGGTTTTATGACATAAACTAGTGTTTGGGGCTTACACAAAGAAGGTTTAAGATACAAAACTTGAAAAGGATTCACTAAGGTCGGTGGTGTAAATTAGCATGAGGAAAACTTGTGAAAAGATGCATGGAATTATCTATCAACCTAAAACTAGCCTCGAAGGCACCATGTCTGTGGGGTTAGTGGCATGCAAACAAATGGATTGATTTTAATACATAAAATAAAAATAAAGGTGTGTTAGAATGCAAAATCATGAAGCAGATGAAGGCTAAGGATGACCCAAGAAACCATTTGATGCATAGTGTAGACACCCAATTCTAGACACAACTGGGTTCCAACCTAACTTCAGATTGATTCCTAACAACCATTGTAAATTAAGCCTAAGAATCATTGAACATCTAAAATCTGGTTTTGTATCATTCATAAATACTAAAAATCATGTTGAGGCATCCCTATTTGGGATACTCGCATATATGCAACAATAACCTCTCATGAATTTATCCATAATCACCTTGTGTCATAACAACTATCAATTTAGCCTATAGACCCATTAAGCGAGGCACTTGATCAAATCTTAAAAGAGCTAAAATGCTAATAAAATTGAATTAACTAATTAAATAAGATTAAATTCTTAGTTGAATTATCCATTTACAATTAATGAATATCTAAAAATATAAATTCCAAAATTCAAAATATCAAGACTTGTCATCATTGCCTTTATGAGTTGTCAAGTTCTTCTAAAATATCCCTAAATATCTAATTTGAGAGCCATGCCTAGTAATTGAAAATCATAATTACATGACAACTAATAACTCAACTAGAGTTAGTCTCAACTCACCTTAGGTTAGTTTGAACCCATTCCATGTTTATACATAACCTTAACTCACCCTGGGTGAGAGTTAATTCTTGAGGCTATAAATACAAGGCCATACCCCTTCATTTCTAAGTTTGGATATTGTAGAGTTATTATGCAGGATTTACTCCATAAGCCTCATGCAAGTAGTTTAACCATGCTCAAATATTAAGCCAATCAATCAAATCCAAGGTTCTAAGGAAAGATGAAAACAAAAAATATCCATTGATGAAGATTTCTTGATGTACAAACTGAGCAAGCCATTCAACAATCTATTTGGAAGCTCCAAGTAAGGTAAAGGAATGATTTTCTTTGTGTTTTAGTTGTATTTCCATTATAATTTTGTTACCTAATCTCTCCCTAGTGTCTAGGATAGAGGTGTTATGATTTTAGAGTGTTTATTTGATTTTTATTTCTTAAACTAACACAAGATTAACCTCCCCTCTATGTATTCCTTGTCCACTTATTGGCATGCCTAATGGGACATTAGCATCCCATATAACCAAGGAGAATGATATGCTACTTTTAGTTTTACTAATGGATGCATAAAAAAATCTTCAAAATTCATGTTTTAACTTTAGTTTTGAAGTCTTTCTGTTTTAATAAAGTCATAGGTTACAGGGATTGATGTCGATTTTTAGTCGTAGGTGGCAGCAATTGAAATCAATTTTTTAGATCGATGTCGATTATCAGAATTGACCATGATCTCTATGAGTAAAATAGAATACAACTGAGAACATAGCTAATAAGGGTTTTACTTGAGTTTTTTTATCTTCATTTAATGTTTGAGGACCTATATATTATTTGTCTAACCCTTTTCTTGCAAGATCCAATGAGATATTTTAATATTAAGCTCATTTTATTAACCATTTCTCTATCCAAACATACATTGTTTTTATATGTTTTACAAGGAAATATCGATTATTTACCTGATCAACATCAATCTCTATGGATCGAAATTGATCCTTGTGTGGATTGATGATGATTGGTCTCTAAGACAGGAAATAGAAAACCTAAAAGCTAATTTTGAAATGTTGTTTTCTCACTTGAGTTTGGGATTCTAAGCAAGCAAACCCTCTAACAATTTACAGGTCCTGAGGTGGAAAAAAATAAAGTTTAAGCATGGTTAAAACTTAAACACATGGTCTTTGATGCTTAAAACATATTTGTTTTCATCTCTTAGTTGTTTTTGGAAGTTTTTTTAAAAAAATTATCAAACAACAAAATCCAAGGGGCTCATACTTCATAACACATTTTGTTTTGGTGCCATAAAATGAACTCTCACCTTAGTTACATACTCATAAGAGTTTTATTTTTCATGCTTGTTGATTGAATTGTTATATTTATCAAAATGAGTGATGTGTGTATGATCTCCCCTTATCCCCTTTAGGGAACTTGGGTGATAAAAATGCTCATACTTTGCATTTATTGCTTTGGTCCAAAAGCATGGAAAGAAAGTCGTTAAGGCCCTCCCCAAAATTTGTATGATTTGGGTGACCCCAACATGACTCTAAATTCCTCCCACTTGTCTTTATTTTCATGCATTTTGGCTTGTGAATGAGATTTCATTGCCTCCTCATAATTTCTCTCGAGAAGCATTGACGTGGAAATTCATCTCCCGACATCATTTCAACCCCACCCCATGGTGGGGTATATAAATTGACGGTGACCCTCTGGGATGCTTATTTTAAGTGGTTAAAACATGTTTCGTTAGTGGTACTCAACCTCAAAACATATGGGAAACTTGAACATCACACTATATTAAGTAATTAATGGGTGTAGTGGTTGTGAAAAGGACAAAACCTTTTCACAATAAGTCAGTTAACGCATATCCAAATGACATGATTGTGCCCTGGTGTTTTCCGTAGAAATCAGACCATCTATAAATGAGCATAAATTGATAGTTTAGACAACCTCACTTACCACAGACATACTATTGATGTAGGATAAGTAGCCTAAAGTTTCATGTCACAATATAAACTCTTGAGAGAAGAGGGGGCCTAAGAACCCTACTTTTCATGCACTTTTAATTTTTAGATTAACAATTTAAAATCCTCTCAAGAGAAAGTATATAGATATAATTTGACAACACTATGCAACCTTGTCATTTTTATGATTTAGGACATTACACTTAGGTATTTATGTCATTTATGTCATTTTTGTCCTTTTTACTTACATGGTTTTGAGCCTAAATTATTTGTTTGTCATACCACATTTAAAATGAGTCTTATTTATACATCACTCCTTTGTTTGAAAAAGTGTTATGCCATCCATTTAACATAACACCTTTTGCCTTAATCTTTTACCAAAACCTTTTTGTGTGTCACTTGATTGAAAAGGGTATCGTTACGCTGCCCAAATCATTCTAAAACTTTGTGATTTTAAGTCTAGAAACAAACCATCTTTACCATATCTTTAGAGCATGATAACATTGTTATACTGCTCGAATCATTTCAAATACTAGTTTATTGTGTCCAAAAATTCCAATTTCTAAACCAAAGCCACGTGTGTCTTTTGGATTTATACCTAGTACCATCATGTCCTTCATTCTTATCTAGCTTGTTATCTATTTTAAAGAAGCCTAGTTTTCTAAGTTGAGTTCAAAATTAGCCTTGACAAGTTTAGATCCAAACATTGATTGGTTTATATCTAGGCCTTATGTAATTTTGGCTTAGAGCATCTACCTTTCACTTTTAGATTGTGTAACTTAGGTTAATTCATTATTCAATTTGGAAACTAATTATTTGCCTAGATTTGGGGAAGTAGTCTTTCTTCTATATGCCTATTGTTTCATGTCTTTTGCCAAATGACCAAGGTCATGTTTAAATTTGAATGCCTAGTTTATGCCAAAGTGTTTCAAATTTGTTAGATTAACTTTCTTACCCTTTAGACCTCATTTTGTTTAAATTCTAGCTTTTGTGCCTTTTTCGAAAGACCTAGAAATACATGTTTTGAGCCTAGCTTTTGTGCCTTATTTTCCAAAAGACTTAGCAAGATTTATTTATTTACACTTATATCAAACTTATTTCAAACACTTTATACCTAAGTTTGGATTTTAGTTTTATTTTATCCACTTGACCTTTTTGTGTAAGACATTTGATGTTAGATTATTTATACCAAGTTTTAGCACTGACCATTTTAGAGATACAACTCCATTTCTTAAACCAAGTTAGAGTTTGTTTGGACCATTTATCCTTTGGACCTTGTTTTTAAGAGTTTGTAGAACTCTAGGATTTTTTTCTAAATGTTCATCATTGATTTGGATGTCTCATTACACTTGTAGTGGAGCCATGTACCATCCAGGTTATGATAATGTAGTCTCACAAGATGATTTTATTCAAGATCCCTATAGTGATGATATAGTTTATGAGATGGATCCTTATCCTCCTTACATTACTTGATCTAGAGAACAAAGCCAAGATCCTCAAGCATAGTATTTGGTGATACCTTTTTTGGGTCAGATAACATACCAAGTTCATCATCTTATGGTTAATGATACCTGATCCCTCACCTATACCATTAACTCTCATTTGGGTTATGCGAACAACCAAGCTTCACAATGCCCTACCATTACCATTACAAGACCTCATACTTTGTCTCATGATAACAACCAAGATTCAAAATTCCCTACTATCACTACACTAAGACCTCATCTTTTGGATTATACAATCAACCAAGCTTCGCAATGCCCTACCATTATCATATTAGGCCCTCATCCTTTGGCTTGTGCAAGAAACCAAGCTCTACAATGCTTTACCATTATCATTTCAGGACCTTGTCCTTTGGATTAAAATAGCAACCATATTTTAAAACACCATACCAAGACCTCATCCTTTGGCTCATGATAGTAACCAAGATTCATAACCCCTACCATTACCATTTCAGGACCTCATCCTTTGGCTTGAGACAACAACCTAGCTTTGTAACACCTTATCATTACCATTCTAACACCTCATATTTTGGCTTGTGATAAAAACTAATATTTTCAAATCCATACCAATACCATTTCATTCCCTTCTAAGTATGGTATCTCATTATGCCAATAAGGTTGTACAATCATGACTAGACGAGTCACAGTTACCATCCTAGACCAGTAACTAGTCAATCCATTGCCAACCTTCCCCCACTTTAGAAATTAGATGTTGATCATCAATCCATAATAGATCCAATAATTACTTCTCTAAGATCCATCTTTCAAAGACTAATAAGTGTTCAAAACTAGTATTTTACAACTACTTATGAACCAAGGCCAAGAGAACCAACCAATCCATGATATTTTTGTTGAAACACCTATTTATGATGAGTCAACCTATGATGAATCACAATTTGATACTATCCCTATTATCTAGGAGTCTCATTCTAACATGTTAGTCTTTACTGAGTCACTTTTTAATGATTATAACCACCTTTGGGCAAATCATTCCTTTGGGTAAATCATTAGGTTATAACCTTTTAGGAAGCCTGAATTTTGAGGATGTTGTAGGTGTGCTTCTTATAGAGGAAATGGGAAGGAAAAGCACTAGTGAATCATCTTCAGGTAATGCTTTGTCTATTGATACTAGAGGGAGGCAAAAGGATAAGAGCAAAGGTAACCATGGAAATTCAAAAGGTAGATCTAAATCCAGATCTAGATTAAAGATGATATGTTGACATTGTAGGAAGAGTGGACACTCAAAGAAGGATTGTTGGTCACTTTAGTATAAGAATGCCAACAAGGAGGAAATGAATGAGTTAAATGTGACGTCAAGTAAAGCATGTCAAGATGCGTTAATTATTTCTATTGATAGTTTTCTGAGTCTTGGGTATTAGATTGAGGGGCTTCTTTTCATGCCACTCCACATAGGCATTATTTTACTGGTTATGTTCAAAAGAATTTAGGACTTTTTATCTTGGTGATGATGAACCATGTGAGATAGTAGGGAAATGTTGCGTTCAAGTTAAAATGAATAATGGGAACACATGGCTACTTAAGGATGTCAAACATGTGCCTATATTGAGACAGAATTTGGTTTCAGTGGGTTAATTAGGTAATGAGGAATATTTGATAATGTTTATTATAGATTCTTGGAAAGTTACCAAAGGTGATCTTGTGGTTTTAAGAGGTAATAAAGTTTGTACTTTATATTTGACTAGAAGTGTTGATTCTTTTGATTTAGTTTCTGCATATGGAGATGTGACTATGTGGCACTATAAGCTCAATCATATGAGCCGTAAGGGCATGAAATCTTCAAAGACAAGTTGCCTAGATTAAAATACATAGATCTATACTTCTATGAGAATTGTGTGTATAAGAAAAAAAAGTAGGTTAAGTTATTGAAGGTTAGACCCACAAAAAAATAACACAATTTAGAGTCGATCCATTCAGATTTATGAGGCCTAGTTTAGGTATCTTCTATTGGTGGATCTAATTATTATGTTAATTTTATTGATGATGTAACTAAGAAATTTTGGGTTTATTACATTAAAAATAAATCTGATGTATTTGACACTTTTAAGAAGTGGAAAGCCTTGGTTGAGAATGAAACAGGTCTCAAGTTGAAATGTCTCAAATCAGATAATGGAAGTGAGTATTGTAGTAATGTTTTCTTTGATTATTGTTATAAACATGGAATCCATAGGCAAATGATGGTTCCAAGAACTCCAAAGTAGAATGGAGTATCTGAAAGGATGAACAAAACAATAATGGAATATGTTAGGAGCATAAGGTTACATGTAGGGTTGCCTTTACAATTTTGGGTGAAAGCAGTTAACATCGTAGTATATCTAATTAACAGAGGACCTTCTATGCCTTTGGATGGAGTCATTCCTGAAAAATCTTGGTCTAGTAAGAATGTTGATTATTATTTTTTTAGATTCTTTGGATGTGAGGCTATTTTTCTCATTAAGAAAGAGGATAGGACCAAGTTAGAGGCAAAATCAGAGAAATGCACATTTCGTGGTTATGGTGAGGATGACTTTAGTTTCCGTTTATGGAGCATAAAAGATAAGAAAATATTTAGGTCTAGAGATGTAGTCTTTAATGAAAAATTCATGTAAAAGCATCAGTTGTAGGAATAGGAATGGAAAGAGTACATAGTATTGGATGACATTGTGGATGGCAAAGTGTCCAATGATTTAATTCAAGAACCTTCTACACAAGGACCCTAAACTCTTATGGTAAGGAGGTCTTCTAGGGTAAGAAGAGCACCTAAAATTTTTTCTCCTTCTTTGAATTATTTATTACTCGTTGATAATGGATAATCAAAGTGTTATAAGGAAGCAATCTAGGTAGATGCTAGGATGAAGTGGGAACAAACCATGGACAAGGAGCATAGATCTCTCATGGAGAACCAAATGTAGGATTTGGTAAGGCTACCTAAGGGTAAGAGTGCATTTCCAAACAAGTGGATCTTCAAAATAAAGGAAGAGGATGAAGGGAGAAAAAGGTATAAGGCCAAGATGGTGGTCAAGAATCTTGCACAAAAATTAGGTATTGATTTTGATGTGATTTTCTCTCTTGTTGTAAAAATGACTTCTATTAGGACCATTTTTGGTTTAGTTGCAGTTGAAGATTTGCACTTAGAATAGTTAGATGTGAGAACTATTTTTTTTCATGGTGATTTGGGTGAAGAGTTATATATGAAGCAACCACAAGGATATGAGGTCAAAGGGAAGGAGAACTATATGTGCAGACTAAAGAAGAGCTTATATGGCATGAAACAAACTCCATGATAATGGTACAATAAATTTGATTATTTTATGTTGGAACAAGAATATCAAAGGTGTAATTATGACCAGTGCATGTAAATCAAACATTTTGATGATGGTTCCTTTATTATATCATGCTTGTATGTGGATGATATGTTAGTTGCAGGAAAGAACATACAACACATTCATATATCCGAGAAATAATTTAGTGACTCCTTTTCTATGAAGGATTTAGGTGTTGCAAAGCAAATCCTTGGTTTGAGGATTACTCATGACCAGGAGGAGAGGAAGTTGGTTTTATCCCAATCAGAGTATGTGAAGAAAGTATTTGAAAGGTTTAGCATGTTGGATGCTAAATCTATTGGTACTCCTTTAGAAGGCCACTTTAGATTATCAAAGGAGCAATGTCTCAAGATGGAAGCTGAAAATCTTACGATATCCAAGGTACCTTACTCATCGGTAGTTGGCAACTTGATGTATGCCATGGTTTGTACTAGGCTAGATATTTCCAAAGTAGTGGGAGTTGTGAGTAGGAATATGAGTGATCCAGGTTATGAGCATTGGCAAGTAATAAAATGGATTCTTTGGTATTTGAGAGGAACTATGGATTTTACATTATGTTATAGTGGATTAAATACTATTTTACATGGTTATGTAGACTCAGATATGGTAGGGGATATTGATAGAAGGAGAAGTATGATAGGTTATATATTCAATGTTAGAGATATAGTGGTTAGTTGGATTTCCAAGATATAGAAGGTTGTGGATTTGTCAGCCATGGAAGCAGAGTATATTGCTACCACAGAGGCTAGCAAGAATATGATTTGGTTACAAGAGTTGTTTAGAGAGCTAGGGAATGAGTAAGAATTTGGGAGACTACATAGTGATAGTCAGAGTGTTATTCATTTATCAAAGAACTATGCTTTCTATTTGAGGATGAAACACATTCAGTTATGTTATCACTTCATTAGGATAGCTTTGGAAGAGAACTTGGTGAAGCTAGAGAAGATTCATACTAGCCAAAATCCTATGGATATGATGACCAAGGTGTTCATATTGGAAAAATTGACATAATGTTCAAATTTGGTTGGCCTTAGTGGTCATGGAGCAGTGATAGATTATGTTTAGGAGAATCGGTCTCCAAGTGGGAGATTATTGAGTGTGGATCCCTTTGGGGCTATCACATGACCATGGGGATATATTTTTGGGGCCTAGAGAGCTTCACAAATGTGGGGAGCACATTTTTCCCCAATCCACCTTTTGTGGAACCTTGCTCCACATGTGAGTGGAATATTCCTTATATTTCTAATTTCTATGTATTCCATGTTTTATGGAGTTAGTTGTTAGATGCCTATTTTCCATGTTGACTTCTTTGATCTTAGGGATCTAGTTGTTTATTGGAAAATGGAACGAATTCCTTATTTCAAGGAGTTAGTTGTAATCACTTGTCGTTAGAAAATGTGCTTTTTTTAAGAGAGATATACATGGTGAGTTTCTCCTTAGGTGGGATTTTGAATGAGCTTGCTTAGGTGGAGGAGAGTTGTCACATGGTGGGTAATTCTTATCTTGGATAAGCGTGGCAAGTTTCTCCTCATTTTGTGGATTTTCCCTCAGTTTGTTATATATACATGTGTGGTGCGACCTTTAGAGGTTGATGAGTTTATTTTTAAGTGTGGCTTTTGAGAGATAGAGGTAGTGCAGATATTTTGCAAAGTGCAGGTGTTTATTGCAAGGTGTGGTATAGGAGCTTATGAGATACGGTACTGTGCAGGTGTAGGTGAAAGTGCAATATATCATTTGTGTAGCATTTTCTATAAGATATTTTCTATCTCTATGAGAGTTCATTATAATATTGTTTTTTATTACAAATTTTATTGAGGACTTTCATGGTGGATGTAGCCCACATTGGGTGAACCACGGTAGATCTGTGTTATGTGTGATTATTATTATTTTCTCTCCATTTATGCTTTCATACTAACTACAATTTGAGGAATTAATTATGTGATGCATGTTGTGCATAATTTAGATCTAATTTCACATTTAAATCTAGTTTTAAGTATTAATTCCTAACACTTTTGGACTCAAAAACATCTCTTAAAAGTTTGGTGCCTCCATGATTCTTGCGCTTCAAGATACAAGACTTCAAAGTTGGTCAAAAATCATAAGACATTCATGCAGACATCAAATTTTAGATAGAGCAAAAGAAATCCTATTGAGCTTAAGTTTGATAGTTGCATGACCATCAATGATGGTCACACAAACATCATTTGATGGAAGCAATGATATCAATTTTAACATCATGAACTAGTCATTAGCTTTCAAATAGTGGGTCTGACAGATAAATGATTGTCATTTGATTGAGCATTTAGATCTAATGGTGAGCATAAGTCAAAGAGGTTAGTAAATATCAACATTAAATGTGTGTATGAAAAGTGTCAATAGCATGTTCAATTAGTAGTGGATCAATGGCTGGCACTTAATTGGGCAGATCAAAATCAATGGAATGAGATGAGTCAATATGTTAATGAGTCAAGTTAGATTTTAATAGCCAATTAGAATAAAGGTGAGCATAAATGACTTAGACAGAGGTCAAAGGGTCAATTTTTAACCAAGGTGAACAAGCATGAAAAGAATCGATCTTGAGCATGATCTAGAAGCAGATATTTTGGGATCAGACGGTGCAACTTTGTTCATTTCAAGGTATGAATACCTAGTCCTCATAATGAATAACAAGTGGTAGATGGTATGGAAAATAAATGTGAGCACACTTTAATGGCTTTGTCACCAAATCCAGTTGCATGAAAATGACTATTTTCTCCACTTTAGCATGTATCAACAAACCAGTCATGAGTGATTTTGTATCAAGACAAATTAAAAACAATTTGATCCCATCATTTTAGCTACTATAGAGTATCATTGAGAGAATAATGTAATGATGCAATGGATTGGAGTGACCTAGATCAATCAAGAAGGGTTTGAGTGAGCTTGATTTGCAGAGGTAGTTATAACAACTTTTCAAATGGATTTGAGCTCATTTGATTCCCTTTTAAGTGCCATAAAGCTCCTTGTCTCTTGGAGATATCTTCTATAAATATATCCTTCAAGCTATTATTTTGGATCCTTTAGGTTAGTAGGACTAGCCTCTATGAAAATTATATTCAACACCTCTTAGAGTAGTGAATAGAGAGTTTTTGTAGTTATTTGCTAATACGTATTTTGTGTTTTGTGTTTTTTTAATATGTAAATGTAATTTTTATCTTCCTTTTGTATGAACAAACTCAACCTAAATTTTAGAAACTTTATTTGCAGGTCATATAGTGTGTCTTAGCATTGATCTCTCAAAGACACAGTGAATAGTCAAATTTAAGTGTCTTCAACTAGACCCTATTTTCATTGCTCCCTAGTTTGAGTGTATCCAACTGACCTTTATATGAAACATTATTGCATAAAAACTATAGTACGTATTGCATTAGTTTCTTTTGTAGTTCATTAGTGTGTTAAGGAGTCCAAGCTTAAGAGTGGATCTGATAAATTCTTGATGCATCATCATATGTTAGACTAGGTTTTACTTCGTGTAATTCTCTTAACTCTTTTCACCCCAACTAGTTATAGATTTTATAAGTGAAGGTCCAAATTATAAGATCTGAGGAGCTAGCCTCATAAAAAATACTAGAGGTTTGGTCTAGTTATAGGCATCCCACAGCCTTAGACCATTCCCATGTTAGTCTAGGTACGGGTCAGACTTGAACAAATTTGACCCTTATTGGGTGTTATCTGGATAACTAACAATAATGACTAAACATTTTATTTATTCATTAAGGGAGGGTGTTGAATTAGTTTTTAAAAGAAAATATATAACACTGTGTTATATTGAGCTTGGTTAGTTAAGTTTCTAAGTTGTTAGTTGTTTTTAGCTATGTAAATATTTGTTAAGCTTGTTTAAGCTTATTTTTATCTATACTAAGGTTATCTTCCTTTATTTTAGGGTTTTATTGAGCTATTTATATGGCTCAAATATATTGTAATGTTATGGCTTGTGGCTTATTAATTAAAACTTATAGGTAAGTCAAATTAAGGTATGCATATCTCTTTATCCTTCTCTTGTCCAATCTATCAATTTTATAAATTGTTATATCTTTTGATTATCAACTTCAATACATTAAGGAGGTTTGACTACTATAGTTTATTATATTTGTGTGATCCCCTTAGTGTGTCATTGCTTTAGTAGAGTGTGCACCATAAAACCATAATTTAGTAAAATAGTGACTTAAAACTGACTTTAAATTTGAATTTAAAATGTTTTAAGGTCTACTTATGCATCCTATCTTGATATAATTTATAGGTATATGCTAAACCATTTTCATTTATTTTAAGACTATAAATAAATTCATCACTACATATATTTGAGGCAGAACCATTATCAACCATGACACCATCCTTTTCATTTTTGTCTATGAAAAATCTTATGAATAAAGGTCCATTGTATGAAATACCTTGTAGGATACAATTTTCATCAAATATAATATAGAGGGAAGTTTTTCTTCTCTTTATTGCATCAATAAACCCCATAAAATCATCAAGTGGAGGAGATTCATAGTCAAATAATGCATTGTTGTATTTTTTTGGTCTACCATATGTAAATTTGATTGATCACCTAATTGAGCATTGTGATTTAGAAAAGGATTTGAAGAAATATCAAGATGTTGACTTTGGGGAGCCACTTATTCATTCATGTTATTATTGGATCAAACGGATTTGGTTATTGTTAATGAAATCTTATATCTTATGTTTTAAATTCATACATATATTTTAATATTGAACTAGAATTCTATGTTGATCACATGATTAATTTGAACCATAGTTCTTATGCAATGATATTGAATGATTAAACTTCCTTATTGGATCTAAAGTAATCATATAACACTCAAGCAATCTCTTCAAGACTTGTTGTGGACTTTTATTAATCCTAGTGAATTGCCTACTTTCCCTTTGTTGAAGTAAAATGAGATTTTGTTATGGTTGTTCTATGGCATTGAAAATATTCTTAGCGTCGTTCTTATGTTGAAATCCATTCTAATTGGTTTTAGTATTAAAATTTGTCTTGTTTGGAAAATTTGAAGCATTGGGAGTGGAAGTGTTTGACACTTTTAAAAGCATGTTTGCATCTAATAGTTTGATCTCAAATTCTCTTACGGAATGATAAATCTCATCAAAATAATGATAAGTGTTAAATGAGATTTCATCTCTAATGACATAAAGTAAATTATTTGAAAATATGTTTTGGATTTCACCATTTAGTGGTTCATATGTCATATTAATAACCATATTATTAGATTGAATCATGTATATTTACTAATGGTTTCATTTGATACTTTCTTGATTCAAGTCAATTCATCAAAAGTAACTTTCACACCAATTCTAATTTGAAAGTGAGACAATAAATCATCGACTAGTAGGTGAAGGTAAGCATGGATCCACATGGTAAACCATTAGCCCAATCAAGAGCATACTCTAAATTTTTGTTTTGAAATAACTTAGTTAATAGTTTATAAATATGAAAAAAAATTAAGAATCATAATAGGTTTCAGTGTGATGTGAAGGATTTCCTTTTTTACTAAACATTTCAAATGTTGTAGCTACAAAACTTATTATAAAAAGATATACAAGGATTTCATATGCCAAAGGTTTAAGATAGTATCATTAAAGTAACCTATTATTTGGTTTATGAGACCCTTGGGTGAGTGTATTGATTTTATTTAGCATGTCACAAAGGGTATGCATTATAGTTGTCATTTTAAGAGTTAAATAAGAAACATTGGGTAGACAAGTAAAATAAGTTGGATTAGAATAATTTTAAAAAATTGAGGGGTTAACAATGTGTGGAGAATATAGAGGAATGTTATAAGCAAGAGATATTTGAGAAATAGAAGGATTATTAGTGCCATAAACATGTTGAGAAGGAATAGTAAAATCACCATGAATATATATTACATTAGAAACAAAAGGTTTAGTATTTGCTTGGGAAATGACAACATTAGAAGGCATACTTTGACATGCAATTTTTTGTACAACATCCACGAATCCTAAAATTTCATCATAATTTTTTAAAATATATATTTTAAATTGAACCATGTTATGAATCATAGCCCTATATTAGTACTTTAATGAAATTTAATGGTCAACATTTTTATAATTTTCATTCACATCAACATTTTGAGATCTATTACAATTCATAATATTTTCATATTTTGCATTCAAATAAGACACATTGATAATTTATTGTGGCACAACATTCATATCTTTTGATAATAAAATATTAATTTTTACACCATTACACATTTCAATATTTTGATTTATTTTTCAAGCTTGATACGGGGTTAACTAAAGGAATTTCAACGAGAAATATGGGTTTTTGATTGAGCATGACATGTTTACTAGTTTTAATCACAAATAAAATCAAGTTGGGTGGCATAAATTAAAACCAAACATAAATTATACACACCATACAAGCATACCAAGGTTTTTAAGAGTTTTTCAAAAATCAACCCAAGGGTTGGGATCAAGTAAATAAAAAAAATTGAGTTGCGACTTTTATATCTAAGAGTGTAAAATAAAATTACCCCCAGATAAATTATAAAATTTGATATCTAGTATAATATAGACAAGATCTAACCTTGGGGTTGTATATTAACGTGGGTTTTATCAAAATATGGAAACCCTAAATAACATGCAAGTAAACGTGGGTTCACTAAAATGTAATATGGATAAATAAATTAGAACTAAATGTGACATAGATAACCTAGTTAGGACTTAATTAAGCATCAAAATACATGTATAATACAACTACCTGTTTAAAAAAAATGAACTAATTAATAGGGCATTCACATAGGGTTTTAGTGTTTATCTTGAATAAATTGAGATATGATGATACACACCTGAATCTAAATGTGGAAATGTGCAATTAGTAATGATAGTAATCTCACCCAAAAATCAATATTTTAATAAAGACAATTGTATAGATCGCCCTAGATAGGTACATAGCACTATAGACACTTTATATAGAAGACAAATAGGCTCTAAAATTAATTGATGAATATTTTCACATAGTCTTGATCTATTGTTTCGTCTCTCTGATCTTTGTGTTGTGTTGCCTATAACCTCTAAAAAATAATTTTTTTTCTTTCCCTAAAATGGACTTGATATCCAAAAATGTAAGGAAACGAATGAAAGATTATATGTATGTGTTGATGGTTATCAGATTTATAAAACACCCAAAGATAATTATAAGGACCCTAACAGTGTAAAAACCTCTAACATGATTTCAAAAATTAAAAAAATGAAATAAATTTATAAATAAATAACCTCTAGTCTGTGTGCCAAAAGTCATCCACAAGAATTATTATCTTAATACAATGATAAATTCTATAATGCTTTCTTGATCTCTTTAGAATGTCTATGAGTGCTCAATAAAATGCTAATAGACTCTACTATCTAATGAACTATAATTCTTGTGAAACTATATACAGTTGAATTTAAATTAGGATCTTATTGGTGCACCAAAATTGACATCCAACAACTAAAAGTGAAAAAGATGAAATAAATAGGATGGGTGAACCCTGACTTAGCAAAGACCAATAGAAGTGCCTAAGAGTTCCAATGTTACTCTAACAAGAGAGCCCAAAACACTGAGTGAGAGAGAAGGAACATAGGAGAGAAAGTTCAAAGGAATGAAAAGAAGTGATGCAGGAGCATCTAAGGGGTACTATAAATCTTTCATCAAATAAAGATATGAGTATTGTATTGGTGGAACTTGTCGACATGCTTTGTTATTTTAGGGTGATAGTTGATGACCTAAAACATGATAGATTTTAGTACATAATTAAAAATGTCTCATGGGATATGTCCAAATTAGAATGTGGTCATATATTTAGATTCTCCTTAAAATATGATGTAATTTATAGAAAGATAACATCTCATTTAGGGTTCGTATGCAAAATATATAGCCTCTAAAAGTTGTGGGACATTTTATAGCAATGAAACCATTAGTCTATATAAGGGTAGTTTCAAAACTGTTGGGACAATTTCGTAATTATTGTCATGATTATGCAACTGACACTCTGTACTATGCAAAAAACTACTAATCTATGTTAAGTGATGGATATAGATGTTGCACAACTTCCACTCTATATTCAAAGGAATTTTCACTTATGTTAGTATTAAAATTAAATTAATGGCCCAAAAAGATAGATTTTATTATCACTGGAATTTGACAAATCCTTGGCATTCGAAAAGACATCTCCAAAAGGTGTAATGAACTGAATTTTCAATGGTTAAATGTTAACTTTTGGTAGGATTTTCTTGGAGGGTGTTGTGACTGACATGCCCCATTTTAAAAAAACTCAAATAGGGACCTTTAGCCTTCAAAATCACAAGTTTCATTCCCATCAAGATATAAATTAACCCTAAAATACTTTTGGAACCAAACATACCAAATTTCAAATTTTATCATTTACAAATTACTTTATAAATGTTCGCTTAAAATCGAGGCATAAATTAATTGAAATGTTGGTTTGCATTTTAATTTGAGTACTTTAAATAACCAAAATAACTAATCAATTTTCAATATTATTAGGTTTTACATGTCAAAATTGGTGAATCAATGTCACTTGCTCGTCAAAACTTTGAGGACCATTGAAATGCATTAGACTTCAAAAATACTTTTGGCATGTTGCTTAAGTGAGATCAATGTCTACATCTTGATGTATCACTGGTCTTTGGTATAAAACTCATTTACAAAGTCTAATGACCAATAAATTGCACAATATTTGGCCACACTTCTTTATCTCACCACATCACAACTCTCAACCCAGGGTTCTAAGTCACAAAAATGAGTGATCACTTGATTGAGCAAGATCAATCCATGTGTCTTGATCCCATTTTACCATGGGATTTGGGGAAAAAAATCTAAGCTCTAAATATAGGTGACTAACAAAATAAACAAGATCACTCCACATGTCATCATCTTGTTGTGCACAGTCCAATAGATAAAATGAAATAGATCAAATATACATATCAAGTGATGTAATGATGAATTTCCATGTTTCATCCTTTAAATGGTAATACCACATGTCATTCATTGATTACTCCATATGTCAATTCCTTGATAGTCATATACCATGTGTCATTCACTTATTATTCCACGTGTCCATTCCATGATAGTCATCTACCACATGTCATGCTAAGTTTCATCACCTCACTACTTTGTACATCGACACAACTTGAGGATGTAACATGTATAAATCAAGTGATAAATCAAATATATTCCATGTCTACTACAATGACATAATCAACAACAAAAATGAAATACAAAGGCTAAGATTTAGCGATATAATGATAACTATAAAGGCAAAATGACACATCAAAAATAAAAATATGAATAAGTAACCAAAGATAGTGACAAAGTACCACATGTTAAATAAACCCTCAAAAATTTCATCATAAAATAAAATTAAAATTAGGGATGGGTGAAGGATACCATTACTCTATAATTAATTCTCATGCATGGAAGATTTGAGCAATGAATTCACAAACTAAGAAAATGAGTTATATGTTATATCTCAAAGTCAAAACAAATTACATTCTCTAAATGTTAAATTATAAACTGTTATCCAGAGCTCCATAATGACTAAAAACCCTATTTTTAAAAAATTAATCATAGAACTCAATTTACTTGACATTAGAAGCTAATAATTAAGAACCAACTCCTTCAATGTTCTACTTTGAAACTAAATAAGAGTTTAAAGGATATAAAATTTGATCGATATGCTTTGAACAATGCATTCAAGCACTATTTGACCATTTATGTAGAGGTCAAAGCCATTTGACCATACAAGGATGAATAAAATATGACTCTTGATGAGAGGGAATATAGAGATAACCTATTATCAATCAAAGTTGTAGGAATTCATAAAGTAATGGCCAAGCCTAAGGTATTCCCCTGTACTAACCTAGTCTATAACTTATTTATATCAAGCACATGTATAAAACACATTTTTCATAAAAATAACAGTACACAACCAATGGCATTTTTGGCCAACCTAGACTTTGAGAAATTTTATAGACTACCAAAACTAAACATACCTTATAACTAGAAATAATCAGTGAGTGGTCCAAATATAATAGTGTTAGGGGTAACCTAATAAGATGGGCTCATAATCCCACTAAATTTACTATGAAAAAGAAGGTCCCAATTGCCCAATTCAGATTTGGAGTTAGAATTACCATGGCCATACTAAATAGGATACATAAAGCCCCATTTATAACTCATGTGTATGAGGTTTGGGTCCCATTTCTATCCATAATTTTGGAAGTCAATGGCATTCTCCCATTGGGATAAATGATAAGTTTCAATTTTAAAACCTAGAGGGTCATGTATGACCAAGCAAATGGTAACTTTTACATGCTTTCATTTTTAGTAGACACTATTTGTGGGGATATTTGCCCTATGAGGACCCCTCTTTAGGATTCAAAAGGATAAAAAATGATATGGAATGACTTTGATCATCTCCATATCTATAAATATAGGGACCATATGTAGAGGATAATAGACACTTTCTATCTCATGTTGTATAAAGCAATAAATAAAGATTTGACGCCAATATTGTCTATAGAAATTAAGAGATCACTCAATTCATTGAGTGACTATTAGTTCTGTTCAAACCATACAATCATCAGAGTCAAGGGTATATTGGTGGCCCCTTTCTATTTACCTTGGCATGTTCCTTAGAAATTAATAGACTAGGAGATAGCTTATAAGTTATCTAATAGTTTAGATGAGAATTTGAGGAGGGTTGGATTGGCCAAGTGTCATAAGACACACCTCAAAATTAGGAGGCAACAATTCTAGAACTGGGAATATATTGATAAGACCTCAAAACATAGGGGTTATTTTAAGTTTAGACTGGATGAATTCAGATTTTGGGATCCCGAGAGGGTAATAATGTAGCATATAAATAAGTTCCAAATATAATTCAAACAAAGTTATGGATATTTTGAATATGATCACAATTTAATCTTTCTGAATCTTGAAGATGATTCTGAAGTTTATATAAGGATGAGGATTATTGATATATCCTTAAGGATTACTCATATGATACAATATGATCCATCCATTACAAGGAAGGGTGCAATCAAGATAGATCAAGAGGGAAAATCCCCAAGTAAGCTAAGCAACCTCAAGTAGAGAAGGAAACAAAGGAATCAAATGATGAGAAATTAAATGCAAGGGTGTTCAATCATGTTTAAAATCCAAAGGATATATGGCAATAAGCTCTAGACAGGTAACTTTACATTTACACAAGGGGTTACCATAACTTCACCACCTCATGCTTCATTGGTTAGGCATTCACTTTCTCTTCCTCTAGTTCATATCTTTATTTCTCCCCCTACGGTAACTTATGTGAAAAGGTTTTATCCTACCATTTTGTGAACTCACAAGGTCATACAAGAAGAAGAGAGGCCACCCCCATACTCAAGCATATCTGTAAGCATCCCTTATTCTGACACAAAAGATGAGTACATGGAAGAATAACTATCATAAGAACATTTAGATGTGTTTGCAGAAGTGTAGTGTCCCCAAATTAGAACAAAAGACAAAATAGAAGTTTTTACACAAACTCAAACAAATGTGAAATAAAAACTAGAATTTATAGCCTTTTAAAACCTTTAAAATTTTTACAATTATGAACAATCAATTACTAACCTTTACACTTTTCAAATCTGCCCTTAATAATTTACTATTTTACCTCAAATAGCTGAAACTTAGAAAATTTGTAACTTCTAAAATACTTAGAATTTTGATATGAACAAGGATTCAAAATGATCACAAAAATAGCAGCTATGAAATAAAATTAGTTCCAAAATTTTCCACCCATGAGAAGTCCCCCAAATGATATCCTGAAGTTCTGAAAACCCTAGTTTTTCACCCAAAATTATGAAAATATTTTTTTGAATATTAAACCCTTGAAATAAACCCTCAACAATGCCTCCCAAGACTTCAAACCAATTCATCCTTCTTTGGAAAAATAAAGAAATAATTTTAAATGTTTATGAAGCATAAATTAGCCCAAGAACATGCAATCTTACCTCAAAAATCAATTTGCCCTTCTAAGAAAAATACATAAAAATATACCAAACCCTAGGAGAGGGTTTTATCCACCATAGGAGCTCTGAAGAAGGTTCCCAAATCCACAAAACAAGTCATGCAAGGGAAAAACCAAAAACTATCTCTCCACAAGAAAATCACCAAGCTTCTAAATCACTTTGCCAATCCACAAGTCGCCAATCTTTCAAAGTGGTTCGTCTACCTTCTAGACATACAAATATGCACAAAGAATTTTTCCAAGGTATTCACATAATTTTTGAAAGGTGGTGTTGCAAAACACCATTATAGATCCACTAGTATAACTTCAAGGGTAACACTCTTCAAGCATCTACCTTCAACAACCAAGCTTGACATACTTGCTTATCAAATCCAAATATCCAAATTCACATAACCCTTTCAAATGAGCCTTTCCTTTCTTTTTATATCTCTCCTCCAAGTGTGTTACCCAAAATAGAAATAGAGGGTTAATTTAAAAATAAACTTAAGTCTTATAATCCAAGACCCAAAACTCCCCCACTTAAGTGAAATATACATAAAGTACTTTTTTTATCAAATCATAACTCAAAATTAGAAATATAAAGTACCTTTTTCATTAGTAACTCTTCACAAGTGGTCCATCATATCCCATAACCTTCTTCTACCCTTAGCCATCAAAAACAAGAATGGGCTAAGGGTCCCACCAAGATCTCAATAAAAAATTGGGGACATTACAAAAAGAAGGGGATTTAGATGAAAACTATGAATATGACCAAGAGGGAGAGGTTGTATTTGATATTTACCATAAGGTACCTCTATAGGGAAATTTTTGAACTCTAAGTCCTAGTCCTCCTCATACTCAGAATATAAAACAAGTGCAAACTAAAAATGATGACCAAGCTCCTACTATGGACAAAGTTATAGACCAACCAAGAACAATAATTGACATTCCAATAGTTACATTATCTATTACAATTATCTTTCCTATGATCATCCCATAGGATGCAACACATGTAACTACCTTCCATGTTTCATATATTAATCTGATTACTCTAGTTATCCCTCCAATTAACACTAGTTTATTGGACTTCACTAGTATATCTATTGCTAATGTCTCTACTCTTGTAAGTACTTCCATTTTTGATTCTCTAATCACAACCATTATTATTTATGACACTAACCCCATGACTATCACTTACATGCCCATTGAAAAATTCTTTCAAATTCTAACAATGGTTATTATTACATAGCCTATTTTATTTACACCTAACTTAAAAACCACATTAGCTTACCCACATTTTGAAAACTTAGTGTCTCGATCAATTTTTACTACAGTCACTTTATAGGCAAATCTTTTTACCTAATTAGGGTTATCAATAACACAAGGTGTTCAAATAAAGTGACTAATAGTCTTCGTATATGAGTCTCCCAGCCACACAAAATATGTACTCAAAACTACTCCATAGACCAAGATGTAAAAGAGAAGACAGTTATTTAACCTTTTCCTTTACCATCCACATCTCCTAGTTTTATTCCCTCAGTATACCCTTCCTTTTGTCTCTAAATCTTGCACCCTAGAAGAGAGTGTTCAATCATCTTCTAGATTTGGGAAATGTTGGGACATTTCTAGACATGTGGGTATGCTTATAAAGGAAATAAACCTCTAGATTTAAAGGGCTAGCTCCCTGAATGTATCTCTACAAAACAACCTTTGTCTAAACCAGTTTGATTGAAGGGAAAAGGGTTAGAAATTGCATAAAGAAAACTTATTTTAAGAATTATGATGCACCAAGATTATCTTCCACATGAATGTCATCCCCTAGTGCATGATACAAAAAAAATACATAGACTATTTTCAAGCCATCACTTGTTGTCATTAAATGTCACTTATCTATAGTAAAAGCAAGTGAGAAGAGGAGGCCTTTGGTACCAGGAAGAGGAATCATTTTGTTAGGAGTCTCCATCTTCAGCTACAATCATCTTTACAAATGATGCTCATTTTGGCCATCTAATTGATCCATGTCACCTCCCTTGAATACTCTTGGCTTGTTCTCTCAAAGATGCTTCTCCAATGGTTGCCCAGTGGAATCAAGAAATTTTCTAGCTAAATAATGGCATCAATCAATTATGCAAATGACAGTGCACTTATCATAGATTTGTCCTGATGCTAACAGCTTTCTACTAGCTTATTGAGGTGTGTAACAGTGTAAGGAAGAGTCATTTTCATTTGATTGGCCTTGGAGAGGCATTGCTTGGAAACTATGTGCATAGCTAATTGTTCATTTGATTGGCCATCATAAATGACTCAAATCATGACATGATCAATGGTTAAATGAGCCCTCTAATTTGCTTTAGTGGATGCAGAATGTGAGCCCTTAGATTTAGTTTGAATCCTCTTGTTTGAACACCAATGACTAGTCCATCATCCTGAAGTTGATGTCCATACAACCATCACTCTACTGGAACCAATTCCTTGGGCATTTCCTTTAGGCATTCTTTTTGAACAATTCTCATGAGCATTTTTTCTAAAAGAAATAACCTTTAAGGTCCCTTTTGATTGGTCCATTTTGATTGATCCATGTCCTTTCAGACCTTTTGGAGTGTCTCCTCGGAAAGATTGGTTCAGACAAAATGTTTAAAATAATTCTTTCAGGATTTCTGCAAGTGTCCCTTCAAAAACTTTTTGAAGGACACTTTTTCCAAGAATAACCCTTCGACATTTTCATTCTACCTCTCTGAAAGACTAAACATGCCCTTCAACATTCTTGAAAGGTCCCTTTGGAAAGCTTGAAAAGGACACTTTCCCAAGAAAAGACCCTTCTAGGAAAGTGTGTAGGGCACTTTGCATGGAAAAAGATGCTTCGGACATTTTGCAAGTGTCCCTTCAGATTTTTTTGAAGGACACTTTCAAACTTTTTTTAAGGGCACTTGCATGAGGAACAATTTCTTTCAAAAATCTTGAAGTGTCCAATTCCTTCAAACTTTTACAAATGACTCTTTTGAAGAATTATTTCAAACAAAATGTCTGCAATAATTCCTTCAAAAAAATTGTAAGGATCAATTCTTTTAGAGAAATTGAATGTACCTTTTGGAATTTTACAAGTGACCACTTTTTTGAAAAAAATACCCTTTGAAAAAGTTTAAGTGTATCAATTGGAAAGCCATTTCTTTCAGAACAATTCCTTTGAAAAACTTGGAAATGTCCCTTCAGACTTTTGGAAGATGCCTTTCAGAGAAATGAACTATTCCATTCCATGAGAAAAAGACCCTTCAAAAAGTTTGAAAGAGTCCCTTGACAAGAAAAAACCCTTTGATATTCTTGAAATTTACCCTTCAGACTTTCTGTAAAGGACACTTCCATGAGAAAAGACCCTTCAAAAATCTTGAAATGGACCAATTCCTTCAGACTTTTTGTCTCAGACAAAAAGTCTAAAATAATTTATTAAGACTTAGACAAAAACCCAAAGCAAAACCTTGTCGAAAGAAATAACACTTGTAAAAAAACCAAATAAAGGCTTCTGAAGGAAATAACACTTAGTCCTTTTGTTGTGGGGATAAACTAATTAAGAATGATGCACTTGGCCAAAATAAAGATGCAAAACCTGGGAGTAAAAATTGGCTAACATTCTTGGTGCTTTCTAGGGGAGGCATGCCTACTATGCCTAAGACCAGTTGCCTAAATCCTTCCATTGGGCATGGAGTCATGCATATAGGCACTCAAAAAATGACTAAACAGATCTTTGGTTAAAAAAACACAAGTTGGATGATTCACATGCATTAAGTCAAATATGCCCACCAAACAAAAGGAAGGGAACACACTTGTGTTATAAAGCACTTAGGGAAAACAATATCAAACCAAAGGAAACACACCCAAACTACTATTTACAAAACAAACTTGCAAATATTAATAGCATAACTTCAGATGTATCCCATTCACAGGGATAGGCAATTCTTATCAATTCATCTTGGTCAACTGGAAAGAGTTGCTCTGCTTGTACTTGTTAATGATGTAAGGGTCACTCCACAAAGTGTCAAACTTTGTATGTCTACCTGGTTTTGCTCTATCCTCATCCCATTTCAAAACCAAGTCACCTTCCTTGAACACTCTTACACTTGCTCTTTTATCAAAAGACTTCTTCATTAGTACTTGGTGGTGTTCCATGGTCTTGTGTGCATTGTCTCTTGCTTCTTGCAGCTGCATTAGTTCTGTCAATCTGACTTCCATTGGAGTATTTTCAAGTATTTCCAACTAATGTGCAAGTTCTAGAGTAGGGAGTTCTTGATATATGGATAACCTAGCCTCTCTCCCATAAACAAGCACAAAGGGAGAATTACCAATTGATTTCTTAGGAGTAATCCTATCAGCCCATAAGGTTGTCTTCAACTTGTTGTGCCATGCTCTTTGATTGTTCTCCAATATCCTTTTGATGATCTTGATGAGATTCTTGTTAGTGGATTCAACCAACCCATTACCTTGAGGGTAATATTTGGATGAGGTACTCAAGAAAACTCCATTCCTATTTGCCCATTCAAAAGTTTTAGCACTTATGAAATCAAGTGCATTATCAGAAATGATAACATGGGGAACTCCAAACCTTCTTATAATGCTCTCATAAAACTCCAAGATAGCATTTTCACTTGCCTCCTTCAATGCAATAGCCTCTACCCACCTTTTGAAGTAGTCAATAGCAGTCACTATCCATTTGTGTCCATCACTTGATGGAGGGTTGATCATAACAATGAAATCAAGGTCCCATTACATGAAAGGTTGGTCTGCTTAGATAGGATTCAATGGAAGGGCTGTAAGTTTTTGTTTGCCTACAAAGAAGGCATATTGAGGACACTTTTTATCCCAATGATAACAGTCCTTAAAAAGACTAGGCCAATAGTAAATAGCCTTTATTATCTTTGCAGCTGTTGTTCTAGGAGAGAAATGACCTCCATCTGCACCATTATGAAAAATTTTCAACAGCATATCAAACTGATCATTGTTAACACACCATTCACATATTTTCTAAATAGAACACCATATAAAAGATAGTAGGGAATGGTATGCAATCTAAAATATCTCCTTTGAAACTTGTTCAAGCCATTGGGGCACTCACCATTTTGAAGAAAACTAATGATGTCTTGTGTCTAACTTTGAATTTATATGTGATCAACTGGTTGGGGTTCAACTTGGTTGATCAAGACTTCCTCTTTTGGCTCTAAAAAATCTGAAGCTAAATGTTCACATAATCCTTTTCCTCTTACCGAGTTTATAACCTTAATATCCACATCATACTCCATCACCTTTGTGATCTACCCAGCTCTCTTTTCATTGAGGTCTTTGCTTAGAAAAAACTCCTTGGCACTAGGATGAGAAACCATGACATGTATCTTATTGTGTGAAACCATGTATCTGAATTTCTTCAATCCTCTTATCATAGCTAGAGCTTGCTTCTTAAAAAATGTACACTTAACCTCATACTCTTCCAATCATTGGCTAAAGAATGCAATTAGTTGCTCTACCTCTTCATCATTCCTTTGCATAAGCATAGCTAAGATTGTATCAAGGTTAGCAAAGGCATAGAGTATGAAATCTTTGGCAAAGTTTAGGTTCAAGAGAGTAGGAGGTTTTGCAATTTCTTGTTTGATTGCCTCAAAGTTACTCTTACCTTCCTTTGTCCAAGCAAAATATTGGTTATTCTTGAGCATGGTTGTGATAGGCTTTACCATAGTTGCAAATCCTAGAATAAAATTTATTACAAAGTTTATTTTCCCCAAGAAGCTTTGCAGTCCTTTCTTGTGTTGAGGCAAAGACAAGCCTATAATAGCCTCAATCCTCTCAAGGTCAATAGATAAGCCTTCTTTTGAAATAATATGACCCAATATCTTACCTTCAAAGACAACAAAGATGCACTTTTTTGGATTAAAGGATATTCCATACTCCCTACATTTCTCAAACACCTACCTTAGATGCTCCATATGATCGGCAACATCCTTCAAAAAAATGGTTATATCATCAAGATACACAAGTAGAAACTTATTGATCAAACCTTTAAAAACCATGTCTATTGCCTTTTGAAATGTAGCTCCAGCATTAGATAAACCAAAAGGCATCTTATTATAAGTAAAGGTCCCCCATTTTGTAGTGAAGATTGTCTTGAACTGATCCTCTTCATTCACTAGTATTTGATTGTAACCTGAATAACCATCAAGAAGTGAGAAGCGTTGAGAACCTAAAACTACTTGAAGAATTTGTTCTATGAAAGGTAGTGGATAATGATCCTTAAGAGACACTCTATTAAGGTCTCAAAAATCTACACAAAGTATGATATCTTGATTCTTCTTTGGGATAGGTACAAGATTAGCCACCCAAGTTGAGTGTTTGATAGGAAAGATAATCCTAGAGTTAATCAACTTGGTCAGCTCTTTTTTTATGAGTTCTTCTATCTTGGGATTGATAGGCCTTTATTTTTACCTGACCGATTTAGCTCTAGGTTCTAACTCAATGGTATGATGAGCTAGACTTGGATCAGACCCTTTCACATCTTTATATTCCCAAGCAAAGATGTCATGGAACTCTTTGCATAATGTAATAAAGGCCTGCCTCTCGGATAGAGAACATACCTTACCAATTTTTAGGAGCTTATCCTTGTAAATCATGACTCTCTCATAGTTCTCTTCTTTTGTGGACATGCTCTCTCTTTCCTTCTTCTTTTGATCATTTTCATTGAAGACACTCTCTAAAGTAATCATCCCCTTAGGTATCTTGTTTGTCTTTAGCTGAATAACTTGTTCTTCATATTGATCATGTAGTCTCTTTTGATTTCTTGAGGAGAATCCTACCTCATTTTGTAAGAAGTGTGCAATGTGTTCATCACTTTCAAACACCTGATCCGACACTTAATTATCTAGAATAGAAGGCCTCACAATGACCTTGATATGGGACTGATCTTTCTCTTTTCCTATATCAGCAATTACATCAAAATGTGCTCCTATGGTGGCCAATCTATTAGCATGTTTATTTGATTCCCTTGGTATGGGTTGTATGTTGAAGGCATCAAAGTCTTCAAGTACGTCCCATACCCTATGCTTGTAGGATTTTATCAAGGGATTCTTGGTTGCAGCTTGATTTCTCACCTAATGGATGATTAATTCACTATCCCCATAAACTTTAAAATTCTTGATCCCTCTTTTCTTTGCTCATTGGAGGTCATGAACTAGGCCTTAATATTCTGCCACATTATAGGTGCAGCTATAGTGGAATCTATATGAGGAGTAGTATTGATTCTTTGATGGGGAAACTAACATAACACCAGCTCCTACACTTACTTTGCTTTTTGAGCCATCAAAAAACATCTCCCATATTCCTTCAAGTTCATGATCTTCATTAGTGAGTAAAGGGATTGAAACATCCTTTTCATGCATATAATAAACTCCCAAATCAGTCTCTTATATGAAATTATATGGATCAAGTCCATGCATTTCAATGTTGTATTTATCAAGTAAAATATTAGAAATACCTTCAAGGGGGGAGGATGCTTCATCATCCATGACACCTTCTTCTTCTATACGAATTAGACAATTTTGATTTGAACTTGTCTCCATGTATGGCTCAATATGAAACCTTGCTAAGTGTTGAGTCCTTATATACACCTTGGTTCCATATCTTGTCTTGAAAGCTAGAAAAGACCATTCATAAGAAAGGTACCCTCTTATCTTAGCCATGAAGTCCCTTGACAAACAGATAGAAAAATGGGCTAGAAGGTCTACCACCACAACGTCTTGTATAATGGAGAAACTCGAGCAACCATGTAGCAAGACTTTTAGACCTTTGACTAATCCCATTATCTTGGTTGGAGTCCCATCAAGTTGTAAAACACCTTTAATATGTGGTTCATACTTCAATCCCAATTTATCAGCCACCACCTTAGGCATGATAGTGGTACTAGCTCCACTATCAATAATACAATTGTAAACAAACTTCTCTCCCATAATGAGTGTGAGGTAGAAGGGTGGAGGCTTTTCAAATTTGGTGGGGGGCTCTAAGACATGACTTGGAGAATTGATAAGGGCCACACCATTGTGTTTTGAAGTTTGAGGGGCTACATGAATGTTTGCAAGCTATTCTTGTAAGAGCCCCTTTTGACCAAGTATATACAAGACTTCCCAAAGAGATATGCTTGTCTTGACAATATTTAAACAATCAAAGTTGCTTAGAGGGGAATAATTCACCTTTTCTTGCATTATTCAAGGTAGTGGGGGAGTCTGAACCTACTGTGTTGTAGGCTTGATAACCCTACTTACATTCTGACTTTGTTGAGAGGCATGACTAGTAGTAGGTATTGTACTAGAATTCACACTTTGTGGCCTTGGAGAGGCATCACTTGGAGTCACATGTACTCTTGGAACATCTCCTAGAGATTTCTTCTTAGCTCTTATGTTGTCTAAAATTGATGTGCTTTGATTCAACATACGATCATCCTTTGCTTGAAAGTTCATTATACCTACACTTTGGTTGCTACTCTCTCCATGAATATCCCTTTGGCTGGGATTAACTTCTTTTGATGTCATGTAAGGAGTAGTTTCTTCTTTTTCCACCAAATCTTGGTTGTCTTCTCCACCATCATGCATAAACTAACCTTGAGGTTGTCTCCATTGGTCTAAATTATACTCCCCTTAGACCAGGTTAGCATGTACTAGAACAACAACCATCATGGCAGGAGTGGAATTAGGATTATAGGCATTGGGTTGCCTATTGAACCCTTGTTGACCTTATCCTCTTCCTTGGTAGTTGTATTGGGATGGAGCTCTATAGCCTTGTTGAGGATAGTATTGAGGGTTAGGAGGAGAAATTTCCTAGAACTGAGCTTTCTTGAGTTGAGTGCATAATGACCGAATTTCTACATCTTTATAAACAACATTATCCATCTTCTTGGGAAAGGTTCTTGGCTTGACATTGGCATTAGGAACTTGTGTTACGCGTGGAGATTCAACTGAACTATGACACAACAAAGGCATGGAAACTCTTGGAGGTAGCTTTCCATCCTGTATTAAGCTATTTTCAACTTTAATAGTTATTTCATATGCATCTGGCAGAGTGAATCCTCCCATTGATTGTAACATCACTGCCATATCAATACCAATACCCTTGAGATAAGTGGGGAACACAAATCTCAGAGGAGGTCTCAAGACAGGTGGTAACTTATGCCATGTCTTTTGAAATCTTTCATTAAAATCTCCCATAGATTTGTTAGGACCTTTCTTTATCATGTTTAGTTGATGGATCAGTGAAGTATGGTCACTCTTATTCTCAAATCTAGTTACCAAAAATTCTTCAAATCCATCCTAACTTGTAATGCAACCACCTTCCAAAGTCTTATACCAGTCAAGTGCCTTGCCTTTTAAAGACATAAAAAGCAATCTAATGGCTATGTTGGCTTGGGTGACATTATGGAAGTTATAAAAATTTGAGATGTCCCTAATATGCTCAGGTGGGGTAAGAGGACCCTTTCCATTCAAACCAGAGAGACTCTTGGTAGCCTTAGGAGGAATAGGGTCGTATTCAGGACGATAAATTGGATTTTAGGTGTTGAAGGCCAGGAAAGGTTGATGTCTCTCCATTTCTCTTCTTTCCTCTTGATCTCTTGTTTCTCCAACTTCCACAACTTTTTCTTCTCCAAAACCTCCTTGACAAGGATCTCTAAGTATTGGGAATGGTTTAGGGCATTGTTCTTCAAGAAGAGCTTCAATGAGAGGGGCTTGATCGAAAGTCTTATATGACCTAGTGAGGACCATGAAGTATAATGTGGGAAACTTGATCTACAACCAGAGATTATCACTTTTTGGAGTTACTAAATGTTGGATTAAGAGTATTTCTATAACCTTAGGCTTGTGATGACCAGCATTCACCTTGACATGTTAATAATTGGTCCCATTGGGCATGCCAAAATTGTTGTCTCCAAATATTGCACCCTAGAAGAGAGTGTTCAATCCTCTTCTAGATTTGGGCAACATTGGGACATTTAGAGGCATGTGGGTATGCTTATAAAGGAAATGAACCTCTAGATTTAAAGGGATAGCTCCCTGAATGTATCTCTACAAAACAACCTTTTTCTAAACTAGTTTGATTGAAGGGAAAAGAGTTAGAAATTACATAAAGAAAACTTGTTTTTAAAATGGTGATGCACCAAGATTATCTTCCACATGAATGTCATCCCCTAGTGCATGATACCACAAAAATATATAGACTATTTTCAAGCTCTAAAGATTCTAATAAAAATATTTTAGTATAGAGGCAAGATGTATGAAATGTCACAAGGCAAATGAACTGAAAGACAACCTGTACATTTTACGAATAGTTACACACATGCATAAATTCAACACACTTGGATGCACTCTATATGACCTGTTAGACCTATAACTCTTACTTAGGCCTGAAGGACAAAGGACTAAAGGATGAAAACCATCACTTGTCACTAAATGTCACTTACATACTCAAACAATTGCTCAAAACTTGAAAGAAAATAGACCTATAATAAATGCTTAAAGGTAGGACATCATTATAGCAGGGCTTCACCATACACTATGTGGTTGGTTTTATAATATCCCAAAGGTTGTATATATAGCAAAATAAAGTGATAAGAGGAGGCCTTTGGCACTAATAAAAGGAATCATTCTGTTAGGAGTCTCCATATTCAACTGCAACCATCTTTACAAATGATGTTCATTCGGGCCATATTATAAATCCATGTCACCTCCCTTGAACACTCTTATCCTACTCTCTCAAAGATGTTGCTCCAATAGTTACCTAGAGAAATCAAGATATTTTCTAACTGAATAATGGCAGCTATCAGCGATGCAAATGAGAATCCACTTGTCATAAATTTGCCTTGATGCTAACATATTTCCATTAGCTTATTGAGGTGTGTAACAGTGCAGGGGAGAGTCATTTTCATTATATTGGCCTTGGAGAGGCATCACTTAGAATCTACGTGCACAGCTGATTGTTTATTTGATTGGCCATCACAAATGACTTGGATCATGACATGCTCAATTTTAAAATGAGCCCTTTGATTTCCTTTAGTGGATGTAAAATTTGAGCCCTTGGATTTGCTTTAAATCCTCTTGTTTGAACACCAATGACTAGTTCATCATCCTGAAGTTGACATCCATACAACTATCACTCTACTGGGACCAATTCCTTGGGCATTTCCTTTAGGCTTTTCCTTTAGGCATTCTTTCCAAACAATTCTCATGGGCATTTTCTCTAAAAGAAATAACCTTTTGGGCCCCTTTTGATTGGTTTATTTTGATTGATCCATGTCCTTTCGAGCCTTTTGGGGTGTCTCCTTGGAAATATTATTTCAGACAAAATGTCTGAAACAACTTTTTGGGGCTTTTTGCAGGTGTCCCTTCAGAAACTTTTTGAAGGACACTTTTGTAGAGAATAACCCTTTGACATTTTCATTCCACCTCTCTGAAATACTAAACATGCCCTTTGACATTCTTGAAAGGTTCCTTTAGAAATCCTAAAAAGGACACTTTCTCGAGAAAAGACCCTTTGAGGAAAGTGTGTAGGGCACTTTACATGGAAAAAGACCCTTTAGACTATTTGCAAGTGTCCCTTCAGATTTTTTCAAAGGACACTTTTAGACTTTTTTGAAGGGCACTTGTATGAGGAATAATTTCTTTCAGAAACCTTGAAGTGTCCAATTCATTCAGAATTTTGCAAATGACTCTTCTAAAGAATTATTTTGGATAAAATGTTTGCAACAATTCCTTCAAAAAAATTGTAAGGATCAATTCTTTCAGAGAAATTGAAAGTACCTTTCAAAAATTTGTAAGTGACCACTTTTATGAGAAAAATACCCTTCAAAAAAGTTGAAGTGTACTAATTGGAAAGCCATTTATTTTGGAACAATTCCTTCAAAAAACTTGGAAATGTGCCTTCAGACTTTTGGAAGATGCCTTTCAGAGAAATGAACTATTCCCTTCCATAAGAAAAAGACCCTTCAAAAAGTTTGAAAGAGTCCCTTGGCAAGAAAAGACCCTTCCACATTCTTGAAATGTACCCTTCAAACTTTCTACACATGACACTTCCAAGAGAAAAGACCCTTCAAAAATCTTGAAATGGACCAATTCCTTTAGACTTTTTTATTCAGACAAAGTCTAAAACAATTCCTTGAGACTTGGACAAAAAACCTGAAGTAAAACCTTGATGAAATAAATAATACTTGAGCAAAAGACCAAAATAACACTTGAAAAAAGACTAAACAAAGGCTTCCAAAGTAAATAACACTTGGTCCATTTTTTGTGCGGATAAACCAATTAAGAATGTTGCACTTAGCCAAAAGAAAGATGCAAAACCTGGGAGTAAAAATTGGCTAACACTCTCATCATCATACTACCTCTATAAATTCCTTTATATCCTTCCATCATCATACCACCTCCATAAATTACTTTATATCCTTGCATCCTTGTGCCTCCACCATAAAACACCTTGCCCCTTACCACTCAGTCTTCCATTCAGACATCCTTTTAAGACTTGTTAGTGACTCCCACATGGATACAACAAGTACAAGTAGAGCAGTCAACCAAATAAGACTTGGTTATATTTGAGGAACCAAAATTAAATACAAATTTATGAGACCTCAAATAAATTAAAAATTTTGAGGAGGAGAAAAAAATGACAGAAGGAAATCTAATTAGGTTTATAATATAAGAAGAGTTTTTATCACTGACAAAGAAGAGGAAAGCTAGGCTTGGAGAGGAAGATGAGATCCTAGAAGATCCTATTTCTATGGTTGATGCCATTATATAAGTCTTGAAGAAGATGTTTCATGGCCTATAAAAACCAATAAAATATTGGAGGCACATGGTAGAATAAAAACCCCAAAGGACATTTGAATAATGTGCAAAGTTTTGATAATACCATTTATAACATTGTATGTTCTATACATCAATCAAGGGTAGAGTCACAACCAAAATGGGGAAATATGATGAGTTTATATGAATATATATAGAGCCTTGATGTCAAAGTGCACTTCATTAGAAAGGTAGTGAGATAAAAATTGTATCAACATCATAATTTACTGCAACTTCCAGACATCACTTTGGCACAAAATTATGTGACCAATAAGAGGGTTTATCTAATGGAATGGGATAAACAAATGCAGGATTTGTTTGGAAAATTGATGAGCCAAGAGAAAATACCATCCAAATATTTGGAGATATGCACATTACTGGCATATACACACCACTTGGGCAGGTAGTAACTAGGCCATTATTTGACAATTTGCTTTAAATTACTTCTAATATTTTCAAGGTAGAAGTTGATAGTATAATATTTGTAAGTAGTGATCAAGTGATCCATTTGATTAATTTTTAAAAGGATAAAGTAGCATAAGCAAAAACATTAAATTCTTCCTTTAGGGCTTCTATGGTGTTTCATAGGAAACTGATGGACAAACTACAATTGTTGTTCAAACTTCTAATTATCAATTTTCAAACCATAGAGCTAAATATTGTGATATGTATGACTAAGTATGAGAATATGAAGGATCAAGATCAGTTGGCCACCTAGGCAATCACTTCATATTCATGACCTCAAACTTTGACAAATGTGTCTTCCTCTCTTCTATATACTATAATCTATACTCCAATAGGGTTGGTACTCATTTCACAACAAATCCTTTGTAAACTTAGTCACAACCAGCTATAGGGGCAACTTCAATACCATTTTCAAGTACTCTAGTCATTATTTCAATGAAAATAGTGTCTATAATAAGTTCCACATCAACATCCTCTGCCTTCAATTTTTTTAGTTGAACATTCTCAACTACAGTCTAGTCTAGTTTGAGTGCAGTCTTAACTAGTAGTTCTAATCAAACTCAATAGAGTGACTATTAGAGTCTAAATCTGATAAGATTATTTATATACTTGTATATCTGAACTATAATTCTAAATCAAGACCTTTTTTATTTATAAAATTTTTAAATCGAGTAAATCTACATGTTAATTGAGAGTCGGTCTTATTTTAGACCTTGTAAAATTGGACAAGTTTTGAAGATGAGGCGACCCCATCCAATGTTATTTATACATGTATTTTACTCATTATAAAGGGAGGAGAATTTAACATTTAGTGTAAGCAAAAAAAATTCTACAACTATTTTGTGAGTTTGTGTGATTGTGTTGTATTATTTTCTATGTTTTGTTGAATAATTTATATTAAGTTAACAAATCTATAATATGTTGTGTATGTGTTTATTTGTAGTGATTATATTGAATATTAATTTATTATTAAGAAATTATTTGGTTATAATCATGTTTACATCTTGTTAGTGATATTGGTTATGCATATTAATCTAATACTAACAACATCTCTTATTGTAATCACTGAGTCATTTTGTAATTATTTCCTTGTACTCCTTATCATGTTTGATTATTTTATGTGCTTATGACTAACCCACATCAAACATTGGTTCATGACTCATGTTCAACCTAGGCTAGTACATCATCTTGGAAGGGTTTAATCTTTGATTGGATCATAGAACCCCCTTCTTTTCTACCCTACCTTTCCCTCCTTTATATTTTTGATCATATTCACCTTAGTTTAGATTCATGCATCCACCTCAAGTAGATTTTATATTAAGTGTTAGACATTCGTCATATATGCACCATCTAAGGTAATAACCACTCCACTCACCACTATTCCACTACATGGTTATTTATAAAACCGAGACCCACAACTCATGCCTTGATTAAATTATTCATTAATCCCAAAATATTTGGGACCTTCACATATGAATATTTGGTGTGCGTAAAACCCACCTCAATGGAGGGTCTCTTTAGGAAGGAGAACAAAGTAACAAGAGGAAAACATAGAGGTTGTAAAAGACTAGTTCATGTTTATAGATATAGTTATCTCTAAGACAATCAAGAGAACGTCACATGAGTCAACCTTTGAGGAGTTTGAGGTCAGATTTGTAAGGGGTCTTTACCCTAACTGTAATTCTATGAGAGGATATGAGTCTTCAATTGTATTATAATAATTTATAAGTTTTATAGTCTCTTTTAGTTTTTGTAGGTGTTCATGAGTTTATGAGTCTCTATTGTGTTGTGTGTGTGAAACTATAGTGATATGAGTGATCAAAGTGAGAGAGTGTGAATATAAAACTTATAGATATGTTTGAGAAAGTATTTATATTATGAGTGTGATGAATAGATTGAGTTGTGATCAAATATTTTTTATTTTATGATGTCATTGAATGTTATGAAGTGTACAATTTCAAACTCAATTTTAATTTTTCATGTCAAAGGAATGGAATGATCTTAGTGTATGTGAAATAAAATTATGTTTATTTTAGAGGGACCCAGAGTCTAAGCTAAAAGGATAAGGTTATTCTTCATTAGACCCCATATCCTTTATTACATCATATGGTATCAAAATTGGTTACAAATATGGGAAAGTAAGAGTTGAAAAAGGAAGAATATGTCATTAATGATATTTTTTTAAAGAATAATGTGTAGACAAAACACCAAATGTGAGTTAGTCCACATGTGAGAGAGGAGGAATTTTTTCTCCATCATGTGTCAATGGGTAGAGAACAAAGAGTCATATGAATGACTTAGAGAAGAGTCAATAAAGAGAGAAGTAACCGAATGTTATATATTGAAATGATGTTATATGCCTTAGAGAGAATACCATTTGTCAAATAGAAGAGAGTTGTTGAGAAAAATAATCCCAATAAGCCAAGAGGAGAAGAGCCCAAAATAGAAAAGAGACTAGCAAAGGTTGTGGTGGAATATGAATGTGATCCTAGTAGCAATACCCATTTATTTTTGGGTAGAGAGAGCCCAAAAAAGCTAATGAGATGGATAGTGGATATAGATTTTTATTTTTAATATAAAAGGATTGAAGATGCCGAGAGGGTAGAGTTTTTATGCACAAGAATGTGTCATGGTGTCAATGTTTGTTGGAGAGATATCCAAGAGAGGAGAAAGATAAAGAAATAAAAAGGCAAAAATTTAAGATCGGATGGTTTGTCAGTTTATGGGGAAAGTAGATCACCCAACAATCCAAACATAATGGTTTAGGAAATTTAAGTATTGAGGCTTAAGAGTGAAGAGAAGAAGATTGTCTTGAAAGGCAATGAGAGGGTTAAGTTTCCATGTGAGCAACTCAAATATATTTTATAAAATAAGGATAATTAAGAATGCAAGTAACTCGTAAAGGAATAAATCTTCGTGAAAGAGGATAGAGATAGAGGAAGTGAATAGGAAGAATACATCCACCCAAAATATGTGACCAAACAACTTGAAGATGGAAAAAAAACATAAAGAGATGTTAGTGATATTGTCTTTGTGTGAACAATAATATATTGAATACCATCCATATGAAGTATAGGGGGGAAAAGTGAACAATGGTGATGAATTTGAAAATTAACCTTTGATAATTTATCATGTGACCATAAGTTTTGAATAGAATGCAAACAATGATGAAGAGTTTGACAAAGAGTCTACAAGGTACGGTGAAGAGGTGAAAAAAGTGTTTGTGGGAGATCATGATTATCATAATGTTGTTGATTTTTGTGTAGGTCTAATTGAGAATATGGAAAATGAGAGCCAACATTGTAATCTAGTCCAACATGCACATATTCCTAAGAAACTAAGAGAAGAAGTGGAACAAGGAGAAATTATGACAGTAGTAATTGAATAATTGGTTGGTAAGGACATGACAACATCAAAGAATTGTATTCAAGTTAATATGAAGACAATAGAAAATTGGAATTTGATGGTCCAAGAACTTCCAAAAGGAAAAACCAATGGGAATTCATTTGGAGCAACAATTAGAGGTGGGAGAAAATACTCTCAATAAATAAATTGATTAAGAACACCTTCTCCATTGGAAAATAATGGATAGAGAAAGGTATGCACCATATTGAGAGAAGCGAGTGATGTTGTAAAAGGACAAGTTCAAATTTTTTTGGTAGAGATTGATCTAAAGAGAATTTGGACAAGGGAATATGAAGAATGTCATGTATGTGGGATAGAATCAAAGAATAAGACATAAATGGTGGATGTATTTCTATAAGGAACAGTAATGGATGAAAAAGGTTTTTTATATCTAACAACAACCCACTTAGGATTTGAAGAGAAAACTCTCATGAATTAAGGGTTGCATTGTTTTCATATGGGTATAGGAATATCAAGGTTCTTTACACATTGTATATATGTCATGCCATAGAAGATGAAGAAACGAGGTAGCAATCAACATAGAGTTGTGGTAAGGAGGATGAAGAGAGAAGAATAAAATAATGATATAAATAATTTGATGTTGTTATCATCCTAAACATATGTAGAAGAGGATGAGGGTATGGCAGAGATATCATTAGAGGAAACACAAATGGAAATGTTTGGTTCCCATACTACCTTATATGTTGATTTTGTTGCACGAGTTGAGAGCATCCAAAATAATGATGTTTTAATATAGGTGTTATTGACAATGATAATGTTAGTAATCTAAGGATATTATGCATTGTTTTAACACATACAAAGATTCTTGAAGTTGAACACATAGGATAATATTCAAACATGCTATATAATATTATATTATACTCTCTTACATGAATAATACATGACATACAAATATATAGGAAAGACTCCCTATATTTATGGAGATTATATCTCCCCCAATATCTCAATTAAATATCCTTAACAATAATCCCAATGACTAATAATAAACTATTCATAATATACCATTTGTTATAATAATATAGATATGATTAACCAATAATAACTATATTACCATCTTAACCATATGGTAATTTACAAACATTAACCTAATAGTATTTACCACATGGTAAATCACTAATAACAATGTGAACACTAATTTTCTTAACATTCCCCCCTTAGGGTATACATGGTAGCAAAAAAAATTCACACTTCTACAACTTTCTTGCCTCTACTCTCTCATGATCTTGGCACATAACTTGAAATGTAGGTAGAAGGAAAACATTAACTTTTGATCAACCATGCACTGTCAGGAACACATATGACCAAACTAGTGTGGGAACACATACAAAAACCATCTGCTTATCAACCATTCACTATAGAGAACACATATGACCTACTTAGTGTGGGAACTCAATTAGGAACCATCTGCACAACCTTCAATGATTTTACACAGTCTTACCACAAACCTAGGTATGAACTGGAACACATATGACTGTTCAACCTCTACAATTATCATGATGTTGTTTTTATTTTGTGCTTTCATTTTAATATCATATGTTTACATTAGGGGACTATATTAGGAATAGTCACATAAACGAGTGAACATGAATACGCATTTTTTTCTTATTTTCACACATTTTGAAAAAACAAATGCAACTACCACACCACAAAACTAAAAAACAAAACAAATGCAACTAAAGTAGAAGTGGCCCCATTACTAGTGTATAATTAGAGGCTTGAATGGAATCCATCCTCCAATGCCTCCAACCTCCTCTATGTCACTACTTACTCAACAATTTTTGATTTGAGGCTCAAATTGAAGTTTCAATGGATGTCATTTTTATGACAAGACCCCCACCCTAGATAATTTAGACATATGACTTACAAATTATATGTTAGGGTCACCCAAAATTGCATCCATACAAGAGATATTTTTTATTATTTCGACATAAAAACAACTCTTGATATACAATGGTATTATTGACTTAACATGATGATAAATACCTATGACCATTAGATTGTATGTAACTTTTTCCAAAACTAGATTTGTAATGACATTGTTGACTAATAGTAACCTATACAAAGACCATAAAATATAAAGACACATTACCAAACCATAATAGTAAAACATAGCTCAAAAAATTAATATAGACATTAACCAAACTTAGACAAGTAAAACAAATGACTCAAAGTTATGCTAAGACCAAAATAAATAATAATCATGACTCACACGGATGGTAGAATTTATGGCATTAAGTGATAATAGTTGGATAATTAATGATAACTATAGACAAGGATATGTGGGCATCAGGTGGTCCAATGTAGTTTGGTCTAAATATAAATAATTGACACCAAGGAGAATTATACAGAATGCAATATTCTAGATAGACCATAGAATCACATGGATTGAGTTGGTGGAAAACTAGGTGCAAACATCTTTTATTCCTCCTATTGGTGATAGGTATGAATACGTTTTGATTTGTAAGACTCCTCCTGAAGATGCATAGGCTTAAAATCATGTGGTCCTTACAATTATAGTGGATTTTGTATCACTTACTCATCCACCACTGATTAGTGGCAACCATCAGGCAGATTGATGTGTTTTTGACATTCATAGTTATGAGCAATGTCGATTCACACAACAAAACTTAACTATTATAAAACTATTTTACCAAAAAATAAATAGAATGCATCATATCAAAAAAACTAAGTATCTAGACTCAACAAAATAATATTTTTCTCATCTATAAGGGCAATGCAAATTATATTGACTACCCATATCAATCCTTAAGATTCCATAATTGCTCTTAAAACTCCATTACATGCTAAGGACTAATACTTCTCTAATACCATTGTTAGTAATCTAAGGAGATTATGTAGTGTTTTAACACATATAAAGATTATTGAAGGTGAACATAGCATAATATCCAAACACACAATATAATATTATATTATACTCTCTTACATGAATAATCCATGACGCACAAATATATAAGAAAGACTTCCTATATTTATGGAGATCATATCTCCCCCAATACCTCAACCAAATATCCCTAACAATAATCCCAATGACTAACAATTAATTATTCATAATATATTGTTTGTTATAACAATATATATATGACTAACCAATATTAATTATATTACCATATTAACTATATGGTAATTTACAAACAATAACCTAATAGTATTTATTACATGTTAAATCACTAATAATAATGTGAGCACTAATTTTCCCAAAGTATAATTTTTGGTGTTTTTTATTGCAGGCATTGGTGGATACATAAAATAAGAAGAAAATAGTGTTGTGAAGAAGTGATGTGCACATTGGGCACGGAGATGCTATTGCAGTGTAAAATGTCACACTTGGAGACAAGCTACAAATTTTAGAATGTACAAAGAGTAAATTTAACATCAATAAACTAACAACACACTCGAATACAAAAGTATGATATGTAAAAGATGTAATTTCTATTCAATATGCATAATACAGGAAAATACAGATGTGTAAAAGATTCAATAAGAATATGAATGCAAGTTATTATGATCAAAAGGTGGATACTTCCTTGATGGTTTGTCTAAACTAAATGAAATAATATAGAGTTAATTGTGTTTGGATGCTATATACACAAATAATGATATAAAAATCTTATATGTTCTATGTGTGATCTCTCTAGTTTTATCCTTCATGGGTTAGATAGTTACAATATATACATCATCATAAGAAGTGCTTACTACCAATGACAATTTCAGAAGTGATGATTCTTCATTTGGCTAAGTGATAGTTAGAATTATTGGTGGTGTACAACTGGACTTCTAGTTATGTGATTTCACTAATAGATTCATTGGCATGACACTTATCTAAAGGATGTTAATTGGCATGCCATGTTGTAAGAGGAACCTAACACATGGATGTTGAATATGCCCAAATTTATGCATGCAAGGGACCTACGTAACATGTGACTTGGTATTGTGACAAATTATAAGGATACCATAAGATAACAAGTGATGTGTGCATATCACAAGTGGATGTGATACACATGGAGTTAATAAGGATATGTGCAAAATTATACTTTTGTATGATAAGTAACAAAACATTATGATAACTTGGAAAGGTGATATAAGTTTGTGCATGATCCATAAGATGCCTCATGCCTAAGAGACCCAAAGCCCATGTGAAGAGTGCATAGATGCACGTCAAAGTTACATATAGATCAAACACCTTTTCTTGAAAAGAAATGGTCTCCAATGTACCTTCAGTCAACGAAGGAAACTAAATCTGAAGTTGTTAAAAGTTGCACCACTTAGATTGATCAATGTATTGCCCTACCTTAACCACTTAAGATAATTTATGTGTGTCTTAATAGGTGCATATCATTATCACTTCAATAATACGATTCTTTTCTTTTGGGTGAAAATTCTCATGATACAAATATGAAGGATGTTGTATTTCTTCTAGCTTAAGTAACGGTAGAAATTAAGGATTGAGGAGTTCCACATTAAAAACTAGATGCTACTATGGCAGGTGAAGAATAAAATTTTTCTCTCCAATTACACACATGATGGTGTGTGGACCATAATATAAGGGATTGGTCTTACGATGTGGAACCTTGAAGGGCTCCTTCTAAATATGCAACCAAACCTTATCACTAAACTTATACTCACAAGGTGTATGGTTTGCATTGTGTTGCTCTTTATACTTAATATATTATCACAAGAGGATATACTGAACCTATTGCTAAGTGTTTTGGATGTGTTGTAAAAAAATTACACCTTATTCACTTTTTGTTCTTATACATGAGACTATACATCAAATAGTATGTGGCAGGGTATGTCTAGATGTATCACTAGTTAAACCTAAGACATATTTGCAATGGACTATGGCTTGTAAAATTATGCAAATCTATGTTATGGGCATGTTGATAGTATAATAAATTATCATCCCAAGTGTGTGGATGTGTAGTGTTGTACATGAGTAGAAGATGAGCAAGTGTGTAGTTGATAACTTCCACTTATATATCTATTTGGGGATGAAATGTTAAAGATTGATCCAACTATGTATCCATATCATCCCACAAAGCTTGCTAGAAGTGGTTGACAAGCTTTGGGTCACGGTCAAACATAATACATGTGGGAAATCTAAAATTAACGTAAACATGGCTAAATAAAGAGTGTGTGATTTCTTGTGTGTTGATGCCCTTATTTTAGGCAACAATTATGGCCATCTTAGAGAACCTATAAACTACAACAAACATAATGGCATTATAGTGTTTTGTTAAAGGAAGTGTAGATAAGAAATCCATGTTGATGGATTCTCATGGTCTATATGGAAGTGACATAGGTAAGTAAATTCATAGATTCCTATTTATGGGCTTGGTGATGCAACAAGGAATGTAAGACTTTATGTGGTGATTAACATCTATGTGTATGTGCAACCATTATAAGTGTTATTATAATGCCCAAAAATTTTGTCCTAAAACCCATGTAATTTATTTTTGTTAATTCTATTCAATGAATTTTACTTATTAGTTGCAGTTGCTTAGTGGTTAAATTGTTATTTAATTTTCAAAATATTATCAAATAAGTGTGACACACATAATTATACAATGAATTAGGTAATTTATTTATAATTCCCTTTATATAATCACATGATATATACACATTTTTTCAAATGTTAATCATAGTTTATGTGTGTATATATTTACAATAGATGAATATGTATATATAAATATATTTGTGAATATATCTATTTCTACAAACAAACCCTACTTTTTTTTTCTTACATGATTATTACATCTTAAAAATACATTTTATTCTTACATGATTATTAAATATTTCAAAAATAAATTTTTCTTACATGATTATTAAATCTTTCAAATACTTAAACCCTATGAAATCATTTAATGAAATTCTATTGAATCGTTTGAAAGCCACTGACAGGATTTAAAAGGACAACTCTAATGTTATTCTTATATATTGTTTTCAAAAATTACTTGGTTGGTAGGCTCAGTCAGGCTATGCAATCCTTGGTCACAACTGTAGAATTCTTTTCTACAAAGTTTGTTTTTCTCAGGACTCTTGTTTTCTTTTGATAAATACCAAAGCAACGTTCTAAGTATCAGGGTCGAAATAACTTAAGTATAGAGCCTTGTGCGGAAGGTATCCACATGTCACTTCGACACTTTTTCTAACTTGAAGAAAAAAGGATAGAGCCTTCAGCTTGCGCTCTACAGACACATAGTGCAATGGCGGTCCCTTTTTATAAAAGTAAAGGTCCCAACAACGAATCAAATGGTAAGCACTAGGCTTCATGGAGTCCCCTTTTGGGTAAAGCTTAGTAAAAGATTTTGAGATTCAAATGAACATAGATTAATTCCACTTGTCACCTCCACACTTCCTCAAAGTAAAGAGAGTTTTTACAAACCTTCATTGAGTGTGAGGCTGACATGTGGGTAAATGGTTTTATTTTGAGTCAAAATGTAGCAAAGAGTATAAAACATGTGGAGGGTATTCACATGGTGCCACTATGCTCCTTAGAGCTAACGCAAAAATTTAAGACCTCCCTACTTATGAAAGGCTTCCACGTTTAGCTTACAAACAATAGAAAAAGGATCGATGGCTTGGTTGGGATCTTTGGATCTAATAGTGCAAAACCTCCAAGAGATGTTAAAACTAAAAGCTAAGCAAAGAGTAGGAAAGAGGCTCAGCAACTCTAAAAGGCCATGAAAGCTTCCACATGTCCATATTTAGGGAGAATACATGATAAATACAAATGAGGATCAACAATTGAAATAGAATGAGAGGGACAGTTAGCAGAATTAAGAAAAAAAAGCCCCAGGTGGTTTAGCTCCAATGACATGCAGTTTCTCAGATCCAAAAATTGTGGACAAGTGATTAGTCCCTAGGCAAGTGGTAGAGACTCATGGTGGATTTTTTTTGTTGGGATATAAGTAGCTATAAAGATTTAAAATGGGAAGGGTTTTTACGAGCTAGTTTTGAAAGCATTGGACTGCCTTAGCAGTTACCTTTCTTAAGAGTTTGGATATTATATTCTATGCATTTTGCCTTATATACTTTATTCATATAAAATAAAGAGTGGTGTTCTATGGAATAATAGTCTATCTTTAGTATTGCTTCTCATTTTTCTGCTATAAGCCTTTTATCAGTTTCACATAATTATTGAGATTATTAACCATGTTGCATACTCTTTAATCTTTTCAGGGAAAACTATTGGAGCTAATACTATGTTGTTAGATGATCCAAGTTACGTTTATATTATGAACCTTTGGTTAATCCATAGTCTTTGCTAAAAATATTTATCATGCTTTATGCTCTTTAATTTTTAAGTAAACTCTATTAGTACTCTCCATTGTGTTGTTTAGTAAAGGAATCCAATCTCAACGTATCATCTTATTAGTTTAAATAATTTTTTTATGCATTATTTTCTCTCCCTTTACACCAAACCCCAAGTGAAGAGCCAAATTTTTTAAAATCTAGAGGTTGTCTCGAGGGTCAACACTCACATCTTTGAAACTTCCCACGACTCTAGTGATTAGTTGCAAAATTAAGCATCAACAACAACCATGCTCATCAGCCTACTTATGCAAGCCTGGGTCTATGACCCTTCCACTTGTATGATATTGGGGGTGAGCGTGGCCAACTGGCCCAACCCCCTTCCTCCCCTTCCTTCAATGGAAGAGGGGAGGGTGAGGGTCAGCATAGTCGTGCCCCTCCCCTCCATAATTTTTTTCTTTTATATAAACAACAACACATATTTTATTATTATTATTATTTTAATAATATAGGTCAACATGGATTCATATATCTATTTTTATTAATATAATTAATATTTATTTTCTTTTATATATATTTAGACTATTTTCTATTAAAATGAAACCCTAATTAGAAAATATAACTCATTTTTTAATGTGTCTAAATGGGAAAATTTTATATAATCATTTCAAAGAAAAAAATTGTCTAAAAAACAAATCATGGTGAAATATAGATAAGGTAATTTATCTATTTATTTCATAATAAATTTATTTAACAATCAAGGTATCGATAACCAATTCTAAATCATTATTATTTATTTGAACTCTGTTTTATTCAACGTTGTTATTATTTATTTATACCTATGTGTGTGTGTGTGTGTGTGTGTGTGTGTGTGTGTAAGGGATCATATATATAAATCATTTATTTTATATATATGCACACACATTTTTTTACTGACACACTCTAAAATGTAATATATGAATTTAAGGAAATAAATATTTATTCTCCTTTTTGTGTGCAATAAAATAATTATCATGAACAAAATATACATGACTACCATTTGAAACAAGGAATCAAACAAATTGATTTATTTATTGCAATTTGTAATAAATACTTTGTTTTCCAACATCCACATAAGTTAAACCACTTCACATTTTGAGGGAGAAGAAGAATAAAAGTATGCTTGAAATCAATACACACATTTTAGAAAAACATTTTCAAAGACAAAGCACCCCTATAAACTTATTTTCACACATATGACATACCAAAGGAGGCAAAAAATAAGACCTACCTATTCTCCTCCACTTGACATACCTAAAAAACTCTAAGAACATCTCCTTCTCCCTCCCACAAGATCTTCATCTTCTTGATTCCAACTCCTCCAAGCTTGTTCCTTCTCCACTCTAACTCTCCCTCCACCAAAATGCACCCAAAGAACCACCAACAATGGCCAATGATTTTCAATAAAAAGGGAGTTAAAATCTATTTTCCCAATGAAACCATCAACCCATTAAATAAAAAGAGTATCCTCTCTTACATGGGTCCTTTTGTGTCATAAAAGACTCATACTTTTCTTCCATTTGATGGAATTTCTTACAAGCAAGGTCTTACACAATAAATTCTCTTACATTCCCACATGGGCTCCTTACATATGATTAATTTTAAATTTCACTACTTTTTAAAACACTCCACCAAGTGGGTCATGCCTACCAATTAGGCTATGTCTCTAAGGTGTATATTTTATATAAGGCATATGAGATAGGGCTCATAGTCTCTCGAGGATGATTATGACCCTTCTTAAAATAATAAATATTAAATGCCATTTTAAAAATTAAAAATTCATAGCCCCAAGGGTTAGCTTGATTGGATGGGATCAATGACTTTGGTTGCCCAGGTCCCAAGCTCGATTCATGTTGAGTACCCTATGATGTGTTAAGGCTTAGGGGTAGGTGCAAAGCTCGAGGACTAAGGGGCAGGTCACCCTTCTGGTTAGAATGCTGGGTCGAGGGGGTCATCTTCGATACCTCATATATCAAAAAAAAAATTAAAAATTAATTCATATGGTGAATATGTGGAGTTTAAATTTAATTAGTCTTTCTTAAAATTTTAATAATCATTAATTTATTAATACACAAGGATGGAACTACAATATAAATTATTTTCAACCCACTAGATTACATTGGTGAAAATCTTAGTTGGTAAGGGAAGGAGGTCCCTAACACAGGGTATTACATATTCTCCCCTTATAAGAGCATCATCATCAATGCATGAAACCAACGCAAGGGGTTAAAGAACCACACTCTTCTAAAGGCATAACATGTTACGAATAATGCAACTCAAGGAAACTTAGATATAATAACAATTTTCAATTTATTTTCAAATTCCCTTAGATTCAATTATAGATTATTAATGTTCTTATGTTATTATAATTACTCGCAAGGCTTTATCTTATTCAAGTTTTAGACTAATTAACATCTTTTTATTTTTGTGAAATTTTATTCTCTTGTGAATAAAAAGGTTTTTTTTTAAGTCAATAATTAAAATCAATTTATTTTAGGAATTTCCCAAAGTGTCACACTATATTTTCATCCAAAGCTACCACAACTAACTGAAACTCAAGGACATTTTACCATTATAAAACTCTCATAAGTAGTATATGAAACAATAATAATTGCTTTGTTGTGATAATATAGTAACTAAGCTATGTGTCATCCCCCAGCGAGAGTGTACTTACTAATATCAATACCATTCCATGGATAAGTTATAATGAGCAACACTAAACAACACTAAGCAATATCGACTCATATTGATAACCACTATTTGCCACAAACTAGCTGATATCACAAAATGTTGATGTCAAAACCTTTGAAAGAGTATGTGTAAAAGTATCAATCTTTTGTAAGATCATACAAAACAAACTACGTGTCATCCCATGGTTACCATACAAGGTGAAGAATAAGTACCAAATCATGGTAGAACTGCATAGAATAATATCAAACAATGTTGAATACTAACATCAATCATTATTTGAATAGAACAATATCAATGTTCAAATAATTGAGTAATCATTGTGCTTTGCAAATGACCTCCTTAGACCTCCCAAGAATAATGAAGCAAAACTTATGGCCAAGTCATGTATAAGAGCATATAACCTACTTAGACCTCCCAAAAAATAATGAATCAAATGTTATAGCCAAGTCAATTATAAGAGCACATAACCTCCTTAGACCTCCCAAGAATAACTCTACTTAGACCTCTCAAAATCAAGTGCTTTAACTAAATCTTGTATGAAACTACCACATTTAGTGAGTAGGAGGATGGCCTAGGATTTGACCTTGCAAGTTGGCTCATCACACCCTCTAGTTATATTTCAAGCTACTTCTTCTTCCCCGTAAGTGTAACATGCATACAATGTTCACATCACAACATTCACAAAACCAACATTCAAACATAGAAGCAAAAACCTTACCAATATAGCACAATAATTAAATCAAATGTCAAATGGCCTTAAAGATATATTTCAATAATGATGATGAATATCAACAAATCATCGCAATTATGTAATAAATTGAAATCCAATTGGCCATAATAGAAAAATTTAAATTATAATTAAATTAATTTTAACTAACGAAATATCTTCGTAAAAAAAATTAGATTCAAGAGAATAAAAGTGTTGGTTTTTTAAAAGAACTTAAAATGGTAACCAAAAAAAAAATTAAATAGGGCACAACAATCTCACAAAAACTTCACATTATGGCATTAAACGGCTAATAAAGCCACCTGAGGGGAGAAGGAATAATAATCCTCAATTTCCTCTCGAAAGGAAGAGGAAAACATCACTCTCCATATGTCTCCTAAAAATTTCACCAGGCTGCATCAAGTATAAGTCAAAAAGGTTGTTTTTTTTACAACCACTAAAGGGTAGGTGAAGGAACACATCATTCACAAATTGACCATTATGCATGAAGAGCCCAAGGTTCCTAAAGCACTCATGGTGCACACACCTAAAATAATTAGGCAGATACCTTATGTAAAGTGGAAAAGTATATTTTCAGCTTATGAGAAGCTCTACTTCTTAGCCCATAACCCAGTTCAGACCAATATAAACATAGTTATACTCCACCCTTTAACCCCATACTTGGATCAATACCCAAATACTAGAGCAATGATGCAGGGATACATAACACAACACACTATTACATAACAAAATTTCTACTTATACATTATATGTTTTCATGGGTGCAAGTTACTTTACACAACATTTACACAAGGCTTACGTACAAAAAACATCACTATTATATTTTTATTCACAAAATTATAGTTTAGGTCAATAACACTATTATTGTATTTACACCACAACATACACATCATAATTACACAATAATGTTGTTTGCATAGAGATGATCCATTATTTACAAGGTCCATTACATGTATAATGATGTGAGGGTTTACACAATAAGTTACAATTATGCATGTACATAAATAATTTTAAAAGTTAAGGCTACACATGTTTAGTTTAACATACACTATTTACATTGGCTCACGATAATGGGTACAACCACATCACAATAAAATAACATAATTTTATTGGAGATACACAAGGATCCAATAGCCTCATCAGTCTAACTGATGTACATACATCATCTCGAATGACATTACTAACAAACCTCATCAGTCTAACTCATGTATAATCACCTAAACAACCTTAAGACCTATTAACCATGGATTTTTGAAGGACTTTTCAGGACCAATCACTGAGCTCTAAAGACAAAATGGCATGGTATGCAAAGTTTTTAATGATAAGGGTGGCAATTTGACCTGTGGGGTCAAAATTGTCAACATTTTGGCGACTCAACTAGCAAGCAAGCCTGTTATGCTTGATAAATAGACCCTTTACATGACTCTAGGACTCATAGAGTAATGACAAATTTGATCCATGACTACAAAATCTCTTTTGACCTGGCATGAGACAACCTTCATCCTCCAAAATAAGAAGGGAAACACACAAAATAAGAAAACTAACTAAACAAAGCAAACGTGCAATCAAAACACTTATTTGGGACAAAATAGAACTAAACTAACTTGAATAACACTTAGAGGAAAAGACACAATAACCTGGAAAGGGAAAAATAAAGCTAAAACATGTGCAGGATGCACTTAAAGGAAAATAACAACAAAAAACAAAACTAATATGTAGACCTAACCTAGTACTTTCCTCTCCCTCCTAGATCAAAAGGGAAGTTCCTTAAGTCTCTTCCATGATGAGAATCCTCATGATGCCATACAAGTGGTCTGTTGAAGTTTCAACTTGGTGAATAATCCTTTTTGCTTGCTATTGTGCTTGGAGAAGCTCGAAATGTATCAACATCAAACAAGTTCCCAATGTCATCTTCAATACAAATCCCTTGTTGGTCTTCATTCTTGAAAGGTTGATTTGGTTCATGTTCCTCTAGGCATGGCTCTTGGTTCTCTAATTGCTCTATCTCATCAAGGAGCTTGACAAACTAATCTTTAGCTTCATCATGACTTTCTTGAGGAAGGGTGGCTGGTATGTTGTTGGAGTTGAGACAATAGTCTTCTAATTCATCCTAAAAATCATCACTTTCTTGCTAAAAAACAAGGGTCTCTAACTACCCAACAATAGGTTCTTAAAATTGATTCAACTCATATTCCATAGATTGATCGTAATCTTCTTCAAGACAAAACGGAAGTTCATCAAAGAAAGTGAGAGGGAGCTCATCATGCTTTCATTCTTCATCATCTAATGTTGACATGTTAAACTTGTCTATCTCATCTTGAAAGACATAGTATAATTGCTGCTAAGTATCCTCATCAGTAGGTCCACCTTTAAGGATTTCAATAGCTGCAAGTTCTTCAAGAGTTGTCTCTTCCTTTACTTTGTGCTCAAACAAAGAGGGATCAAAAGAGTTAAGGCCTTCCATGTCAAGATGAAACCATTTCAGGTCCTCAATATCTACTCCTTTTGAATTTAGATCTCCTTCTTCACCTTCAAGTTTTGAAATCTCATCTTCCCTTTCACATAAGGTGCATTCTCCTCTCTCAAAAGAGAGGGTGGGAGGGCAAGAACCATCCTTGACTGGATTGAAACACATTAGAACATCTTGGTTTTCTTCTTTCTATTTATTTACCACTTGATTCCCATTAAAAGGGATTCTATGTTCTTCTTCTTGAGGGAAAGTAGTAGTCTCATTCATGCTTCCTTGGCTCAAGATTATCGTTCTCATCTCTAGCTCTTTAACTTGCCTAATTAGATTGTCTTGGAAAAATTCTCTTGAAGATGATAGGCAGCTTCATCTACCTTCTCCAAGGCCATCTCATTCTTTTCAAACTCAAGTTCTTTAACTAGTACATGAATATTACCTCTCCAATTTGGAATGCTAATCGATTCCCTTTATTCATGATGATTAACAAACTCATTGATCTTCACAAGGTTTTGAACTGGGTCATGATGAGGAGTTATCCAACTTGGGATTTTGACGCTAGATTGAGAAGTTTTAGGTACAACTAATATAAGCATAGGAGGGGTTGATTGAGGATGCACATACTGATTTTTAGGAGGTATAGACTGCTCTTAGAGGAAGGAGGGCTTTCGAATTGGAATATTAGAATGAATGGGCTCACTAGAGGATTCTTCTAGCCTCCATCGAGCTTAGACTACCATTTGTAAGAGATTTGGAACACAAGAGGGTTGGCTTTTCATGGGAAGAGGCTGATTGGAGATGGGAGAGGGTACACAAGGTTGGTTGCATTGAGTAGCTTGATTCTTCCAACTCACTAGTCTTTCCTCTATACGTTTGATGTCTTGGGATTGATTAGCCAAACATTCTTCTTTGTATCTCAGTTGTTCTTTGTGAACATAAAACTAATATTGAAGCTCCTCTTGATACCCATTGAAGTCATCCAACCTATCACACTCTTCCATTTGCTTCCTACATTCTAAACTTATCTCCCTAACACTCTTAGATTGACTAGGAGAAAAATAATTAGGAGAACTACTTGAGGTGATTCTATGAACAACATTAGCTTGATGAAACTGATAGAGGGACTCATTAGAACAATATTGATCAAATTAATATTGATACATACCAAAACTTTGTAATTTCTTTTTGTTTGTACATTTGGACCGCTTAACCAACTTTTCATGATGATATATATCTTCTTCTGCTGCAAAACTTCATCAGATTCAAACTTCTTCAGATATGCAAAGGATTTCTTTATGGTCCCACTGGGCATGCCAAAAATTGTTGTTAATTAGACTCGCACCCTTGTGAATTTAGTTTTAGGCCTTCACAGTCTACTGAAACATGGAAATAATCCTAGGCTATGGGTGGCATAATCAGTGGATTGAATCTCTAGATTCTAAGGGCTAGCTCCCTTTGCTGTATCAATTAAGATCTCTACTCTTTGTTACATATTTTTGGGAAAAAGGGAAGAGAGAAACTTGAAAATAAATCCTATCTAATGATGGTGATACACCTATATTTTGGTTCATCCACTCAATTTGAGCTCCTAAAAACACTGATTAGACAAGAAAAAGACTAAACTTTCAACTCCATATGACTCCTATGCATCAATATTTCATAAAAAATTTTAACTGGTGGTCAAAGCTTGAGTAAAATGATGGAATAGTCCTAATACAAGGCACTAACCAGCCACTTACATTCATTGTAACTTTAACCAAAAGACATCACACACAAAACATGGCCTGCATAATCTAATCAACTAGTAACCAGGTAAGAATCAAGACTTGACAAGGAAGAAAATTCTATCACATATGCAAATCACTAACATAAATACACTATACCAACATTATAGAATCTAAAAAAATAGTCTTTCTATTTATCTCAAAAGGTTACAAAAATCAAATTTTGGCAGAGTTTGATCTTGCCAAAAGAGGGATCGATCTCTCAAAATGGCTGGAAAAAGCCAACTTAAATAGAAAAACATACACAAACCAAAGATTGGCACTGGAAATAGAAGAAGAGATCAACTCCCACATCACCCCAAGTCCAACTTCAGCTATGCCAAGATAACCAAGACTTCTAAAAATATCTTTTTGTCTTATGCCTTACATGAAAAGCTCTTTGGCATTGAAAAGGATGGTGGGCCCAACTTTGAAAAGTTAAACTATCTTGCATGAAAAGCCACGTCACAATATTCAAAAGAATATGCCTCTTGATTAAACTTGAAGCTAAGTTAGATCATTGAATGCATGAGATAACTAGGAGATAAGCATAACTTCAACACACAATCAATTGAAGCTTTGACGAATCAACTATAGATAGCATTTTCTTGCATGAAAAAGGACCTTGATGAGTGAGAGGTGCATGGAAACTCCAAGAGAATAGAAAATACATGGAGTAGAACTCATATTGAACTCCTTGTTAGCTTATTCCAATTCTAAACTCCTTGAACCCTTCATGCATTCAAGTCTCCCTTTTTGGAATTGAGAGAGCCATGCTTGAAGGTAGCTTCATGTCTTTGTTTTTTGCATGTTCATGCTCCACCTGGACACATCTAATTCTTCTTGGGCCACTTTGTATATTCTACATGTATTTTGTAAAATGCATTGATCTAATTCAAAAGGGAAAGTCCTCATTATCTTCTATTGATTGGCTGTTGAAATCCCACTAGTTGAATGTGCTTATGCCACATGTCCCTGACTAGTTGGTCCTTCGTATTTGCACTAGGTAACCTTATATTTCCTTTACCCTTCTTTGTTTTGGCCGATTACTTTGGGCTTATTATTCAGGCTCTTTGTATTCAGACCTTCTATTTTTGTCTATTTTTGCAGACTATTTGTCTGAGACTTTTCCTTTCTTTCAGTCAATTTGCCTGAAAGAATTGTCCATGGTTTATTTCCTTCGAACAAAAGTTCAAAGGAATTCTTTCATATTTATTTCCTTTGGGATTTCCTCCTAAACCCTTATCTTCATTCACTTTCCTAAAATTATTTCTTCAGATAATTTGCTTGGTCCATTTCTCGCAGATAATTTCTCTGAAGCTTTTTCCTTTGTAGTTTTCCTTTGGACAAAAAATCTGAAGGAATTATTTCGGGCTTCTTGTCAATAGACAATTCCTTTGGAAAAAAAGTTTGAAGGAATTCATGTCCTCATAACTTTTTCAAATTTCCTTTTGGGTTTTCGAAACTGCCCTTCAGTGTTTTTGACAAGCCCTTTTGCTTTTATGAAATATGCCTTTCGGACTTTTTTGAAAAGTCCTTTCGAAATTTTGTTTTGAACTCTCCGAAGGGAAAGTACCCTTCAGATTTTTGAAATGTGCCCCTGAAGATGTCATTTGGGGTTTATGAAAATGAACTTCAGCGAAGTTGAAATGGTCCCTTTTGGCTTTTGAATGAACCACTTTTTCGAAGGGTAGATACCCTTCGACTTTTTGTAAAGGACCTTTTGGAAATCTGAAAATACCCTTTTGAAAAGACCCTATTCCTTTGAAAAAATTTAACAGATCCCTCAGCAATTTTGAAAGTGTCCCTCCCTAAAAGAAAGAACCTTTATACTTTGTGAAAGAGCCCTTCAAACTTTTGAAATGGTCCTCCTACGAAAAAATTGTAATGGTCCTTTGAACTTTTGAAATGGACTTTTTCAAAGGAAAAGAACCCTTCAAAAAAGTTGAAACGGTCTACTTGCCCTTCAAAAAAGTTGAAACGGTCCACTTGCCCTTCAAAAAAGTTGAAACGGTCCACTTGCCTTCAAAAAAGTTAAAATGGTCCACTTGCCCTTCAGAAAAGTTAAAATGGTCCACTTTCCCTTTAGAAAAGTTGAAATGGACCTTCGAACTTTTGCAATAGACCCTTCAGACTTTTTGAAAAGGTCCTTTGGAATTTTTTTTTGGGTCTATTCTTGTGGACAATTTTTCTGAGATATTTCTTTTGGGCTCTTCTTTCTTTCGGGCAATTGTTTCTTTCTTTTCCTCTTCATTCATTTCCTTCGGACAAATTGTCTAAAGGAATTGTTTTGGGCCTTTTGGTTGTCACTTTTTCGAAAGAAATGACCCTTCAAAAAAGTTAAGTGACCCTTCAAAAGAATTGTAAAGGACTTTTTTGAAGGAAAATAACCCTTCAAAATTCTTGATAATACCCTTCAGAAAAGTTGAAAACCACCATTTTTTGTCGAGAATAATACCTTCAAGATTTTTGGAAAGACCAATTCCTTTGAGAAAGTTGCAAGTACCTTTTGAAATTTTTGAAAAGGCACCTTTGCTTCCAAAAGAACTCTTTGGTAATTTCGCATAGGACCATTTCTCAAGAAAAGAACCTTTCGAGGAAAATATTCCCGAAGTCTTCCTTCCACGAAAGCCCGAAGTATATCATCTACTTTTGAAAACCCAAAGTCTTTTGCTTGTCCTCTTTTGAACTGCTTTGAACAATATAAATACCTTCCTACAAAGAACAAGATGAGTGAAAGAAAATTCCCTAAATCACCTAAACAACCCTAAGCCCTATTAACCATGGATTTTTCAAGGACTTTTCAAGACCAATTACTGAGCTCTAAAGACAAAATGGCATGGTATGCAAAGTTTTGAATGATAAGGGTGGCAATTTGACTGGTGGGGTCAAAATTGTCAACAAGGCTAAGGCATTAGGATTTACCTTTTGTAATGATGTTCTTTTGGCTTCCATTATCAATGATAACATGGAGAGGTTGACCCTTAACTAAAAACTTGTTGTGGAAGAGACACTCTCTTTCTTTGGAGGTGTCTATGGTAGAGTGTTAGTGCTCGTAAAAGTGGAGTCTGGATCCATGTGATCCATTTGTGAGGGACTTGATGTAGATTACATAATTAAGGATTGTTGTGTGTGGCATCCAAAATCCTTGTGTGAGTTTGTGTGTTGTCAATGATACCATTTATCTCCTTGGTTCTTCTCACCTTTATTTGGTGTAAAAGACATTATATTTTTATATTGTTGCATGACCTTTTTAGGCTACTCCCCATTGCCTAACATGTTTTACTTATGTGTGACAGGGTTTGATGGTAAGTTCTACATGGGTTGATTCTTATGTGAAACATCAAATCAAGACGAGAATTTTTGCTTCATCTTTATCTTGGGTTCGATCTTGGAGGTGTTGTAATATGCTTACTCCAATGTGTCGAAAGTCAAGAAATCCCATCTTTGTAAAAATATAAGGTGAAAGTTTATTAATGAACTTCAAAATATTATGTTGCTCTATTAAGTTCTTGTGTAAATGTGTAGTGTAGTCATGAAACTCATTGGTGTATTATTAAATTGATTGTTATTTATACAATCATGGATGTTGAAACTTGATGTATTCATCCTCACAATGCTTGAGGGGGTAATTCTCATCAATGAAAGCATCGATAAAAGTCTTTTAAGACTTGATTGGTTCACAATATTGTTCATGTTGCATGTTAAAGGTTTCTCACTAGTGGCATACCAAAAAGGACATCTTCAACATGAAAAATGTGGTCTTCTCCGCATCGGTGAAAGGATTGACTAATAAGTATCCCTTGATTTTTTAAATCTAGGAATTCAATGTTGTGGTGTTGAATTTTCCTTCAAACATCAGGATGCCAAGATTAATTTGCACTTTGAATGGTGTTTGTTGTAGAAACAATAGATGTGTGGGATGCATATAAGGAGTTGCTTGTGCCCCAAATTATATCAAAATTTCAAGGAATTGGCCAAATATTTTGGTACATTATTTCTCAAGGGTGTCAAAAATGAGTCTCTTAATGTATAAGGATGCCTTAATATTTATCTCAGCACCAACCATCTTACTCTAGCTATGATATTTTCCCCTATACTTTGAAACATGACCAAATGGTAGTCATTATTTTTCATGCTTGGCTCGCGTCTTTAAAAACACATACGAGATATATCAATCTAATAACAATATTCTACACCATGGGTCTAAATATGTCGATGTGGTGAATAATGTCATGCTTTGAGACAAGTTATAGATTATACAATACACATTGTAAAATTAATAATAGTAAACCAACAATACACTCAAATTCAAAAGTTTGATATGCACAATATGTAACTTCTATTCAACATGAAGAACAAAGAAAAGTGCATATGTGTATAATATTTAGTAATAATAACAATGCAAGTTCTTGTGATTAGAATATAAATGTTTCCTTGTTGATTTGTTTAGACTGAGTGAAATAATGCAAATTTATATATGTGTTTGAATGATAAATACATGATGCAGAGCTTCATACATCTATCACTTCTCCTTACATTTTTTTTGCAATCTTTCAAATCCTGCTTGACCAACACTAGGCCTATCTTGTACAAATGGACCAAAACTCGCATTCTTACTTATAAAAGGTTCCAAAGACACATAAACATTCAAAAACCTTAGTTTAAAACCATATAAATCCACTGTCTATCACTCATTACCTTGCATTTCAATTAATATTATGTCTTTTGTTTTCTAGGCCTATTAGCCCTATTTTTTAGTAAGTCTCCTTGTTGGGAGCAGCTGATAAAATTTATTAAGAAACCAAATACATTTTCAAGGACCCTTTTGGGCCATGCAACTCATACATATCCCTCTTGATTCAACTCCCTAGGATTCACTTACTTCCTTCACAACACCCCTTCTCAATTAGCCCTCCTAAGCTAGAAAGCTTCTTGGTTTGGGAAAGCTAAAAACCTTTAATACAAACCCCAAACATTTTTGGATACCCATTTGGCTCCCCCAAATGAATCAACTCTGTCTTACCTTTATTATTTGGATAAATTTGCTTTTCCTTCATTACCTTACTCTATTAGGCCTTCCTTAAACCTAGTACAAGAGCATAGTCCTAGAATCCATACTAGGGAGTCCATCCCACAATGAACCCTTGTGATTAATTTAAATCATATAAGATTTGATCATATTATAAAACTTGGGCCTTTTTTTATGGTTGGAATAAAAGATATGGAAGAAACCCTAGTTTAGGGCTTTTTGGGGTTCTATCTTAGCCGAGAGCACATGAAATTCAATTGATAACATTTGAATGGGTTTAAAATGTTTGTGTAAATTTCCCAATATCTATTTATACCTTGTAAAAGTCCTCTAACCATTGGATTCATGGTTTCAATCCATTGTCTTTGATATCCAACTCAAGATACACTTGATTGTGCTAAGCAAATGGTTGTCTATAGGTTTGTGTACCTGTAAAGATGGATGGAATACATAAAAAATAAGACAAAGTGTCAAAGAAACTTAAGACACATTAAATAAACTTACCTCAATATTCCCCAATTACTTTATCACCAATTTAAGGATCACTTCTTCTCAAAGAACACACTCATAGTCTAACCAAACAATGTCTGCTACAAGAATAGGGTTCAGTTTGTGCAATATTAGAAAAATAAATGATCTCTCCAATATTTCTTTATAGTTACCATCAAAACAACAAAAATAACTTGAGGAATGTAAATCAATACAATCCCAAAGTCCTTTGAACCCTTAACAACAAAACACAGTCTATATACAAAGAACAATTCTCAAACAAAGGTTTGTTTATGAATAAGTTTGATCATTAGATGGTTTGAATGCTATTATTGGAAACTTATATCCTCAAAATACACTTGGAAATCCTTCAAGAATGTTTAACATGATTATCATGTTCTAGTTGATCATGAATCTTGAAAACATAGTTTGCAAGCAAGCTTAAACACTCATAATAGGGTCTATTTTACAATTTCTTGAACCACATCAGAATGCATCTCTTGCATTAAGATCATATAAAGAGATGTAGTAATGATAAATAAGAAGGAAAACATGGATAAACAATAATTCATTCATCTGCAACTTTTGTTCATAACAAAAGGACTCACACAGTCCTATACATTATCATGGCAAACCTTTACTCCTATTGTTTACAGTGTCTGCCCTATTTTTTTCTCTTCCTTTTTCTACTTCAAACCATACACACACTATATATCCAAAAGAATTTCTACAGACTTATGTAACAACTCTTAACCGTTTCTTGATTCAAGAAACTTCTAGTTATTCCTAGACCCACATAGGGTGGTGGACACTCTAGCTACCACCTCACATCCTCTCTTAACATATGACACATAATCACCTTAGGACCTTTCATGAGACCTTAGAGGTCTATTGAAACATTACTTATTATTACATATCATCACCATTTACTCATACCACCTAAAACATCTTGGAAATTTGAAAATCCATTTTGGCGAGAAAATTGATTTTGGAGTCAAATTCAAATTTGACTTACCATAATGACTCCTTATCAACTTAACACAAACCTTGGGACACTTAACCATTCTTATGCATCAAAATTGGGCTAGTTTAAGGATGCCCCTGCATCATACTCCCAAGGGGATAAAATTTTTAGTCCTCTTCATTCAAATTCTTGTATAAATGAGTATGCTCTTTACTTCCACATCTATGCCTCTACTTTTTCATCCATGTTATCCTTTGCTCCTTCTCTTGCTGCTTCTCATACTATTGCTTGTAATCATAGTTATTTTTCTTGCATTGTCTTATTTCAAAATCCTCTTCAATCTTTATGGCATTCAATAATAGTTGCCATTCTCTATTTGTTGCCTCCTCTAACATTGTTGTTTTTGCCTCTTCATCAACATAGTCTATCCATGTTATATTATTTTCCTTCTTTGATCATTCTAAGGTATCTTGCTTGCTCATAATCTTGTTGGAAACCTCCTCTATCCTACTGTCATCCATTATAACTGCTCCTTTTTTTACTGTCAAATCAGTCAACTCATCATCTTGTATCTTATCTTCATGGACTAGTAAATCAGTCTCATCCTCCTTAACCTGTTCATCTCTTTCCTCAAGCACTCCATGTGCTTCTTGATTCTTCACTGATCCAATGAACTCCTCAAACAAACCTATTGTATCTTTATACAAAATATCATCTTAATCTTCATAATATTCATCAAAAATTGCATTTAATTCATTACCTGCTATTTTCTTCTCATCTCTCCACTCTTCTTTATCAAATAATTCACTATCTTTCAAGTAACAAAACACTTCATCTTTAATTGTACCTTCACTCATTCATGCATCAACTTCTTGTTCCTTATGAACTGTTATCCAATAAATTTCTTCATCCCAATCATGCTCTTCACTTTCCAATTCTTGACTTGCATTCAACCATGATAAATAAATGTTAGACTAAATTTTTTGAGGCCCAATTGCCTCTCTCTGCTCTTCCATGGAAAGTTGTGTTGCCATATTTTTCAACTGTCTCTCCATATATTCCATTACTTGTTGGCTCTCTTGCTCTTGCATTCTTTCTCTAAAGCTACACTTGACTTTTTTTCTAAGTTTGATTCTACATCTCAGACCATATACACTCCACATATGTAGTAATTATCTTTACATCCTTACCAATAAATCCTTCATTTATTTTATCTCTATCTCCATCTTTATTTCAAGGTAGAAATCAGATTTAACGCTATTTCTCACTTTTCTTTCTACCTCTCCTTTCATTTTCATCTTTAGTACATCACTCAGGTACATACTCTTCCTCTTTTGTTGGCCTCACTTGAACAACCTTCTTTTGGTTCACACTTGGAACCCCTCACACTCTATATCTCAGACCTCACTAGGGCCTTTCCACCTCTTGTCCTTCACACTAAGACTGTTTTCTCTTTCCTAAGCTCTATTTATGAGCTTATCTCTTTTGAGCTTGTTAATAGCTCTCTTATTTTAGGGCTTGCTACCTCACTATTCACATGTTTTCTTTCTTCACCAGTCACATACCATCAACAATGCATCCAAACCAAATAATCAACCATAAAGTAATTCATACCTCTCTTTATCTGCCTTCTCAACTCTATCTTTCAACAAAACTCTTTGTAAACTACCTCCTTGCTTGCTTACCTGCAATTTCTTGATCAACATGCAACATGTACTATGAACAATGTAATCAACCTATATATACTTATTTCTAGAGCATATAGATGGCTTTGATACCAAAATGATGCAGAGCTTCATACATCTTTCACTTCTCCTTACACTTTTCTCGCAATATTTCAAATCCTACTTGACCAACACTAGGCCTATCTTGTACAAATGGAACAAAACTCACATTCTTGATTAAAAAAGGTTCCAAAGACATATAAACATTAAAAAACCTTAATTTCAAACCATCTCAATCCACTGTCTATCACTCATTACCTTGCATTTCAATCAATATTTTGTCTTTTGTTTTTTAGGCCTACTAGCCCTATTTTCGAGTAAGTCTCCTTGTTGGGAGTAGATGATAACCTTTCTTAAGAAACCAAATACATTTTTTAGGACCCTTTTGGGCCATGCAACTCATACACATCCCTCTTGACTCAAATCCATATGATTCACCTACTTCCTTCACAATACCCCTTGTCAATTAACCCTCCTAAGCTATAAAACTTCTTGGTTTGGTAAAACTATAGACCTTTAATACAAACCCCAAACATTTATGGATACCCATTTGGCTCCCCCAACTAAAACAATTATGTCCTACCTTTATTATTTGGATAAATTTGCTTTTCCTTCATTACCTTACTCCATTAGGCCTTTCTTGGATGTAGTACAAGAGCACAGTCCTAAAATCCATACTAGAGAATCTATACTACAATGAAACCTTGTCATTTAATTAAAACACATAATATTTGATTAGATTGCAAAATTTGGGCCTTTTCTAATGGTTGAAACAAAAGATATGGAAGAAATCCTAGTTTAGGCTTTTTAGGGTTTTGTCTCAACTTAGAGAACATAAAATTCAATTAAAAATATTTGAAGGGTTTCAAAGGTTCATGTAAAGTTACCTAGGTTTTTTTAGACCTTTTACAAGTCCTACAACCATTAGATGCATGCTTTCATTCCACTGTCTTTGATTTCCAACTCAAAATACACTTGATTGTGTTAAGTAAATGGCTATTTACAGGTATGTGTACATATAAAGATGGATGTCATCCATACAAAATAAGATAAAGTGTCCAAGAAACTTAATACATGTTCAATAAACTTACCTCAATATTCCTCGAGCACTTGATCACCAATTTAAGGATCACTTCTTCTCAAAGAACACACTCACAGTCTAACCAAACAATGTCTGCTATAAGAACAAGGTTCAGTTTATGCAATATTATAACAATAAATGATCTCTCCATTTCTTATTTATATTTACCATCAAAAAAACAAAAATAACTTTAGGAACATAAATCAATACAATCCCAAAGTCCTTTGAACCCTTAACAACAAAACATAGTCTATATACAAAGAATAATTCTCAAACAGAGGTCTGTTTATGAATAAGTCTGATCATCAGATGATTTGAATGTTATTCCTAGCAACTTATATCCTTAAAATACACTCAATAATACTTCAATAACATTTAAAATGATTATCACATTTTATTTGATCATAAATCTTGAAAACACAGTCTATAAACAAGCTTAAACACTCATAATAAGGTCTATTTTGCCATTTCTTAAACCACATCAGATTGCATCTCTTGCATTAAGATCATATAAAGAAATTTAGTCATGATAAATAAGAAGGAAAACTTGGATAAACAACAATTCATTCATCTACAACTTTCGTTCATAACAAAAGGACTCACATAGTCCTATACATTGTCATGGCAGACCTTCACTCCTCCTATTTACATTGTTTGACCTATTTTTTTCTCTTTATTTTTCCACTTCAAACCATACACACATTATATAATCCAAAATTATTTATATAGACTTGTGTAAAAACTCCTAACCATTTATTGATTCAAGAAACTTCCAACTATTCCTAGACCCATGTAAGGTGGTGAACACTCTAGTTGCCACCTCACACCCTCTCTTAACATATGACTCATAATCACATTAGGACCTTTCATGAGACCTTAAAGGTATATTACAACATTAATCATTATTACATATCATCACCATTTACTTAGACCACCTAAAACATCTTGGAAATTTGAAAATCCCTTTTGATGGGAAAATTGATTTTGGACTCAAATTCAAATTTGACTTACCATAATGACTCCTTATCAACTTAACATAACCCTTGGGACACTTAACCATTCTTATGCATCAAAAGTGGGCTAGTTTGAGGATGCCTTTGAATCAATACACAAAGCATGGTTAAAAAATAACAATTGATATGTGTGAGATCTCTCCCATCTCTTTGTCATTTATGTTCCCTTGTAGGTTAGACAATTATCACAATAAGTAGTTATATCTAGTGATAATTACAAAAGGGGTGATTCATCATCTATCTAAGTGACAGTTCAACATATTGTAGGTGTGTAGTTGGACTTATAGTCATGTGGTTTCACTTATAGATTCCTTAATGTGTCACATATTTGAATAATGCTAGTTGACATGCCACATGCCAGGAGGAAATTATCACATGGATGTTAAGTTTGTGTGTGTTTGTTCATACAAATGACTTGCATGATGTGTGATTTGGTACTGCAACAACTCATGAAGGTATTATGAGATAGAACAAGTGATGTGTACATGTTGCAGGTGGATGTACTACATGCAAAGTTGAGGAAGACATGGAAAAATTAGACTTTTATATGACAAGAAACAAGGCTTTGCAATTATTCAGGAAGGTATTCCAAACTTGTGCATGAGCCAAAAGATGTCACATGCTTGAGAGACCCAAAGTCTAAGTTAGGAATACATGGAATTACATAGAATTTGTGCAATGATCAAGAGGAGTTTATATGAATGGGCCTTTGAAGGCAAATCATGAGAAGTTGTTGTAGAAATGAAGAGGATAAGACATGAGCTAGAAGAAGAAGGAAAACATGAGTTGCATGCTTGTATAGGCAAGATATCAAAAATAAGATGGATGTTGAGCTTAGGCAAAAGTGGCTGGTTCAAAGCCAATGAAGGATGGAAAAATAATGGTGTAAAAGACACTTATTAAAGACAGATAGATGGAGGTGGGAAACAGACCACGAGAGGATGGAAAAAGGGAGAGAGAGCTAATTGGAAGAGGTGGATAGACTATGCCCAAATAATGTGAAATGCAAAGAGAAGGGTTGTCAAAGTGAGGTGGAGTAAGACAATTTATGGTCAAGCAAGACACTGCAAAAAGAGGAAGAAACAAAATGATAAACTTCATAGGTAGATGATATGGTGGAAGGGAACACCATACCATGGTAGTAGGCCAAAAGAGCAGTTCTACCACTCACCCTAATTTATGCGTAGGAGCTCACAATTATTCCACCTTAGGTATATGATGCAATAACACCTAAAGGGTATTGCAAATCTTGCATCGACCAAAAATATGGGTAGTGTATTAGGGGAACTTATCACTGTGCTTTATTGTTTCAAGGTGATAATTGATGACCTAGAACATGATAGGTTTTGGTGTAGAGGTAAAAACATCTTAGGGAATCCTTCCAAAGTAGAATGTGATTGCATATTTGGATCTTCTTGAAAAAATTATGCACTTTCAAAATAAAACATAATCTCATTTTCGAGTCCGTATGCATAAGTTATAGCTTTCATAAGTTGTAGGACATCTGTAGTGATGAAATCTTTGGGGCAATTTTACAAGCTTAATCGGTAATTATGAAACGACTGAATCAATTTCATAATTGATAGTCTATATTAAGGGGTAATTTCAAAACTATTGCTTTGTGTTAAGTAATGGTTTTACCGTGTATGTTGTAAAAGTAAAGTAAGGGCCCATAATAAATGATTTTCTCATCTTGTGTGTTTCAAGAGTCTTTGGCATTTAAAGGGAATTCTATAGTTTGTATAACAAAGTCTATTTTGGATGGGGAAAAGGTAACTCTTGGCATGGTTCTCTTGTATGATCTCTTCAAGAAGGAGAGAAGAGTGGTAGGAGAATAACATAGATGTTGCATAAGACTAGTTCATGTTTAGAGACAAAGTTAGTAGCACAACATATGAATCGACCTTTGAGCAGTCTAAGTTCAACTTTATAAGGGGTGTTTACCTAAACTGTAATTCCATGAGAGGAGATGAGTCCTCAATTATATTGTAAGCATTTATAAGTTTTGTAATCTCTCTAGTTGTTGTAGGTGTTCATGAGTGACTGAGTATTTATTATGTTGTGTGTGTGCAACTGGATTGATTTGAGTGATCAAAGTGAGAGGGTGTGAACCTGAAACTTATTGAGATGCTTGAGCAAGTTCTTGTATTTTGAATTTTGATGAGTGTGATCAACAGTTATAGTAATTATTAAAGAGTGTGAATTCTCTGATGTTCTCAAATGTCATGAAGTGTTGAATTGCAATCATTTGTATTTGTTCATGTCGAGGCAATGGAATGATCGTAATATTTGTGAAATTAGAATGTGTGTTTTAGAATGACCCAAAATTTAGATTACAAGGATAAGGTTATTCTTCATTAGACCCCTATTAATGAAGTCATGAAGGGGAAACATGATAACTATCAATGAACATGCCAATAATACCTAATTTGAACCAATAATTGACAAATAGGCTAGCCATTTAAGTGTTTACAACATGACGAAGATTTAAATCCCTTTATAAAAGTTTCAATTAGCTTGTGCTTGAAGTAGGACTCACTTATAAATGTCACTATAAAAATCATTAGGCTTATTTGTTATGGAGCCCAACCTCAAACCACCCCACGTTGTCAATGCTTCTCACATAAGAAAACACATGGGACTATTTTCTTGTGCAAAGTTCCCTCATGCAGGGGAATAATGACAACCATGGTCCTCACATAATTATAAACCAACTTGGGGCCCTTGTATAAAGACACGGGGAGGATTTTTATCTTATTCAAATATAAAGTGTGTTTAACATTTCACTCTTAGTTCCACTCTGTTACCTTAAAGGGTCCATCTAGATATGTGGACCACAAGAAGATACATCTTCCCATCAAACCATGTACTTAGATACAAATGTTGTCCATTAAGTTCACTTATAAATGTCACTATAAAAATCTACTTCATACACTATCATAGGACAAAACAATATTGAAATCATTAGGCTTCTCTGTTATGGAGCCCAACCTCAAACCACCCCACGTTGTCAATGCTTCTCACATAAGAAAACACATGGGACTATTTTCTTGTGCAAAGTTCCCTCATGCAGGGGAATAATGACAACCATGGTCCTCACATAATTATAAACCAACTTGGGGCCCTTGTATAAAGACACGGGGAGGATTTTTATCTTATTCAAATATAAAGTGTGTTTAACATTTCACTCTTAGTTCCACTCTGTTACCTTAAAGGGTCCATCTAGATATGTGGACCACAAGAAGATACATCTTCCCATCAAACCATGTACTTAGATACAAATGTTGTCCATTAAGTTCACTTATAAATGTCACTATAAAAATCTACTTCATACACTATCATAGGACAAAACAATATTGAAATCATTAGGCTTCTCTGTTATGGAGCCCAACCTCAAACCACCCCACGTTGTCAATGCTTCTCACATAAGAAAACACATGGGACTATTTTCTTGTGTAAAATTCCCTCATCCAGGGGAATAATGACAACCATGGTCCTCACATAATTATAAACCAACTTGGGGCCCTTGTGTAAAGACATAGGGAGGATTTTTATCTTATTCAAATATAAAGTGTGTTTAACACCACACTCTTAGCTCCACTTATAGAATTGGGAGAGGAAAAATAAGATAAGGTTACCTTAAAGGGTCCATCTAGATATGTGGACCACAAGAAGATACATCTTCCCATCAAACCATGTACTTAGGTACAAATGCTATCCATTAAGTTGGGTCCAAAAGCTATGCAACAATATTCTTTTACCCTTTTTCTCTTCACTAGTGCAAACAGTGAAGTCATGACGGGGAAATACAAAACTTATAAACATACCAATAATACTTAATTTAAACTAATAATTGACACCATTGAAGTGTTTACAACATAATCAAAGTTTAACTCCCTTTTAAAATTTTCAATTAACTTGTGGTTGAAGTCGAATACACATATAAATGTCACTATAAAAATCTATTTCATAAAGACATAATAATTGGAATCATTAAACTTATGTATTATAAAAATCAACTCTAAATCACTCCATGTTAATACTTTTCGTATAAGAAAACACACGGAGATATTTTCTTATATATACGAATAATGACAATCATGGCCCTGACATAAATATAAACCAACTTGGGACCCTCTATGACATGGTGAGATTTTTTTTAAAGATAAAATGTGTTTGACACTTCACTCTTAGTTATCCTCCATAAAATTACGTGAGGGAAATAAGATAAGGTTACCATAAAGGGTCCACTACGTATACCTAGAATATATACCCTACCCTACCAATAAGGGTAATTTATGTGGGACCCTTTGCGTACGTCACTAATCCAACATCAAGAGAAGCAAACGAAGGTCGTCGAATATTCTCCACCTTGCCCTCCTAACTTCCATAAATAAAGGACGTGAAAGACTATATAGTCCACGACAATACGTTTCCTGAGTCCGAGCTTATGGCAAAAATTAAAATAACGCGTACAATGCTTTACTTTAGCTACTGCGAATCATCGTGATTCGTAGGTGACAGGTTCGAACCCCCGGAAGGAGCAATCACACCGTATGCCCGTCCATTCCATTTTAAACCAAGCCAAATTAGCCGGATAAAAGCATTATTATAAATTCGTATCACCAGCCACTCGATTTCCCAACTGCTTATTCTCATGGAGAGGGCTGTCGACGTATACTCACAAAATATGGGTAAATAGAAAGCTTCTGCTAAACTGCACATAATGGCGACCTTGAGTGTCTGCGCGGTTGGCCGGGTTGGCTGTGCATCAAAAATTTTAAGGTACAGGGAGCCTTCGATGCCTACACTTTGTTTTCACGGCGATGGTGTTCACAAGCTTCGTTTCAGTGGTTTTTCGGCGTCGGAGGATCGAGTCCTGCCGCATTGCAGGTACAAATTTGGTTTGTTATTATGTTGTAAGTTTATTTATTTTCACTGCCGTAGGTGGATTGGCGAAGGCTCGGTGCACTTTGTAGCGTGATATTTTGTTAAAATTGTGAATATAGATGAACTGCCTCTTAGGATTCGGTCCTATGGAAGGGGCTATTGTTCCTAATTTAATTGGCAGGTGGTTCCATGAAAGCTTGTTCTATTAAGGGGGCTGCTGCTCCTATTTTTTATTAGCAGGTCTTTTAAAATTTACCGGATGGTCCCATGGAGGCAATTATCTAGTCTGTGGTGGGGCTATTGCTCCTAATTTTTTATTGACAGACAGTCCTTTCAAAGTTTACCTGATGGTCCTATGGAGGCAATTGCCTAGAATTTTCTCTTCTAGTGCTGCTGAAAAAAATCCGGAATTTGTGTTTTTAGCATAAAACTCTTTTTTTTCCCTTTGTTTATTGGCTCTTGGCTTATTTACAGCGGCAAGCAGGGTATTATTTTATTATATATATACATATTTGATGAAGTTTTGACGAAGTGCTAAGGATTGAGGGTTTCATGCCGTCAGATTTTAAATTATCAATAAATAAAAAATTAGTTATAAAGTTGTTAAATTCGTCAAATCTATATATTAGCAATAAGTTTAAATTTACATATGTTTTCTTAAAAATTTTATTCATTGAATTTTTTCATAGTAACAAGCCTATAAATGTCCTGGATATCGAATCAAGGTCTTGCAGATTGCAATAAACCTGCAGTGCCAGTTGTTCTACTACGTATGGTTTTTGTAACATACAATTTGATTTCATGTAATTCTTCGGTTTTCTGTACGGGTTAATATTCAGGAAAATTAGGAGACTTTTGCAAAGAAACAGGCCGAAAATTAATATTCAGAAAAATAAGGACACTTTTGCAAAGAAAGAGTCAGAAATTTTGTTATTAAAAATAAGTAGAATAAAATAATTTACTGCTTGATCCTGCAAAAATATTTAGTGAGTACTCCATTAGTTGCAGTTGCCCCCGGATGGGACCACTCTGTTAGCCGCTGCTGGAAAGATCAAACCCGTCTCTCAAGTGTGGGGTTCCAGGGAGCGGTTACAGCTTCTATTGGTGCAGGTGGTTCCATGAACTATTAAAATCTACCAGCTGCAATTTTTTTAAAAAAAAGGAGCATTTCAGCTTCTTGTTGGAGATCGGGGACAAGAAATTGGCAGCAGCGGAAGAGATTTTTTGCGGAAAGATTTATGGTTTAATTTTGATGATAATCATTTTTCAAACTAATGTTTATACTAGCACTCTTCAAAACTTGTGGCAGATTAGAATATTTGTTTTCCACGAGACAATGTAATTGCACAAATCTCCAAAGTTTTCTCTGCAAAACCTCTGAGAAAACTGATGAATGCCCTCTCGATGGGACCACTCGGTAACACCTGCAAACAAATATTTCTTAAAAAATAATGCGCGCACCCAATGCTTTAGATTCATGTTTTCGTACCTGCAAATTTTTATGGGGTTACTGCAGAGTAAAATGAGGAGCAATACCCTCCTCCATGGGACCTCACCTGTAGAATCTTAAGCTAAAAGATCAGATCGACAATTTCATAGGATGGATACTTTCGGCTGGTGCTGATGAAGGGGTCAGTGGATGTTTGCAGGATTCGTTGAAATATTGTAAGAAATTTATGTGCCAAATGGCAGCCTTCATTTAAATTTTATTTTTTGAAAGTATTAACTTCCAGTTTTATTTGTAAAACTAAAAAGAACTGCAGCCAAAATTGTCAGTTCCCATGAACCAGTTTACTACATATTTCTCCAGCATTTTCTCAGCAGCACCCACTAAGACACTGGTCCCATGGAGGGGGCTTACCATGATTTTCTGTGATGGAGCTATATGCAGAAATATGGTTCTATGAAACACAAAATATTCAGTTAGTTGCTGCTGTTTTTTAAAACTCTAAATAAATTCAAAAGTTAAATTATTTAAAAAAAATCTTACCATATACATCCTTCCACTTGACATAAAATCTCCCAAAATTTTCTGAGTGGGTGCTGCAAAATTGTAGCCCCCCTTCTTCAGCAAGGGCACAAACTCTCCTAAAAAGCAGCCAGCTCCACTTTTTATGGTGAAAATTATTTTTATTCTTACAGCAGTTTAAAAAACTTGTCATGGGACCACCTGCGCATGAAAAATAGGAGCTGCAGCCCCCTCCATGGGATGCCATCCTAAGAAAATTCTGGAAGCTGCAGTTCATGGGACCATTGCCTTATATCTGAATTCATGGGACCATTGCCTTATATCTGAAGAGGGCTCTCAAATGCGAAGTTGGTGTGCTTGCTAGACCTGGACTTAAAAAACCATCCTTACCTTTCATCTTTTAATTAATCAATAAATCGATGGATTTTTATGTATTTGATGTTTCTATGGTGCATCAATATTTAATATCATTTTCGGGGAACTAATTGTGGGAATATCAAGCCAAGTTTGACCAGTATTTCACAAGTAGTGGTTCACAAGACCCCTTCTCTCATGTGCATGAATGATCCACTTGGCACTCGTTGCATCTAGGGGGTGCTCCTAAAGGTGAAGCACCGGAACTTCCTAGAAGGTTACCCATCCCATCACTACCCTAGCTCAAGCACACTTAACCATACAGTTTCCCCCCACAATCAGGGAGTATGATGTTTATGGAGTTTCCTGCATGGCATTTATCTTTTATGTTAAATGTTGCAAGTTTGCAACTATTTATGATGTTTGTCAAAATGGCCTAGAATGGTTGTTTGCATCGGAGACTTCTTTGGGTTTCCTTTGGCAAATGTTTTCAAGAGCTTTAAGGAAAAGTTTTACTTTAGTTTTATGGGAGGATGAGTAAGCCTTATCTATTAATTTTATCTCTTTATATTTTTTATTTGATTTCTCCTCCTATTTGTTTAGCTCAAATTTCAGGGCTACATAAATTAGGAGCAGATGCTTTGGAACTTCTTTTCTAAAATTGGAACTAAGAAAAACAACTTTAACAAATGGCAATAATTCCCCTTCTTAGATTAAATTTGTGATCCCATGAACTTCAAAAACATCTATAGCTGCCTAGGCACATGATTTTGAGCAAGTGAGGCTTAGAGATTGAAAGCTAGCACACACATATTAAGATGCCAAGGTTTGAGCTCAACTTTAAATAAATTTCCCAGTGGGGGATATACACCAGTTGCTTGAGATATAGGTGATCACGATGACCCGGGACGATACCTTATTGCAGGAGGAATCGCTCCAGCCCTGCCGATGGTAACCAACAATCTAACTCTTAAGTGCTTGGCAAGAGGGTTTTCCTTACCCAATTAGGCATCAGTTTAAAGGAAGAAATTAATTTCTGAGGAATTACAACTATATCAAGGAGTTTATGAGTTTTTGGAAGGTTATACTGTAGTAATTTTAATTACAGTTGCAAATTACCAATATTTTTGCAAAGACAACATATTGTGGTTTCACATTCACTCTTCACACCACATGTTGGAATATGCACACAGGCCTTTATGGGAACTATTTGCTAAGAAAAGGCTTTTGCTTTGATAGACATGGGAACAATTGTGAGATACCAGGTTGTCCATGATTCAAATCGTCAATTGTAAGTTCCAAGATTTGTTTGCACTCCTTCCTTGTTTGGAGGAATTTGAGTTCCATTGATCCCGACAATGACTCAACACAACTAGATAAGAGTAATAGTTTATTTTTGGAAGGTCAACGATTTTTCGAAAAATTTGAGCACAACATAAATCCTAGTTTCAGAGGCCTTTGGAGCATTTTTGGAGCTCAAAGAGCCTTGCTACTGAGCTTTAGCTGGGTGAATGTCTTTTTAGTGAGCTGAACTTTCTGGAAAGGTTTTATAATTAGAAAATCAAAGAATACCCAACAAAGTTGACCTTAACAAGGTGGCCCAACTTGACTTGCTTTATTAGCAATTCTTCTTCTAGTAGATCTCTTATTCTTAGGAGTTGTTCTATTTGCATGCCTATGCATGTTGAAAGGATATTTTTGATATTGCTAAATGATAACTAGGGGAGGGCTCTAGACTTGCCAAAAATAAAAAGATGAGTCCCTGAAAGAAAATTTACATTGGGAACCAAAAATGAAAATACTTACTAACAATTCCAAACCCACTAGAACGTCCAAAGTTAGCCCCCGACATGGAGGAATAGTGAGCTTTTATTCCCACAACATGCTAGGGGACACCACCAATCCCCTCTAATAGAACTACCACCAATGGTATGAAAATGATTCTCTATTTATCAACCCTGTAGTGGATCATAATTCCTTGACTTGGAGTCCTCAAGACCAGAGAGCAAATATCATTTTACTCAATATATAAGCACACATACTTCCATAGAAGCACCCAACTATTATAGATGCAATGACTATTAAGCACACATCCATCTATCTCAAGAGGCAGCCCCTCTACTTAGAATTTGTAGAGTAAAACATACTCAAATGCATAGAAGAAGTACGCTTAAGCTTTTGAAGAGAAAGCCTTTACCCATGCCATAGTGTTAAGGAATTCAATAGACCTTCAATTGTCCAACCATCATGCTTACATCAAATTAAGCAAGAAGAAACACAAAATAGTATATGACTAGTCATATATAGAGACAAACATTCCACTTCAGAGAAAACCATGTCATAAATTTCTATAGGTCGATTCATTGCTATCAAAAAGTATAGATTCATACACTGCCTACTGTCATCGACCAACATAGTTTTGAACTTGAAAAGGAAAGCATAAAATATATAATTACAATTTTACCACAAATGGATACACTTTACTGTTGCAAGACCAACCTGGACTACTCTAACACTATTACTTCCTCCCAGGCCACATTCATATCCTTGGCCTCTCCTTCATCCTCATCAGATGGGGGAGAACAAGGCGTTGAAAGGAAATTATTAGTTTTGTTTATCTTTAAATAAAAATCCTATTTGCATGCCTATACATATTGAGTGGATATTATTAGCTTCATTTAACTTTAAAGCATTTTACTATCTTTAGTTTTCTTTAGCTATAAGACAAGGTTTTACCCTATTGTAATTCAGAGTGGATAGCTGATATCTATTCAACAAAGATAACTTTCTTTTTAGAAACTCTCTTACTATCTTGCAATAAATCTTCGTTTATTACTCTTGAAATATGTGTCAATTCAATATGGAAGAGTTTGGATTTATTATAAAATACGAATCCCCAATAATTGGTGTATTGTCCCCTAGATTGAATCCTCAATTTGGATCAGTGGTATTAGAGCAAGTTAGATCTTGCATGTCCCACTAAATTAGGTTAGGGAATTGGAAGTTTGGCTTGGAGACAAAAGATCCATCTGACTTTCTTCCTCATAGATGCAGGCAACCACAGATGGACGTAGGAGGAACAAATTCCTCGGACCCAGTAAAGGCAGTGCTCGAAGAGGCTCTGGCAAAACAAAGGGCTTAAATGATAACCCAATATATGCAGATTCTTTAGCAAATGCCAAGTAGCACACCAATAGCTCCAGAATGGTGGCCTTTCCAAGGGTCGACACCCTTTAGGGTACAAGTAAATTTTGATATCTCAATGTTTGAAGGTAAAATAGAAGCGGTTGCCCTTGAAAACAAATGCCGTTCCAAAAGGACATTTTTTACCGAGGCACATGAATTTGATCTAATACAAGAAACTGATGAGGGCGAGCACTTCTTTCATCCTATGGACATAGGTAAGCAAATTATGGATTTTGACCCCTATTTTACTATTGGTACAATGCAGGTTGCAACATCGTCATCTAAGGAAGGTCTTTTTCATTCATAGATGTGGGTGCAACAAAAAGATCACTTGATCGTGAACAGTGGAAGTGAGAAAAATTCGACATCTACAAAAATTATATGGAGGATATGTTTAAAAACTTGTCTTATAGCTAAAGAAAACTAATAATAGTAAATTACTATAAAGCTAAACAAAGCTAATAACATCCATTCAACATGCATGGGCATGCGAATAGGAGTTGTAATTGGCATGCTTGTTGGATATCAGCGATAACTAGGTCAGGATGGGGTCCTATAGATCTAGACCTTGTAGGCATACCTTTATGTCTTCTAGTTTTTCTATGAGTTTATAAGTGTGCAACTAGTTACTTGTTGATTGACCTTGACCTAGTTAGCCTAGGTGGAGTATCTAGGATAGATGAATTTAGGCCCTTCTTCTAGTGCCAATCTTAACCTATTGATCAATTTTTTAGCACAAATGTAGGTTATTAAGGGGTTTGATGAAAAACCCTCCTATTTTAGATTTTATATAGGAAAACTAGTGTACAAGTTACCTTAGCCTCGAAAGAGACATAGGAAATAAAACAAAACTAATAATATCCTTTCAACATGCATAGGCATGCGAATAGGACAACTTCTAAGAATAAGAGATCTACTGGAAGAAGAACTACTAATAATAGCCAGTTGGCTTAGGACACCTTGTTGTGGTCAACTTTTATGGGTATTCTCCATTTTCTAATATAACACCTATCCAAAAAGCTCGGCTTGCCCGAAAGACATTCATCCAACTAAAGTTTGGTGGTGAGGCTCTCAGAGCTCAGAAAAATACTCCGAAGGCCTCCAAAACTGCCATTTATGTTGTGCTGAATTTTTTCAGAAAATTGTAACTTTCTAAAAATAAACCATTACTCTTATCTATTTGTCCCAAGTCAATGTCAGGATCATTCATCCCCCCTTGCGAAGCAATGGGCCCCAATGCGTCCAATTCTTCCAAATGTGAAATTAATTGTTGAATTTGACTCGTAGTTAACAACTTTCCAGAGGAATTTGCTAATGTTTGGTATATTTTACCATTGTATTTATGCCCTGGTCAACAATGAATCGCATTGAACAGTCAAGATTTAACCCTATGACCTATAACAATTCAACAATACTTGAAGTGTCTAGGAAAGGTGGAAAATATTGTCGATGTAGTTCCACATTGAACATTGGATGTAACCCAAGATAGGGTGGCAATTTTAGCTCAAAGGCATTCGTGCCTACTTGCTTAATGATTGTGTAGGGCTTGTATCAAAGAGCCCTGGGTTTCCTGTTTGGGCCTTTCAAACATTCTTTTTCTCCAACTGTAGCTATACCTTATCACCAACCTTGAACTGGTGAGGGCCTCGATCCTGGTCATGTCATTGCTTGTACTTATGGCTGGTTTTCTGCAAGATTTCATGCACCTGCTTTTGGATTTGTTGGATTCATTCAATAGATCTAGTGGCCTTTTCAAATTCTTTCCATGCATGGTGAGATCCTTCCTCCAACACAATAGGCAATGCCACATCAATGGCAACTAATGGATGAAATCCAAAACAAACCTGAAAAACACTGTCTTGTGGAGTCCGAAAGTTCTCAACTAGAGCCATGTTGGATGTATAGTAAACTATCATCCCATGTCCATAGATGTTTTGAGTTATACATCAGAAGTAGATGCACCATCATATGATTATTTATTTATGATTGTCCATCTATTTGTGGATGAAAAGAGGTGGACTTCGTTAGCTTGGTGTCCATCATGGACCATAATGTAGACCAAAAAGTGCTAAGGACTCTGTTGTCCCTTTCTAACACAATGGTTTGTGTTAAGCCAGAGTGGACCCACACATGCTCAAAGAAGAGCCTCACACTATCTTCAGATTTGATCCCTTTTGTACAGTGCATCAACACTACCATCTTGGAAAACGTGTAAACCACAATAAAGACACAGTCACGACCACACCTAGTCATGGACAGCCCTTACATGAAATCCATAAACACTAACTCCTAAGGTCGAGTGGGGATCAATAGAGGTATGTAAAGACCCTGCTTTTTGTTGGTTGGTTTTGCTATTGCACATGTTGTGCATGCTCTAATATACCTACTAACATCATGATGAATCTTTGGCCAACAGAAGTATTTCCAAAGTACTACCACTGTCTTTTCCACTCTGAAGTGTCCTACAACTTGGTCATATTGTGCCTCCTAAATCATCTTTCATAGTTCTATTATCAAAACACATAGGTGTCCCAAGTGACAAAAAATCCCTTTGTGTAGATGATAGTTTGCAACCTTTTGACCCATACTTAGTGTTTGATATATTGCGGAGAACTCAAGATAACTACCATAAAACATGGGCCATTTAGAAGTCTTGTGGCCACATTAATCCACGACTATTGTTAGTGTTGTAATTAGAGGGCAGCTTAAACAGCCTACAACCCAATTGAAACTACCTTTCTTGCGCCTAATGTTAAGATTAAATTGTTGTAGGTAGGTAGACCACTTCTGATGACAATCATTTCATAACTTGCCCTGGGTCTGCATGAACTGCAAAGGCTTATGACCTATATGGATGATGGTCTCCATTCCCATAATGTAAGCTTCCATTGCCTACACGCCCAGAAAATGGCATAAAGTTCTTTGTCATGTGTAGGATACCTACATACCGTATCTGTGAATGTTTCACTTTGGTAGGAAATTAGGTGCCTATGTTGGGTGAGGACTGCATTGATTGCATATTCTAAAGAATCAAATTCAATCTCAATGCGTAGTTGCAGATCTGGTAAAGCAAGGACTGGTGTTGAGCAAAGTCTCCCTTTTAACTCCTCAAAAGCCAGAACACAAACTTCGCCTTTGCTCCCCCTTTGGTTGCTTGGTTCAGGGACCATGCAAGATGAGAGAATCCAAGCACGAACCGACAATAAAAATTGGCTAACCCCAAGAAGTTTTTGAATTCAGTAAGTGTTGTTGGGGTTGGTCACTCTGATGATTCAAATCTTCTCTAGGTCAACATGAACATCATCCGTGTCTACGATGTTATCCTAGATATTGTACACTTTATAAAGCAAAAGACGACTTATCTCTATTAGTATATAGCTTATGACTGCGTAGGGTGTCAGGGACTTGTCAAACCTGTTATAGGTGCTCCTCCCATGTTTTGATGAAAATAAGGATGTCATCCAAGTAAACAACCAAAAAGCAATCAATGAAAGGTCGTAAATATATCATTCATCATCCACATAAACGTTGGAGGTGCATTGGTTAAGCCGAAGGGAGTGACTAAACATTCAAATAGACCTTCTTTGGACTATAATGTTGTCTTCAAAACATAAGATGGCTCTATGGGTACTTGATGATACCCTGACTTCAAATCAATCTTTGTGAACTTTGCTCCATTGAGATGGTCTACGAGGTCATCAATGCGCGGGAGTGGATACTTGTTTTTGACAATGATCTTAATGAGGGCCTTGTAGTTAATACAAAGTCACTAAGTCCCATCCTTCTTTCAAGTTAACACGATTGGGCTTCCACAAGGTGAGCATTGGGCCGAATATGGCCTTTTTGGATTAGCTCCTAGATATGTCACTTGACCTCTTGATTTTACAACCTCGAGTGCCCGTATATTGGTCCATTTGATAAGGATGCCCTCAAAATCAAGTCGATGGGATGTGTCACCTAACAGTGTAAGGGCACACCAATAGGTGTAGTCAAGACCTTTGGGTAATCTATTAGGACCTACTCCACCTGTTGTTGTTGTATAGTTTGATTTTGTATAGCAATCTGAATTGTTGCAATGCCCTGCCAAGTACTCTCTAGCCTAATAAACATTAGAACAAACCTTCCAGTGTAACCAACGCACACCTACACTGGTTTGCACTAATCAAACCCATTGGCTTCTTAGGATAGACCTTAAGAATTCGATAAGATTGTTATGGGTTTTGAACTAATAGATTCTATCTCCTTTCCACATACATGGATGCCCACGCAAAAGATCACAAACTTCTAGTGGTGTCACATCACACAACACCTCATCTTTGAATGGCTTGATTGTGTATGGAAGATGACATTGTTGACTAACATAAATTTATCTTTGCCTTGGCTTAGTCATCCAATAAAATACAGTTGATATCTCTTCCACAAAGGTTGTTTTCTTTTTAGAAACTCTCGTATTATCTTGCAATAAACTTTTGTTTCTTACTCATGCAAATTTGTGTTAATTCAACATAGAAGAGTTTGGCTTTATTATAACATAGTAATCCCTAGTAGTTGGTAGGTTGTTCCCCAGATTGAATCATCAAGCTGGATCATCCATACTGCTTGCAATGGATGCAAGTTAATGCCAAGCATGTTGCAATTAAAACTTGGTGTTATGGATGTCTTCTTATATTCTTTGCATGATGCTTGTTGGAGGTTCAATTCGCACTATAGGAAAGTTGAATCCATGAAGGGCTAGTGGTTCAGAGTGCCTAGTAGCGCCGGTGGGAGGTTTTAGGTTTGAGTCCTAGCTGGTCCATGTTTTACAGCAGTTGCAAGCCTTAAAATAAATTTTATCTTCAGTAACATTCTTTTCCATTTGAAAAAATAATCATGCCAGGATAATCTTGAAGTTGGAAAAGACCATCAAGTGATATCCAAGTAACCCTGTAGTTTGAGATGAATTGAAAAAACCTCTAGACTATCTATAGGAGCTTGAGCTTAAGCTTAAGCTTAAAACCATCTACAAGTACTTATGTCATCTAGATTGTAAAGCTAAAATGCAATTGCAAACTTAGCCACACATTTTCCATGTGACCTTGACCAAACCTGCCATTGTTGTGCTCACCACTAGTTTGGAAGAGAATGGGTGGTACATAAGCACATTTACATGTAATCAACAATTACATCATTTGATCCAACATCGCTTAGTTAGAAAAAACATTCCAAGTTTCCATAGGGGACTGTGGTAGTGAATTATGTTGAGAGGCTTGAGATGAGATCGCATCAGAGAGATCACGTCATGGTCCTCCGGCAAAAATATCATGTTGTGGTCCAAGGGCAGATAGACTATGTTGAGGTTCAACGACAAAGATGTTATTTGAGGTCCAATGGCTAAGAGACCATGTTTGGTTGAATAGTACAAACGAGACCATTTTGTAGTCTAGTGGTTGTAACATAAAATTGAAGACCGGAGACATGGAGAGGTGATAACTCTATCATACATACACAAATTTAAGTACCATTTTTTTGATTTCGCATACATTATCGAGTAGAATGCATGGTGCCATTAGATCCATGTGGTGTATGGTCTAGTAGCCACAATAACATGTCAAAGACCCATCTTGTCGTCTATTGGTCACAATACCATGCCAAAGACCGTAAGTTTCTTATATAGACTTGGATTCGAGTGCAATGTTTTTTGGGTTCACATGGTTTTTTGAGGGGAATGCAATGGATACATGTGATCAATGTGACTTATGGTTTAGTGGCCGTGCCACCATATTGAATACCTTATGGTCTAGTAGTTGTGAAATCATGTCAAAGGCCATTTAGAACAAATCCAATCTCTTGTATAATAAATACGGTATTATGGGAGAAAAGTATTTCCTCCTATAGGAAATGTAATACCATGGGATAAAAACCATTGCCTCCTATAGTGGATGCAACACCATGGGAGCAAAGTCATCCTCCTAATTTGGGCACGATAATTTGGGGCAAAGCCATTTTTATACTAATATGGGCGTACCATGAAGCTTGTTGATTAACAGTTGGCCTAGTTATAGCGGTGTCTAATTCAATATCACAAATCTTAGTCTCATGACTCTTTTTGTGAAATTATTTGCAGATTGAGTACTCTGCCTATGCACATTTGTTCATAGAGTGGCCATGTTGCATGAATTGCATGAAGAATTTAGAGTTGAACAACTAAACATGGAAAAGAATCAAATTGCAGCACATACATGGGTAAACACACAAATTTACCCTATAGAAACCCAATGTGGGAAAACTCTAGCAAGTGGGGTTGTGCCTTCGATCCACCATCAATAAGAAATGCAAGGTTACAAGCTCACAAGGCAATGGCATACAACCAAACACCTATCTCCCTTGTTTTGCATCTCCAAACTTTGTTCTTTGATGTTGTCTTCTTCCTCTATTCTTTGCAAACACTCTAGATGTCCTTTCAACTTCCCTCCAAAGGTCTCTTAACCAAGGCATGCCCAAAGTTCGACGTAGATAGCTCCTAATGACTAAACAGCCCAAAGACGACATGCCAACTGATCCACATTCCAAGAGGGCATTTAGTGTCAACTTCTATCTTATTTAGGACGGGTTTGGTCCTAAACAAACTTGTAACTGGTTTTGATGCTGAGTTCGTTCATCACTGAACTTATTTGTTTTCTGTTCTGAGTTTGGGTATGGCCATGGATGAACTTGTCGTAAATTCATTAGGACAAGTTTGGTCCAACTCAAATCCATCTCTGATACCTGTTGACCAAATAGAACTTCAAGTAGCTTCCTTCCTACCTGCTTCCTCTCAGATGATTTCCAGATCCTTACATTATGTTTAGAATACCTATACAATTCTGCTTTAGTCTTACAAATCTTAGAGAGAACGGATTACATAAGGAATGTGCTCTAAGGGTCATACATGCTTTTTACACCAGAGATCCAACACGTGTGAAGTGAACTACATTACAACAAGATCCAGTTTGGCTCACACCTCCCTAATGAGGAGGCTTTTGGTATTGAAAAGCTTAATTCTCTACAAGATGAGGCAACATTTCCTTCACTCTTTCCTCGGAGTGCCATTTGGCCTTGCTTGTCAGCTGATCCTTCTATCCAATCTACTAATATTCTAGCTCTCCTCTCCTTGTTTCTCTTACTTTCTGCTGCAGCACCATGTCTTCTTATAACTTGTTTTGTGCACATGGTGCCAAGTCTTCAAATGTAGGTAGCATGAGACCCGATTCTTCTTCATTCAACGTGGAGGGCTCAAATAGGTGTAGGTTTTCCACATTGACAATAGTATACATTCTCATGAATGGAGGCATGCCTAGTCTGAAATCATTCTCACTTACTTTCTCAAGATTCTCAAAGGGACCATATAGTAAGTAAGCTTTATTGCTTTCCCTTGGAGTCTATCTTCGCTCAAGTACATCCATACCTTGTCCCCAACTTAGAACTTGTTCTCAGTCCTATGCTGATCATACCTAGCCTTGTACCTTGCTTGTGAATCCTTGAGCCCATCTTGATCTTGGAAGTAGATTTGCCTAATTTTCTCAATGAACCTTGAGTCTCTTTCCATTTCAGAATTTGTTCCTTCTTGTTCTCTTGGCTGCCCCATCATAATATCAAAAGCATTATGTGGAACATACCCAAAACACGTTTCAGAAGGAGACTTACTAGTTGATGTGTGCACAACCTTATTGTAGGAATGCTGACTATCAAGTTCTCATCCCACGACTTAGGATGCTTCCTATTGTGACCTCTCAAGAGCTGAACTAATGTTCTATTTACCATTTCAGCTTGACCATCAGCTTGTGAAAATAAATCCTTTATGAGGATGCTCGATATTAGGAGACCATGTGAAGGAAAATCTCATTTGAATGCATAGAGGTGGAAGTAAAAGATGTCTCACAATAGCTAGATAAACAATGGTAGTAGTGCCAACTAGCTATTGAATAACAGGGGCACTTGTCGGACCATAAGACTAGTATGTAGAAAATCAGGAGTTTTAGGAAGTGTAGCTAAAAATCCAATAAAACGATGTTGATATCACTCTATAAATGACAGAATATACTCTGAAGAGGGACCATTGTATAAGATGGACAACCAATCCACACCTCAAAGTTAGGCGGTAGTGGAACACACAACTCAAAGGTAGTTGTTTGAAGCGTTCACACCTTGAAGGTAGCTCATAAGTCAGCTTACACGACGATGGTATCCAGTTGAAGAGTCCAAACCTCAAAGGTAGCTAGAATGAAGCAAACACCTCAAAGGGAGTTGGTTGAAGAGGCCACCGCTAGATGTAGTTGGACATGAAGCACACACTTTGAAGGTAGCTGGTAGGGAAACCCAAACCATAAAGTTAGCTAGTTTAAAAAGCCCCACATCAAAGGTAGATGGTCATGAGACACACAGCAAAGGTAGCTGGTTGAAGAGCCTACCTCTCAATGGTAGCTTGTCGTGAAGAACATGGGCACTTGGTTGAAGGTCCCATCCCTCAAAGCTAGCTAGGCATGAAGCACACATTAGCTGGTTAAAGAGCTCCCACCTTAACGGTAGCTAGTCATCAAGTACACACCTCAAAGGTAGATGGATAGAGAGCTTACACCTCAAAGATATCTGGTCATCAAGCACAAACCTTGAAGATAGCAGGTTGAAGATCCCACAGTGGGAAAGTAGCTAGTAATGATGCCCACACCTCAAAGGTGGTTGATTGAGGAGTCTACACCTGAAGGGTAATTAGTCAAGAAGTAGCAACAAAGGTCCATTGCTCATGTATGGGAACATGAAAAGATTTGGAACATAATGTTGGACAGTAAGGATACTAAGGTGCAAACATCAACAACTCCCTACCTACAATCAAATAATTAGATCAAAATAATAAACCAAATATTGGTACCGTGGAGAGAAATTGTGAATCAGAATAAAATTGAACAAACGTTTAATTATTATTATTCTAAAATCTCTAGAACTAGTCAGATTAGAATCTAGTTTTCGATAAATCTTTTGGGGACAAATGACCTGCCATTAGGGAGGTATAATTTGAAATTGATGAGTAAGGTAAAACATTCCACGTGTCCGAAGGGGGCACTTTGATATGGAACCATGTTAAGGGGGCACTTTGATATGGAACCATGTTAAGAGGTCATTTGAGATTGAAAGAGAGACCAAGTTGTGGTTCAGTGGTAGAGAGACCATGTTGTGGTCCAATGGCTAAGAGACCATGTTGAGGTCCAACGATGAAGCGACCCTATTGAGGTCCAACAACAAAGAGAACATGTTGTACTTCAGCCGTAGAGAGACCATTTTGTGGTGAAGCGGCTTCAAACCCATGCAAAAGAGCCATTTTGTGGTCTAGTGGGTACGAGACTGTATTGAACACTGTAGACACAAAGAGGTCATAACTTTGTCATAAAAAATGATACGTTACTGGATACTGCTGTATAGGGTCCTGGATACGGATACGATATGGATCCGATACGGATACAGGTTCGATATGCAGGGGGATACAGGCAGGATACGTCCTGTCCCCTGCGGATACGCCCGGATACATTTTGGGACGTATCCGGACGTATCCACAAGGGGCAGGACGTATCCTGCCCGTATCCCTTGCATATCCAGCAGTTTTTTTTGTTTTTTTTTGCAATTTCGCCTAATAAAAAGTGAAACCCGAACTTCAAAAAACAATTAAAAACAAAATAAAGTATGAAAACCTATCTGCAGTTTCAATGGCTGGCTGTGTTTTCAAAATGTGAGCCTCAATCAATTCATCTGTATCTTCTTTATTAGGGCTGTATACAACAGCTATGAAGGCTGCCAGAGCGAGTCAGCAAGTCTTCCAGTTATTGGATCATGATTCAGTCTTGCCAAAATAAAGGAAATAAATGTCTGTAACATGATCAAGATGAGGGAGAGGTTGAAATCAATAATGTCTTTTTTTTGCTTATCCTTTATGTCCCAAAAATATGGTTCTCCAGGACTCTTTTTGTGCAGTACATACAGTAAGATCAGTTGCCCAGGTATAATACGAAAGCTCAACTCGTGAATAAGCTCAAAGAAGAGAACAGGCCATAGTCTTAAGTTGATCTAATACCAGGGCATCTCATTGTAATCTTCACCAAACTGCAGATAGTGCATTTTCTTGTCTGTATTTTTGTCCATAGATTGTAACATTTGCACTATGTACTTGTAATAACTAATAAGACTAATCTAAGTTCAACAATTGAATAATATGATATTTGGCATTGAATTATTTGTATGTTTTGTGGTTATTTAACTTATTATGTTTCCTCTAAGCATATTATATGGTTAATTTTGCTTATATGGCTATATTTTATATATTTTTTATTTTTTATATATATTTTTGTACGGCCGTATCCAAAAACGTATCCAGGGCTAAAAAAAAAAGTCCTCGTATCCACGTATCCGATTCTCGTACCCGTATCCATACCTGTATCTGTATCGGCTACTTAGTATTTTTTTATTTTGTTTTTGATAAGAATGCAATTGTTCCATTAGATATATATGTATCTTATTGGTCTAGAGGCTGTAACATCATCTTGAATACCCATCTTGTGGTCTACCGGCTGCAGTACCATGTAGAAGACCATAACTTTCTCATTAAGACTCAAATTTGAGTGCCATTTTTTAAATTCCCACGATTTTTTGAGAGGAATGCAATGGATCTATGACATTGAATGTGAATAATGGTCTAGCGGTTGTAACACCATGTTGAAAATCTATTTCGTGGCATGACAGTTGTGATACATGTCAAAGAACATGTAGAACAAATCCATTTCCTCTTATAGTGGATGCAATACTATGGGAGCATAACATTTCCTCTTATGGCAAACACTACCATTGGAGAAAAAACATTTACTCCTATAGTTGATGCAACGCATGGAACCAGTTATCTTCCTACTGTGGGCGTGGTACCTTGGAGCAAAGCATTTTTATCCTAATTTGGGCATAACATTTAGTTTGTGGTCAAATGTTTGCTAGAGCCTCAAGTTGTGTCAGGAATCCAATGATGTTAAAACGTGTTAATATGCCAACAATGTTGAGTATCTGATCATTGCTGAGTACATATCCACCACGTGTTTCAGCTTCACCCAAATGATTTTCTAACAATTGGGAAAATCTCTTAGGATGTTGTCCTACCCCTTCTTCTTACGATACATACATATTGTATTGAATTGTTCTAGGTTCTCCATCATCGTTGAGCCTCCTGTCATATCTTATGAGAATCATACCTGCATATTTCATGAGACAGCCACAAGGGATAGTGTATTATATTAAATATAGTTACAAGGGATAGTGTATTATATTAAATATAGTCCCATGGGCTAGTGTATTTTATTTACTGTTTTATAGTCAAATGTACTCATCTTGATTCTTTTAGAATCTTCCCTTTACATTCTTTCTAAACTATATAAAATTTAAACATTATACAAATGGGTGTGCAGCATGTATGGATGCTGAAATCTCGTGTTTTCTCTCTTGTTGCTTCAACTGTGCTTGGATTGTTTGGTATTAGGGTCTATTGATTTTTGTCTTTAGATCTAGTACTCTCGAGGGTTTCAATCTTTTACTTTACTAGATCTAACACCCTTAGGCCTTGCCTGATCAAGGCCTTCAATCTAGTCTTCTTGAGGGTTTCTACCTCTAACCCTCTACTAGATCATATCATTTGTTTTCAAAAGCCTATCATATCGATTGTGGCCTTTCAATTTAGCCATCTCAAGAGTTTCCATCTTTTATCCTTACTAGGTGTAACAACCATAGGCCTCTCCTGATCAAGGCACTAGATCTAGTCTCCTCGAGGGTAACTACCTCTTACCCTCCAATAGATCTACTTCTTCTACAACCTTCATATTTGGGGAGTTAATTTTATGTGAATGTTCTTCATTAGATCGACACTACAATCACATGCCTAGCAATAGCTTCTCAAATATGTTTTAGTGTTCTTGTCAATTTTCTGCCAACCCCCCCGCGCCCCGCTTCCCCCCCATCCCCCCCAAAAGGCCTCATATTGCACTGCATATTTCTCCTAGCAGATGTATCCTATCAGAAAAATTCATTCACCATTGGAAAGTACTCTTTAAGAGCTTTCTGGAAAGTTGTCACATTGAAAATTCTGAGCAGTATTGAGGGATCTATGACCTTGAGATGTTGGCCTTCCAGAACTGCTGTACTGCTTTGTTTTTTTTCCAATTGTGTCTCGATCAGAAAAAGATGAAAATTTTCATATCTTGCAATCTGGGAAAGCAAATAAAACACTGTTATTTACATTTTTAGATCTACTTGCTTAGAGGTTTTGTTTTTAGATCATTGGCTGCAAAAAAATTGTCGATCCTATTTCTTAATCCTACATCTGATCTAGAATGTCTCTAAAAGCTACAAGGGAATCCTCATTGGAATCAGTGAGTATTAACACTCTTGAAAAGGCCCTTGTTAGTCATGCTGATAGACTGAGACCCAGACCGGTTATTGACATTTTTAGATCTACTTGCTTATAGGTTTTGTTTTTAGATCACTGGCTGCAAAAAAATTGTGTATCCTATTTCTTAATCCTAGATCTGATCTAAAATGTCTCTAAAAGCTACAAGGGAATCCTCATTGGAATCAGTGAGTATTAGCACTATTGAAAAGACCTTTGTTAGTCATGTTGATAGACTGAGACCCAGACCAATCTAATGCAAAATGTGATGTGAGCATTCCATATTATGCTTATAGAAAATCAATCACACGCTCAACTCCATGAAATCTTCATAATGGTTCCACCTAGCATCTTGGCTCCACGTACAGGACCAAGCTCGTCGTCTTCACTTCCCATGGCTGTCATGGAAATAAATGATTCTCCTTCGCCACCATCTCTACAGGATGCTTGCCATCCTAACCACGAGGCATCGTGTACTCCTCAAATGGTTATTAGCCACATGATCCATGGTGAAGATCATAATTCAAAAACTTGGACTCGGCCAAAACTCAACAACCCAAAATTTTGACTCGGACTGGCAGCTAGGCAAAAAACTCAGCAAATTAAAAATATATATAGATTCATAAAATAAACTTAAATGACATGCAAAATACTGTTAAAAAGCATAAGAAATGAGTTTATAGAATGAATAGGTATATTTTCTATTAGCTTAAGACCCAAAAAGAGTACAGAGCAGTGGTGTTGACAAATTAATACATTCTAGTGGTAAAAATTTAAAATCACTTTCTAAGTTTATTAAGTTTGTATGTATGTTTTTTTTTTCTAAATTAACTATGGTTTGGCTATGAAATGGTATAAGAGAGCAAAAAGGCCAACAAAAAGGCAGGTGCATCTGCTGTTACTGCAGCAACAGGTTCATATCTATGTTACCGATATGGGTACGGGTACGGATACGGGTACGAGAATCGGATACGGGGATACGGCGATTTTTTTTGGGAGGGTTTGGATACGGCCGTACAAAAATATATATAAAAAATTAAAAAATATAAAAATATAGACATATAAGCAAAATTAACCACATAATATGCATAGAAGAAACATAATAAGTTAAATAACCACAAAACATACTAATAATTCAATGCCAAATATCATAATATTCAATTGTTGAACTTAGATTAGTCTTATTTATTATTACAAGTACATAATGCAAATGTTACAACTTACCAGTATGGACAAAAATAAAGACAAAAGAAAATCCACTCTTTGTAGTTTGGTGAAGATTACAACAAGATGACCTGGTGTTAAATCAACTTAAGACTATGCTCTGTTCTCTTCTTTGAGCTTATTCACAAGTTGAGCTTTTGTATTATACCTGTGAAAATGATCTTACCGTATGTACTGCACAGAAAGAGTCCTGGAGAACCATATTTTTGGGAAATAAAGGATAAACAAAAAAAGACATAATTGATTTCAACCTCTCCCTCATCTTGATCATGTTACGGACATTTATGTCCTTTATTTTGGCAAGGCTGAAACGCGATCCAATAACTGGAAGACTTGCTGACTTGCTCTGGCAACCTTCACAGCTGTTTTATACAGCCCTAATAAAGAAGATACAGATGAATTGACCGAGGCTCACGTTTTGAAAACAGTCAAACACAGCCAGCCATTGAAACTGCAGAGAGGTTTTCATACTTTGTTTTGTTTCGTGAAGTCCGTGTTTGACTTTTTATTAAGCAAAATTGATTTTTTTTTTTTTTGCAGGACACACCAGGATACGCCTGGATATGTCACCCAGACGTATCCGAGCGTATCCACAGCTCAGGGACGCTCCTTGGGCGATCCCCGGGCTTCCCCTATGTTCCCGTATCCATGGAGCATTTCCCTGTGCTCCCAGGGCCTAGGGGGGCGTATCCGGTAACGTAGGTTCATATATAACTGGAAATGACATAGCATCTTTAGAAACTCAAAATGATGCTGCATAAGACCTCAAATCTTCTCCCATTTTTGAGGCAAAACAGTTGACATCTATGACTTAGAAGTCTGCTGCATCACAACAGAAGAAATCACTCTAAAAAAATGTTTAAATATCCTTCAAATCCATAGCAAGGTTTTTTTTGAAAAAACATTTCAAAGTTTTTTGAATCTTATTATTATTATTTTTTTGACTCTTGTACATACTTGTGAGTACTTTTCAGAAACTTGCCATGTGAGTTACTCACCGAGGTTTGTAACTTGCGAGTCTAGTGAGCTTTTGGCAAATTTTCACGATTTTTAGAACTATGGTGAAGATATTGTTTTGAAGACTACAACTGTGCTAAAGCAGGTTCTGTGTGTGAGCATGTCTATTTCTCCAACTATAATTCACTGTTCTTCCTCGGTTCAGTAGAATTTATGCAAATTGACAATGAACTTCATATTGCTGTCCCCTTCCTCAGTGGAAAACATGTCTTGATCCAAAGTAAACTTCCTCAAACTTGGTGCAATAGCGGTTGGGAGTCTATACACCTTATTTACACACATTGATGTTTGTTGTTCATAGGAGTCGTCAACGCAGTGGTATCCTTAAATGTACATCCTAAGGAGTACACAGGGATCGGGGTTCATGGTGCTTTGTGAGACTTCCCTCATGATCATTTGTTGTTAGTGCCTCCATTCCACCATGACATCACCCTGCTTGTCCTCCGTGGTTTTCGTTCCTTTATTTCGCTCTTCTCCCTGTTTGAGCACCTCTTTCCAAGCCCATGTCTTGCAGTGCCCCAGCTTCGCTGATGTCATTGGCCAAGCCGACGACATACTATATATGCTAGATACATTTTCTATGTCATCGATCGGGCCAATGATATTGGCTAAGTTTGAGATTTGGCTTTTAGGGTTTGGATCTGTATTATTGGGTTCTTGATTGCCATTTCTCAAAATCAATACATCCAATCCACTTTGCTTGTGCACGCAAATCCACCTTAGTGAGAAGGAGAGGAATTAGGGCTAAGGAGCTTACACTTGAGGAAGACTAGCTTGTACAAGGACTTAAAGATTTCATGAATAGTCTTTGGAGCCCCCAACTAATGTCTACTTCGGTCTTCTTCTTTCCATTTTGACTTTACCTACAACCATTCTCACAAAGTGCCACTTGTGCCAAGAAGTCAACAAAAGGCGAGTATCCTAACCTTATACTCATTTTATGTTGTGGTGGTTACATTATATTGGTATGTTCATGTCTCCCATACTTTGACTAGCATATGCTTGTTAGTATATTATTATCTCTTTATTTACACCTTATGGTTACCGTTTAATGACACCCTTATAGCCCTTAGTTTACATACCTCTTGGTTATCATCTAATGACATCTTGGATCTAGTTAGGCATACACTTGCTTTTGTATGTGTATATTCCCCTATTAGATCCCTTATAACCTCCTTGCGCACAACCTTGTCTATAGCCTCAGACTGCTTTGTGGACCAACATTTCGTATGTGTGTTGGATTTAGTTATGGTCTTCTACTTTTTCTTATATCAGAGGATCCTTAAATTGTTGACCATTCTTAGCCTACATACAGGGAGTTCTAATATGGCCAACTACTTGTAGTTTTATCAGAGTGCACATACGCACGCATGGAAACACAATTTTCACTCGCAGTAGATTTCTATCAGTCATATGTAGCAATGGGATACTCAGATAAATGGAGGCTCATTTAAGACTTGGTGTCCTTGCACATTCCTACTTCACTGAAATGTAGCAATGGGATACTGAGATGAAATTTGGGGTCCCCATCCAATTTATACTCTCTGGCAACCCATGCAATTTAACTTCTTTGCAAAACAAGTTTGCTATGTTCATAGCATCACTAGTCTTCTTACAAGGCCTGAAATGTGCCATTTTAGGAAATCTATCCATCACCACAAAGATGGAATCATTACCTTTTTTTGTTCTCGGAAATCAAGAATAAAATCCATAGTCAGCTCCTCCCAAGGTCCATTCAGTATATGCAATGGTTTGTACGATTTGGCATTTTGACTCATTCCTTTTGCTAACTAGAAAATTCTACATCTCTCCACATATTTTTGTAACACCATTAGCTATTTTAGGCCAGTGATATCCTTCCTCTATCAATGCTTGCATCCTATCTCTTCCAAAATGACCTCCTAATCCTCCACTATGTATCTCTTTGATTAAGCTCTCTCATTGATCCTCTAGGGATACAACTATTAATTCATAAATTCTTCTTGTACAAAATAATCTTCATTAGGGCTTCTATCACCTACCCACGGTTCTCTACAAACTTTCCATGCCTCTACAAAATCTACAACTTGTGCGTACAATTCTTTCATGCTATTTAACCCAATTATCTCCATTGACATGGTATTCAACTGCTACTTTGTTTGACTTATTAGATCTATACTTAAGAACGAATGAGTAACTTTGCATGTACTTGACGCATTTCACGTGCCTTTGATTCAACTTGATCTAGTTGTTTATGAACTTCAAGGCTTGATGATCAGTATATAAAACAAATTCCTTTGGCAGCAAACAATGTCTCCACCTTTTTAATGCTTGTAAAACGACAAAAATTCTTGATCATATACAAAATACTTCTGCTTGGCTTCATTCAACCTCTCACTGAAATATGTATTTGGCCTTCCTTCTTGACTCAATATTGCACCAATAGCAGTTTCATTTGCATTAGAATCTACTACTTGGAACACTTCATCGCCAATGCAAGCTTCTTTGTAACATTCTTCTTCGAAAGTTCATTTTTTTTCTCAACTTTTATTGCCCATTTGAATAATTATTTCTTCATGTACTCAGTCGATGGTGTGCAAATACCACTAAAATGGCTTAAAAAATTCCTATAGTAATTGGGTAATCCTTGAAAACTTCTTACCTCAGTAGCATTACTTGGCATAGACCATTCCAATATTGCTTTGATTTTTTTTTGATTTATTGTCAATCCTTAGGAAATCACAAAGCTGAAGTATGTGAGTTCTTCCTTCATAAATAAACATTTCTTCATATTTATCAACAACTTTTCTTACTTCAGCTTCTCCAAAACTTGTTCTAAATGCATCAAATGTTCTTCCCTTGTCTTCTTGAAAAATTGTATGGCATCAAGATACACTACAACAAAAGTTCATTTTTTTTCTCAACTTTTATTGCCCATTTGAATAATTATTTCTTCATGCACTCAGTCGATGGTGTGCAAATACCACTAAAATGGCTTAAAAAATTCCTATAGTGATTGGGTAATCCTTGAAAACTTCTTACCTCAGTAGCATTACTTGGCATAGACCATTCCAATATTGCTTTGAATTTTTTTTGATTTATCGTCAATCCTTCTTAGGAAATCACAAAGCTTAAGTATGTGAGTTCTCCCTTCATAAATGAACATTTCTTCAGATTTATCAACAACTTTTCTTACTTCAGCTTCTCCAAAACTTGTTCTAAATGCATCAAATGTTCTTCCCTCGTCTTCTCGAAAATTTGTATGCCATCAAGACACACTACAACAAACCTGCCAAAAAATGGTTTCAGCACCTCATAAATCGTCATAAATGTAGGGGCATTGGTTTGGCCAAATGGCACAACCAAGTGTTCATATAGTCTTCCTTTTATTCTAAATGCAGTCTTCCATTTATCACCTTCTCGTATCTGAATCCGATGATAGCCACTCTTCAAGTCAATCTTGGAGAAATATTTTGCACCATTCAAGTGATCTGACAAGTCATCCATCCTTGGCAATGAAAATTTGTACCTAATAGTGATCTTATTGATGGCTATGGAATTTGAACACATTCTCCGTTTTTCCATCCTTCTTGGGTGTCAATACTAATGGTGCTACACACGAACATAAAATTTCTCTCATCAGGCCTTTATCCAACAAAGCTTGACCTTGCATATTCAACCCTTTACTCACAGGTGGACTCATTCTATTTGGGGCCTTGTTTGGTAAATTAGCTCCATGCATCAAATCCATACAATGAGAATTCTTTCTCATTGGAGGCAATCCGCTTGGCAAATCACTTGCTACTACCATCTCATGTTATTTCAAACAATATGCCACTGCCTTTGGCATCTCTTGCTCTTTACTTCTTGTTCTAGATTTGGAAAAAAAAACAGAATATACGTTTGTATTCTATAGTTTCTTCAATAATTATGTAGCTGAACGCGACATTAACTTACTGTTGTTTTCTTCCTCTTCCTTCGTTGGCAGCAGCTCAAACTTTTTCCCATACTTTGTAATTTGGAAAGTATTCTTTCTTCCATTATGCATGGCACTTTTTTCATATTGCCACGGTTTACCCAACAAGACATGACAAGCATCCATAGGGATCACATCACATCACACTTCATCATGATACCTTTCAATAATAAAATTTACTTTAGACTATTCTGATACGCTCACTTGATGACCTTTTTTACAACCAAGGAACTGTATATGGGCTAGAGTATGGTTCACATTTCAAACCCAACTTTTGTACCATCTTTGTTGAGACTAGAGTATCCATGCTACTAGTATCTTTAATCAATCTGCAACACTTACCTCCAGATTTTCACTTAGTTTTGAAATTGCTGCTTCTCTGCCATGGTTCATCTTCTTTCCTTGCAGCCTTCAACAACACTCTTCATAGCATTAGGTTCTTTCCATGTTCAAGTGATACTGGAGAAGTTTTTTCCACTTCTTCCTCCTTAGCTTGTGGAACATGCACTCTGTTCACTTGTATTTTATTTATCAACTTCAGGGATATCATATGCTCTATCCCTATGTTGTCCACATCTAAACAAGTAACATTAAAACCTTTGCCACATCCTTTGCTTCCATATCGTCATGTTTTGTAAGAACTATAACCACCACCTCTTTGGTTGTGTTGTGAGAAACTGGATTCTCCTTCCTCCTTCGCATAAGTTCGGCCTTTACCAAAAGATTGCCTTCCTCCACCTCTATCTCTTCCTTCTCCTCATAAGTTTGGTCCTCTATCAAAAGATTGCCTTCCTCTTCCTCATCCATTCTATTGTTTTCTTAACAATTTTGCTTTAGCTTTCAAAGCACATTGATATGCTTCTTCAATTGAATGCAAACTTAAACAATCCAATCTAAATCTTGAATTGATAGATGGAGACCATTCAAATACCTAGAAATATTTTGTTCATTGCGTTCTACACAATCAACTCTAATGATCAACTTATAAAAATCCTCAGTGTAGACTTTGATTGTCATCTCCTTTTGCTTCAAATTCTGCAAATTCTTGAACAAATTTAACTAATAATTGGAGGGCTAAAACTTTTTTTTTTTCAACTTCCCAAATTATCTTATCCCTATTCTTGATCTTGGCTTTGCCTTTTTTCACTCTTTTCAATTGCACATGATCCCACTAGAGGTATGCATGTCCTTGCAACTTAGTACATGCAAACTTGACCCTTTTTGGATCTTCTTCTCCTCGCTCATAGTCAAAATATGTTTCAAAGGTAGTTATCCAATCAATCAAATCTTAAAGCCTATTTTGGAAATGGCATTAATGAGCTTTTCTTCAGGGTCTAGCTTTAGCTTCAATTCTGGCAACTGGTTTGCAGGGGTTTCTTCATCATCAGTTTCTTTTGTAACAATTTCTCTATGTTGGGCTGTTTTCATGATTTCCAATCTGGCTTGAAATGTTTTCAATACTTCAGCAAGGTATGCAACTCGTGGCCCTTGTCCTCCTCTTCTAAGGGGTGTTCCTCTATGAGCCATTCTCGTGCTCTTGTTATCTATTCACAACGCAACTTCGCAATGGAGTTTAACTTGCTCTCTACTCAACTTACTTTATCTTCCTCAATAGCTCAACAAAGAAGCACTCTTATATGCCCTGATACTAGATGGTGCAATGGCGGTCAAGAGTTCAATATGATAGCCAACCACTTCCAGTTTATGAGTGCAAAACTACAAGTATTGAAACCCAAATTTTATTACCAATAGATTTTTGTTTCATCCAAGTGCAACAAAGGGATACCCAAATACATGGAGACACATTTTAGACTTCTATGCAAGGCATATTTATCACAGACACCTAGGCCGACATTGTCTTATTTGCTACACAATTCAGCTTCATCTTGAACTCCTATCCTCGCTACTATTGATCTTGTAGGTCCTTATTCTGTACTCAAAATTAACTAGAACCACCTCATCTTAACTTCAAAACTAAGCTTTGCCACTACTAGAGAACTAGCTATCAAATTCTTATGCACATCTTCTTACATGCAAGAATGTGTTACAAGAAGATTTTACTATGATGGCATAAAGCGACACAAATTTTCACCATAATGCAATAGATGCACACGTTACAGGAGTAGTTCAGGAGCAATCAACAAGCACTGTGAATCCGGTTGCATGTTTTTCATTCCTTGTGCTATTTTGCATTGTTTGACATAAACGACTGTTCTAAGATCATGCACACTCTTTCAAATTGTTGATCAAGCCATCAAATAATGTAACACCCAGGACATTGGATTTGGGTGCTTGTCCAAGATCTCTCATGTTCATCAACTTTGTGCCAACAATCTGCTCAAGGCAATGACGAGTCCTTGTTTTGTGTAAAACTGGAGAGTGTGTGTAACATTGAAAGAGGTGCACAACACCAAAAAAGGTATTCAATACTAGGTGGTGTGCAACATTGAAAAAGGTGCACGACAATGGAAAATGTGCGCAACATTGGAGAAAGTGCGCAAAAGAATTGTAGAAGTCTTTTTACATTAGCTTAGTTTTGCAATGCTTCATCAAAAGCTGCAAATGGCTAGAAAATGGAGCTCATAATTAGATAAATGGAGTGGGGCACACCCAAATGTAGGATCACATAGATATCCAGGGATGCTCTTGTATCAAAACTCCAAAATGGAATTTTCACAGCTTCAATGATACCATAGGTTTAGTTCTTAAGCAAGGACGACAACCTAAAATTTCTCAATTCATTGACTTATATGATTGAGTTCTATGTTAGGATCCAATCCGTACGCAACTACAAGACTATCTTTGCAGTATTGAGATCTTCCATGTAGATTATCAATTTTTGGAGCTCAAATGTTCATGTGAGGATCCTTTTGGCATTGACAAAGCATTTCATTCCAAGGTGTTCCAATTCCTCTCATTTAACATTTGGACAAATGAAAATTAGTGAAACACTAGTAAAGATGCAAATCAAATGGAAAGATGCGCGGTATTGGAGAAGGTGTACAAAAGAAGTGTGAAAGTCCTTTTCCACCAGCTTAAATTTGCAATGCTCCACCAAAAGCAATGAATGGCTAGCAAATCGAGCTCATAAGTAAAGAAACGGTGTGGAACATGCTCAAATGCAGGATCATTTATATCCAAGGATGCTCTTGCATGAAAACTCCAAGGTGGAATTTTCCTAGCTTTAGTGATGACATCTTCTCCTCATTACGCCAATGCCTACCATAGGTTTAGTTCTAAAGCAGGGAGGGCACCCAACAACTTTTCATTTTTTGAATTCTACAATTAGTTATACACTATGGATCCAATCCTCACATAACTACAAGACTATTGGTATGCAAGTGAAACGAGACAGTTTTATAACTTATCCTACTTAATAATTTTCAAGCTCGGAGAAGGTGATCAACTAACAAGTATGCTTGGGGATACGTTTAAATTGGGGTCATGACCAATATTGGATTTGCTAAACCTACACTAAGGGATCTCTTATCACACTATGACAAATGAGAGGTTTCCAAGGCCTCTAGGCAAATGTTGTCTTGTGATAACCCTAGCTAGGTCTTTATGTTTGTAATAATATCAAAGCAAGCTAATCTATTAAACAACTATGCAAGTTAATCTAGTAAATACATATGCAAGCTCATCTAGTGCTCACCAAAGCTTATGGCACAAATGGGGTAGATAATAACATGCAAAGACAAATCTATCTATAACATATAGAAGACTCGAAGCAATGAGAGATACAATCCAACATATATTAACTCTACAATATCTACTGACCAAAATATGAAGGGCTTAGGAATATAGTTACTTTTGTTGAAGTGAACCCGACATGCCTCAATCTCTCCCTTGGCCAATGGTGCTTTGCAAGAGGTTGTTGTGGGCTTGTAAGGATCACAAGGATAAAGCAACACTAGGCTACAAGACCTCTCCTATGCATCCAAGACTTCCATACGACAAGTGCTACTCCTTCAAGGGCAAAAACCTAAGCAATGAAACCTCTTATTGATTGTATAAGCAGATTTGCGAGCAGTAATGATACACAATTGATTGATTCGCTATTAGAAATGAAATGAAAGGGGGTATATATAGCCATGGATCGACCCTAAACCTTCTGGAAAATTAAGTCGACGGAGTCGGCCCGGTCTACCTTGCTAGGCAGGAAATAGAGTCGTTAGGTCTCAAACTATGCCGGCTTCGGTCGACATAGTTCCGTAACGTGCGGTAAATCCCAGAATGGGTCGACCTGGTCGACCTAGTAGGAAACATGGTAAAAGGGGATTTTTGCGTAGTTAGGGGATATTTTGGGTAGTGAGTTGCTTAAAAAAGTGTATAAGCGGGGTTTTAAAGCCTAGGGAAACGTATAGGAGTAGCTTGTATTGGTTTTAAGTGGTGGTATAGGGGCCAATAATCCTGCAAAGCACCAAAGGTTTGCCAACCCCTTTCTCGGTGCACCCCTTAAAGCGTGCACTTAGAGAGATTGAGATTTGACGGGTTCCTGCAAGAGATAAAGCATTAGTAATTGATAAAGTTTAAAAATATTGTGTGTATACACTATCTTCGTAGTATTGAGATCTTCTTCCATGCCAATTATGGATTTATGAAGCTCAAATGTTCATACGAGGATCCTTTTGGCATCGACAAAGCATTTCATTTGCCAAGAAATTTCATTCCAAGGTGTTTCAAACTTTCAACTCTTCTCATTTAAGATTTGGATTCTATTTGTTTGGGGACTCTATTGTAACTATTTTTGGTTTGCAAACACTCCATACTCTACCAAATTCAATTTTCTCCTGGATCATCTTGGAGGCTACAAAGTGGTTCCGATCATCTGCAAAAACTTGGGAAAATTTTCTTTGAGTAGAGAAGAAATGATGAGACAGCACATGGGATAGTTTATTTTATTCAATATAGTCACACGTGCTAGTGTACTTTGCTAAATGTTTTACATAATGACATGGACTCAATGTATAATTCTTAATGTTGTGCATATCTCTACATACAACTTTATTCTCTTAGAAGTTTCCTTCTGTTAGAAGCTTCCTTGTACCTCCTGTGTAATCTATATACATAATACAAATGTGTGTACAGCATTTACAATTGCGGCAATCTCATGTTCCCTCTCTCTTTTTTCTTCAATTGTGCTCATATCAATATGGAATACCATGTACGTCATGATTATGATAAACAATGAAGGTATTCTGCTCATATATTTTGTTGTGATTATGATTTTGTATGAATTCCCCCAGATTGGTTTGTTCTTTCTGTTCTCTTTATAATTCATACCTAGACTGCCCTTTTAAAGTCTGGGTATGGTATGGGTGCAAGCCTGCTGCTGCTAGGCATACAGTTTACAATTGTTTTATGTTTTTTCTTTGAACTTTTCAGCATATATTGCTTCATGATAACTTGCTGAACTCAAATTGTTAAATTTTTCTTAGCTTGCCCAAAACATTTAGAATGCAGTCCCAGGAATGAGAATGGGCTGCAATTCTTCTGGGCATTTGCAACATTTTGCAACATGGAAAGTGGGGTTAACAGGAATAAACGACCTGGACCTTCTCATAAAAAACAGGAGTACTGCACTGTCTATGGCTACTGAAGGAGGAAGGTTAGCATTTGGAAGCTTCAATTTATTTACTATAGCCAACATTTGAATTCCTGTAATCTATTTTAATTGAACGATGACTCCAAATTCTCTTTCTTGTCCAATGGAACTCAAAATTTTTCTGGCAGCCAATAGTAAAGTATTCCTGTAAAACCATAGAACCACATATTCTTTGTAATCCACCTATAGGTTCAACAATGTTTCAATACCTCTTGCTGAAAGAAGTTTTGAAGCCATTTTAGACCACAAGGCTTGTCTGATTTTTGTTCTATATGCGATACTGTATGAAAGATTCCAACAAGGTATGTGTTTTACCTTGATTTATTTTCGTTTATTTTGTCTGAGTGTGCATTTCATTACTACACCCCAGAAGCTTACATTATTGAAAAAGGAAGATGTTAATTGACATTGTTTTGATAGTCGCTAAAATCTCATTGTGAGTACATGCTTGTGTCTATATTGTGTTTTTGGTATTGTGACTTGGATATTTTTATATTCTGAATTATGTTTTATAACTTGAAGCACCCAAGCTTACTGATTTTTTACTCAATTTGTTTTGAAAGAACGGAGTGAAATTTACCAAATAATATTGTTTTAGTAAAAAAGATTCTATTTTGAGAGTGATACATGCTTGGGGAGCATCTTCTTTTAGAGATTGGTCATAGGTTCTTCTGGCAGTTCACATTTACTGGACATTCTAACAGTTGCTACTTTGATTTGGATCCAGATTATCTTGTTTCGCTGGAAAGGAGTCCAATGGTATGACAGCACCAACTGTAGAGGTATGTATTTCTCATCATACTAGAGCACGTTTCTTCTATTTCTTTTTGTTTTAGATACTTCAGTGATCATAATTCTTTGGATTATCATTTTAGTTCTATTTCCTTTGTTTCTTCTTTTGGGTGAACAGAAGGGGGGGATTGAGAGTGATGCTATTCCAGTACCAAAAGTTGCGATAGACCAGGACTCAGACCCAAATGCAACAGTGGTGGAGATAACTTTTGGAGATCGTTTGGGTGCTCTTCTTGATACAGTATGGACTCTTACATTTATTGTGGAAAATTATACTAGATCTAACTATAACACCATTTTTTATTATGTTCTTGCTCTATTAGGTTATATCAGTTGTTCTTGTATGACCGAAGCATGCAAACAGTATGAATGGAGTATTATCATTTATTGGCTGTTTTGTTTTTGGAAAATTATTGGAAGGAAATAATTGCTTTTTCTAGTTGATGGAATTATGATTTTAGAAGCCTTCGCTACCATAGAAATTTTCTTATATGTAATGTTTTATTCAGTAGTGACAAGAAGTTAGCTGACAACATTGGACTTAGCCTTACAATGCAGCACTTCATCTATAGACTGAAATATAAATGGATGATAGTTATAAGAGCACTATGAATCCCAATCTGAAAATAGTAAGTAAATTCATTGGTTTTTACTGCAGATGGAGTCTCTTAGAGATCTGGGTCTGAATGTTGTTAAAGCAAAAGTGAACTTTGACTCTTCTGGCAAGCACAATACATTCTCCATAACCCGAGCGTAAGCATTCTTATGCATTCTGATTTTGCTTATATCTAGCCTTTTACTAATGCAATTTCCTGCTTTTTGTTTTTGAATTGTGAGTGCATACTTTACCCCTAAGACTTAGATTCTTTTAGTGGTGAAACTTTGTATATATGTGTTTTGCTTGATTAGATATATTTTAGGGGAGGTCTCTTTTAGCTGGTAGGAAATCAAGAATATGAAGCTTGCCATTAAATTAAAAGAACTTGCTTGGGGGCTTTCATGGTAAAATAGTCGCTGAGCAATTGCAATGGTGTTTGCATTGACAGTAAGAATAGATGAGGCATATATTTAGGATAGCAATCATTCGGTAGTCATCCCCCTGCCCCCACCTTGTATGGATATCATGGAGGGTAAATAATTTTTGTTTGGTTGGCTCAAATTAGGGATGTTATATAAATTCACCTATAAGGAGAAAAGATCTTTCTCCGAAGTCAGGGTGCATGGATTTTGAAGTACAAGGGGAAGTCAAATGTGAAAGCCAGATAAGTCAAGGGTATAATGTAAAGTCCCTTTCTAGTTGGAAAGGTTCATGATAGAGGTGGTATACAGTTGTAAAATCTATATGGATCACTTTATGGAGGCTTGGTGAATGAATTGAGACTAAAAATTTATAAGCAAAAGAAGGAGCCTGCATATATGCGTTGAATCCTGAAGGTTTATAGGTACTCAACCTATAAAACACAAGCAACCTAGAAGTTATTTTTGGAAGATAAGGAAAAGGAGTCAGAAGTTCTGAATATGTATTTTCCTTCGAGTGTCATAAACACTTCACGAGGAAGGTGTATAGGAAAGCAGTCGAATGATTTTGTATAAGATGTATTGTTCAATGGAGGGAGGGCTTCCTAATTCAGTAAGGGGATATGTTAAAACAGGATATCTTGGAAAAAATCTTGAAGATGACAGAATAAGAGGTCCAGCTAAGTGGAAGGGGGATATCCTACCAGTATAACTTTTTGTAGAGGGAGGATGTCCTACTTAGGCATCTTGATATACAGAAAGAAGACACCTTAACTGGACATCAAGTAGCACATGCGTATGCCCTATCAAAACAATCTGATGCACAGGGAAGGGGCATCCTGCATATAATTCTTGCCTGGATGTCCTAACATGTGGAGGGAGAATGTCCCAATGGAATGTCTATTTACATGGAAGGAGGATGTCCTATCCATAAATCCTGGACTAGAAGAGGAAGGTAATAGAACGTCTTGTCAACCAACAAGGAAGTAATTTCACTGAATATATAAAGCTCAAGAAAAGGCGTTCAGATGAATTCCTAGAAGGGAAGAGGAGAATGCTACTTGGGAAGAGATGTAAATATAATATTGGATATATTGATCAACAATTTATGTATTTGACAACTAAAAATTCAATTTGATTATATCCCTAAGATGATTCTAGTGAGGAATTATATGACTGAAGACATTTGGTGGAGGATAAGGAACCAAACATATGATCTTCTAGAAAGGGCTTTTCTTGCAAGGTTTGGGAATGGATTTGGCCAATCATTTATATACATGCATCGAGGGAATGCAGGAAGTTTTATCTAGTATTTCAATAACGGTATATGTTCATAGGCAAAAACATCTACTTCAATGCATGAGAGTCAGTTACAGCTCTTGATGTGGGTAGTAATCTAGCTATAGGTTCTAGTTGAGGATGAGTCATAATTTTGTATTGTCTTTCCATTACCCAATTAGGTAGTGCAAACCTGTTTGGTAGGTACACAGAGGTGAGACTATTGGGATTTTACTGTTTGTAGCATCGGGCGATTCCTCATGATTAGGTACAATGCCTGTGGTGTTCAGATCGTCTGTCAAGGCGACTGATGCATATATCTGTTGGAGATCTTTTCCAGCAGCCAGGCACAAACTTGAAATGCTTATGAGCTTGGGTGTGCATTTGGGCCTTGAGCCTTACTGGCGGAATGCCATTTATGTCTACTAAGATATACGGTATCTATCTATCTTGTATTTTTAAGTTATATCCATGACTATGCAATCACCAAACATGTCATCATCAAAGGTACAATCATGAGTCTAATGATTATGTCATGTATAAATTGTTCTTTGATGAGTACTTAATATTATCAATGATGCCATTATGTCATTAGGTGATAAGTTGTTGGTAAGCGGTTGCTCCCAATTACTGTGTCTCTGTTTAGCTACAAGTCTTTCTTTCGACCTATATGACACACTTGCTACCACTCTAAACCGTTGACTTTATAACACATCAGACATAAGCATTGAACTTAATGGAATACCCTGTGAAATACTTGCAGGTTATCCTATCACCCACAAGTAGACTTCAAAGCACATTAAAGGAAGGTAAAAATAAAGGAAGGAATTATTAAATAAGATTTGCATCATTACAAAATATATTTTGAGAATTTTCTGACAATATTACCATGATTATATTTGATAAAGTATAAGAAATTAACACCATTTTACAACTCGGTCTTGATGCTTTATTTTTATCATTTATTATTAAATATACATGCCAATCTTTGCCATTTTTAATCATCCTCATTCTGGCGACAAAATTACCTAAAAATCTGCAAAGCATATTGAGGATATTTTTAGCAGAGTATTGGAGGGATCATTTCAACAGTTGCACTTACATGTTTGTAAGGCCTCCCGATGGCTCTGAAGGAATACTTACACTGTAGTAATTCATTTAATAGGATCTTTTATGTCATTCTCTCTCCTTTCAGATCTCTAGCACTATTCAGTAGTTTGTTGAGGATCCATTGGCATGCATATGCCATCTACGTATTGAAGGCATTTGAAGGATGAATAATCTCATTACAAGACTAGAAAAATGATCTGGAAGGATAGCAAAGGCATTTAAGAGATCAAGACGGCTTGTGTAAACAACCAGCTAGGATAAACAATGTAATCTAGAGTTGAAAGTTACTCAGGTATGCAAAATATGATCTATATAAAGTTGTTGTTATATATTTATCTTTATGTACCAAATATTGAACATAGCAGTCTTGTACATTTATGATTATAACTCTCTTTCAATCTAGTTGAGGTTTCACTTGGATCAAGCTCCTACCTAGGTCCTACTTACTTGGTTTGATATACATCATCATTTAATCCAATTGAGGTCCAATAGCTCCAATCTACCCGGCTGAGGTCTAAACCAGAATGTGGTCCCACCTACCATGTTTGAGGTCTTCTATAATTTAGCCTAGTCAAAATTTTGCCCATGCAGCTGTGGATTGAGGTCCGACCTACCTAGCTAAGGTCTGCCTACCAGATTGAGGTCCTGCCTAACTTATTTGAGGTCTATTATCATCCAACCTAGTTGACATACGGTTACAAAATTTAGGATTAATGCAGATCAAGGTCCTACTTACCCAATTAGTTAACTTACCATAATAACAATCATTCTACTAATTAAGGACATTTGGAGGTGACGAATTGATTGGAGTCCAAACTTAGTGAGCATGAGTGCTAACAAGAGGATAACAGAATGCTAAGTCATGATCGTCTATGGATGGTTATGGTGGTGGTCATGCTTCCTGCTAATCCTTACAGATCTAGTGGTAGACCCTATGCTATAATCCCTCCTAGCTAACCCATTTATGCTTGCGCTTGTGTCCACACTATGTGTGTTTGCGGGGGTATAGGGAAGGCAATCCTTAAAAATGGTATTAGATTTATATATTTTTATTTTTGTGGGATTTTCACTACGTGGGAGTATTTGTAATGCTTAGGTCAGCACCATGATGACTATTTTCCATAGGTGGCCATTTTTTTATGACCTTCAATTCATGTACATTAGGCAAGGGGACCCACAATGCACACAAGTACCTCTTAAGGATTTGCTAGTATGGGGGAGGAATGGTGATTTTTAGATAATCCACCGTTTTGGAATTTTCACCTTCTAGCCTGTTTCCCAGGTGGAAAAGATTTTGGTGAGTTTATATGCCCTCAGACTCGGAGGATATCCTAATGATGCCTAAAGGTTACTTCATGGTTATCTTTAGTTCCACACAAGAGAGAGACAAAGCATTCCAAGGCGGACCCTGGTTTACAAACAAATCAGGATTGTTTATGATACATTGGTCACCAGCGTTCAATCCACTGAAGATCTACCAAGCATTGTTCCTGTATGGGTGCATCTTTCCTTGTTACCAAGTGAATGGTGGCACAAATCTAGTCTAACTTTTTTGGGTTCAGATATATCACTGCATCAGAATTTACAAGAAATCTAGGAGTCCTCAACTATGCAAGAATATGCATCAGTCTGGATCTGGATAAGCCATTTTTCAATAGGATTGTCCTGGATATGGAAGGGATAGAATGGGAACAACCTATTGATTACAAAAACATCCCCTCTAGATGTCGTATCTGTCATAAACATGGTCACCTTGCACCGGTTTGCCTCACATAGGAAGAAGCAAACAATATGAAAAAAAAAAAAAATCTGCTCCGGCAAAACCCACCCAGCAACAGCAACACACTAATCAGCCCACACCAAAGCCAAGCAATACACTAGCAAATCATTCCATAAATCCTTCAGCACAGTTCAATAGTAAATTTCAAATAGCACACACAAGGAAAGGTTATAGCTCATCTAGTCAGCCATAAATCCTTTAGCATAGCTCAATAGTAAATTTCAAATAGCATACACAAGGAAAGGTAAAAGCTTATCTAGTCAGCTTACTTCCTAGACCCTTCATAATCCCTTCGAAGCACTGACCAGTTATGACTCATCATGCACACAATTAGCTCGGCCTTGTGAAACCAAGCTTGAGAAGAAAGGAAAAACCCAAGTCAATCCTTAGACACAAGGTCCTTCTCCAAAATTCTCTTCAACACCTTTCGCTATTATTACAATAAATTGAGGCAATTAGAGTCAAATAAATGCCAAAGACCTTATCCCTTCCAATCTCCTATTTGGGATCCCAATTTCATGTTTTTCTCAAATACTTGCTTATCGAAGAAACCATAGATTTGCTTCTAATACAACAGCATGCTATCCCCATGAAACAAATGGGGTTATTGGTTTCAGTTGTCAAACAACCATGGTTCTTGATCATTTAGAGAGTGATTCTAATCTCGTGGAACTCCAGTTTTCTAAGGCTCTTTCACTTGGAAGAACTGAAGGAAAGGGAAAAATTACATCGCAGAAACCTTGGACAGGATGTTTGTCTCAGAAGATTGGAATGTGTTCCAAGGAGGATTGAAGCCCGAGCTGTAAACACTTCGTTGTATGACCATTGGCCTATTGTCTAAACCATTCTTCCCCAGCAATCGATGACAAAGCAGCCTCAATTCAAGTTTGATTTTGCAAGGACTACCAGCAATATCTTCCAAGGAAAAATGGGTGAGTGGTGGGCACAAGCTATAGTTTGTAAGGGGTTTCAAATGTACAAATTCATCAAGAAATCAAAATATATCAAAGGAAAAATAAAACAGTGGCATAAAGTTAGATGAGCAGTCATCATACACAATGCACTCAGCTTCATGCCTGAATCGCAGGAATACAGATTCTGATCTGATAGCAACCTGGTAATTTAAAACAAGAAGAACAAGCAATACATGTCTTATCAGAATTTTAGAAAAAAAGAGCTACACTGGTATGAAAGATCCCAAGACAAATGATTAAAGTAAGAGACTCCAACACTAAATACTTTCATGCCAATGCCAGAAACAAACAACAGTTGAATACAATCCAACGGTTTCAAGGGGATAATGGGAACCATATCATGGACCAGGCTGACATGTTAATGAGAGGCTCAATTGGGCTCAAAGCTCAGTTGCTCAACAAAAACTGTTGCAACATATACCTACACTGGTAACACAAGACAATGATGCTCTTATGAAACCCATTAATGAAGCAGAGCTCAAAGATTTGTTTTCTCTTTTGACCCAGGTAAAGCACCGAGGCTGGGTGGATTCACAGGCTTCTTCTATCAATCTTTTTGGGATCTCATCAAATCAGATCTGCTGGCAAAGGTTGAAGAGTCAAGGCAGAATAAGCAAATACTTAGGCAATTGAATTCTACGAAATTGATCCTTACTCCTAAAAAAACCAAGGCTTACAGATTTGATCAGTATTGTCCAATTGCTCTCTGCAGTATGGTATACAAAATACTTTCAAATCTTATTGCCACTTCTCCCAATTCTCATCTCACAGTCCTAATCATCCTTTGTTCAAGTGTGCCAGATAACACAATATTATAGCTGTCCAAGAACTTCTACATTTTATAAAAATCTAGAACAGACCAGGGATTATATGTTCAAATTGGACATCTCAAAAGCCTTTGATCGATGCAATTGGGAACTCAAATTCAGATGATATTTTCAAGACTTGGTTTTGGAGATCAGATAATTCAATGGATTAGCAGCTGCATGTCTACTCCAACCTATACAGTTTCTCTAAATGGCATCACAGGTAATCCTTTTCATTCCATCAATTGACTAAGGCAAGGAGATCCTCTCAGTCCTACTCTCTTCATCATTATGAGTGAAAATTTAAATAGAGCTGTCCAATAAGCTAAAAAAGAAAAGAAAATTCATGGTATATCAGTGACTGAGCCAGAAAGAAAGAAATTATATTAATGTCCACAGATGACCAAACGTAGGTCAATGGGACTCGAGGATACAACAATTAATAATAGAAAGTTCTAGGTAACTAACTAGAATATCCTGTATATACTAATTTCCATTTTGCGGATGATACCCTCCTTTTCTCAACAATGCTAACTAAGGATGTTGCTATCTCAAGGATATCCTTCATACTTACCAATCAGCCTCAGGGCAGCAGGTAGATAATGCAAAATCCAATATTTTCTTTCTCAACACATCAGCAAAGATAAAAAGGGACGTTCTTAGAATTCTTCCATTCACTGAATGGAATTTTCCAACAGTCTATCCTGGCTTCCCTCTTCATCTAATAAAAATGAATAGACTATGGGATCCAATGCTCTCTAAAATCAGATCTAAACTTTCTCATTGGACAAACAAATGGCTCAGTTTTGCTGGAAGGATCCAAATGATTAAGGCACTTTTGCAAGCAGTCTCAATATAGATGCTCTTCATTTTCCCCCTTCTTCTTTTGGTTGCTAACCAGTTAGTACAGATGTTAAAGCACTTTCTTTGGTAAGACAATGGAAACAAATTCAGATATTCTCCTGTGGCATGGCCCACAATCATCAAGAGGAAAACAGGAGGTTTGAACATCAAAGACCCGATACTGTTCAATCAAGCACTCACAATGAAAATGACATGGAGACTCCATCCAGCAAAGAATATGCCTGGCAGGATATACTTGAAAAATACAGTGAGCATGTCACTGTCTTATCACAGCCAATTCAGCCTCCCACACAAATGGCTGAAACCTTCAAACATAATTTTTATAGTATTCAAAAAATACAGCCCCTTTTAAGTTGGGAAATAGAAAATGGGATATATGCCCTTTTTTGGAATTCCAGTTGGAATGGATTACCTCCACTCTCCATTGACGATCCACAAGCCTTGCAAACAATACTCCATGCACAAGGTTTTATTGTTGCTGCACACTTTTGTAAGTCAGATCGACATGGGAATACAACATGGTCCAATTTAGCATCTGATGTGGCTGCATTGAGTTATCCAAGGCAGCATACAAGTCTCCATACAGAAATCCATCAACCTCCCATTTTTCTATTTGACAAACAAGATTAATCTGGCCATACACCAACACAGGAGAGGTAGGCTTCAACATATCAAATGCTAAATCAGCATACTGCTACTCAAAATACATGATGGAATCGTCTTTGGGACAGCAGAGACTGGTCAAGGATTGAAGCTTTCCTATGGTTCGTTAAACATAACAAAATCCTGACAACCGATAATATTCAATGCAAAGGTTTCATTGGACCTTCAATATGTCGCAATTTCAATCAAGCTGCTGAAACAATTGAACACCTTTTCATCACATGCAAAATAGCTATAACAATATGGGAAAAGGCGGAGTTCTGGTTTCATAGATCAGGAAAGAAAATTACCACAATCGATTAGGGTCTGTACAAATGGATAAAGCTTCCAACAGAAATGTCTCTAATTAAACATCTGCAATAAATTGCCAAGTCATATTATATGTCATTTGTGGAATGAAATGAATACTTGTATTTTTTACAATGAAAAGTGAACTCCAACAATCATCCTTCAAACCATGAAAGCCAATATTCTGAGTACCTCTTTATGTCATTTCAAACACAGATGGCAGTATGAACTCATCCAGAATGGAGGATTTTTGGACAGGAAAGAAATGGAATATTCCCGTTTCATATCAATTTCAAATGGAATACTTTTGGAGATAAAATTGATTGGGAAACACTCCAAAAGGTTGGCATAAATTTAATTTTGACGGAGTTGCTAGAAAAACCCTGACCTAGCAGGGATCTAAGGAATCATCAGAGATGAAAGAGGACAATACAATCAAGCTCATTCACCATACATATGGGTTCAAACCAACAATTATGCATAACTTCGCGCTTGTCAGTACAAAATTCAGATTGAGAGATTCTCATTATAAAAGATGATTCTAGAATCATTCTTAGTATAATTTCCAAAGCTTTTCAACAACAAAATCACCTCTCAGACACACTTGCTATCCTACAGAACTAGAAGATGGAGGACATTGTTTATCAAATAGTGAAACGTCTTAAGAAGTCGATCAAATAATCATACAGCATTGACCCTAACAGGGAAATAGTTTTGCAGACCAACTGCCAATTTAGCTATTGCTTCACTGACATAAGCACCAACTCTTCATTGCTCCAGTCACGCTTCCATGTTATGTTTCGCATCTAGTGGCCTTAGAGCAGACTACCATAACAGACCACACAAATTTATTGCATAAATGATCATAAATGTGGAAAGACATCGCTGACTGAGTACTTCAATCTATTTAAGATACCCATGCCTAGTCCCTTGTTTAATTGGTACCCTCTCAAAGATTGCATTAGTCCTTTGCATGGATTTCTGCCCCCCATTTGTCTTTTCCTCAATCCCTATAAATACTGTTGGATTTTTCAATCTGTGACTCGACATTCCCTTTGTCTTCATCAAACGGTTACCATATTGTCTTTTTTAAGCATCTTCTGTTTTATTTCCATCTCCTTTCTGAGGCTCTTCTCAACATGCTCTCAACAGCTTGGCAGTTGAGACACCATATGGCCCTTCCTTCCCTTGCCACATTACCATCCATTTCCACTTGGCTTCTTCACATACTCGGCATCCCACTCTCCATCTTGTTTTTTACTCTCATTAACCACCAGAACATCTGAATATACATGTTAGATTGCCACCTCACACATGTGATATTCATAAAGTCAAAATCGCAATATGATCAGAACATATATATGGCCTATTAAAAGGCATGGGCACGAGGGTAAGATGACCTGTTCATTCTGAGAGGGGTTGGTAAAAAGGGCACTGCAATTTACCAAGCTGATTGTTTGAATATCAGGTCATTATAGATTTTCCCTCCACATACTCTTCTGGAAACAATTGCTAAGCGGCCTCTAGACTTGTGCAGTACCCTCAAAAACAATAAATTCTCACTGGACCGTGTTTGAAAAATGTCAAAAACAATGACATGATGCAATCCTCTCATGATCAATTTGGAAAAGCTCACCTCAATCTTGCAGCTGCCAGCAAGCTGGGTATAAAAAAAGGTGAGCCTCAAGGCTTATAAATAGAGGAAAGAATAAGGCACAGAACAGAGATATTCATCACAACAAAGAGATTCAAGTGTATCGGAGGCAAAAAAAGAGAACTAAGAATCCTTCTATAGCAAGATGCAAACAACATTCAACACCAACAACACAACAAAAGGAAGACCACTAAGCAACAACTCATCGATGTTGAGGAAGATGAGACAAAACTCATGCAGGAAGAGCTTCCCACCAGAATTTATTCCCAAACAGGTCAACATACTCACCCTCAGCCTCTTTGGTCTCTAGAAATGGACCTCACTTAGGTATTGGTCTCTGCCCCTGATTTTGCTCATTTCCCTGCAGTAAATAAACCCCTTGCCACCCCTCTTACCCCTGAATTTGTCTAGGCCTTTCTTGAAGAATTGTTCACTCAAAAAATGCCTAAAATGCCTTCAGCTCTGAATCCTTCATTTAGATGCCTTCGTCTTAATCTTGATGTGATCAATATCCACAGGCCAATCAACTTGTCTACCCCCACCCGAGTTGTAAGCCCTCATATTGTTCCATAAGGTAGGATTGCCTTTACTCTTCCACCTAGTGCCCAAAACAAACCTTTGCATCCTAGTCACACAAAGGATAATCAAGGCTATTGTTCCACTCCTTACACTCCAAAATCTAAGAATGAGGAAATCCTTCAAGCAATGCTCAACATATTTTTCATGATTCAACAAGTGGCTTACATCATTGACACCAAAGGATTCAATAACCCTTTTATAGAAACAACCCTTGCCAATTTCCTCCAATTCACTGAGCTGCAACATGAACGAATTGGGTCTCTTCAATCTTGTATTGAAAATTTGAGCAAAATAATGATTCACCATGAGAAACCATGGAGGCAGTTAATGCTATTATGCTTTCTAAAACTGCTTAACGAAGATTGGAGGCTACAATCACTGCATCCACTATAGATACACCCCCTTCTGCCACCCCCGCGCGCCCCACCTCTCAAACAACAAAGCGACGGGACATCATTCCAGCAACTCACAATGCAGTAAAGCATAAGGAGCAGATTTCGAGCCCAACAAGTCCTACCCATCATGCCTCCTTATTGAACACAGAATGGACTTCTAGCTCACCTCAGGAGGAAGGATATCTGTTTACCATTGCTCATGATAATTAATCTCTTTCTCGCACCTCTGATGGTTTTTTTGGTTCCTGGTGCTGTAATTACAATGCATTCGAACACAGTGTAGTGCTTGCTTTCTTTGTTCCTCTGCTCTTTCCCATAGTCTTCTTTTGGTTGAATTGATGTTTTATCATCACTTTTTGTAATTATTCTGTTCATATATATTACCTTTATTTATTTATTTTTATCACTACATGATTATTACAATCCAACATTTTGTTACTTAAGTGATGGGGATGCTTCTATAGTGTAGTGAGGGGTACCCATTACCTTCTTCACCTTAGTGCCAAGGATTGGGGGGTATCCATTCAGCCAAAGCCGCCTTGGACTTGAACCAGGCCTTGGGGTCGAGCCTTTGCACCCAGCAAAAATTGATCCCTAGTGGGTTCTTTGTGAGCCAAGGAAATTCACGAGAAGATTGTCTCCTCTAATATTTTAATATGCATAATAAATCTGTCACCTTATTCATGTTTGTGCTGTTCTTAATAAATTCTGCAGGTTCCTTGCTTTGTTTTCTTCCTTCATTCGCCTTTGTAGTTGTTGTGTGGCAAGTTTGGAATATCCTCGAGTTCCATAACAGTGACATGTCTGCTCGTAAGGTATTTGATGCCACAAATGGCGGCAAGCTATTTGGCGCTGTTGTTTGCAGCATACATTGGAAAAATCTGACGTTTAGGATTTCTTATTATCCTCACAGCACCTGATTGACCTGGATTAGGCTTGATGGCTAAACAGAAGTTGCATTTGATATGCTCACTTGTGGTCCTGCCAGCATCACACGTGGATGGACTGTTAGCATTGGGGATTGTAGTGATACTTCGCCTCCTTATTGCAAGAAACACAACATTCCATACACGTTTCATATTATAACGAGCTGAAACTGGTACGCTACAGAACAGATTTCGGATGGCATTTTACCTCTCACACAGGGTGGCAAAGGAAGCTGTAGCAGCCCATGTTTTGGCTTCGTTGTAGGGCCGATGCATTCATAGCAGCAAAAAAATGGAATTAGCTGTTAATAGATTTTTTTTAAAAACTTTTTAAAACAAGATTTAAATTTAGTCTAAAATATTAAAATATAAGATGGAAAATTAAAATAATGACTTTAATTTATAAAAACTATAAATATAAAAAAATTAATTATATCTCTAAAAAAAAAATATTTAAAAACATTAAAATATTAAGAAACCAAAATTTAAACATACATCTATTTATTTGATTAATAGATATGGTGATGCTAAAAAAAATTTAAAAATTAAATTTAAATATTAAAAATAAAATTTGAAATTAATATTAAAAAAATGGTATATTTTAAATAAAATTCAATAAAATTATTTTTTTAACATTAAATTAAAAATATTAGAATGTCGAACTACAGCTTTTTGGCCTAGGGCAGAATTGGAAGAGGAAATGGCGAGCCTAGGGTTTCGATTGGCAGTCAAACAACACATAGGGATGGATCAATGGCGGCGGCGCTTGGTGGAGCTACACTCAAGTTGGATGGACATCAAAACAGTCAGCGATAGGAACAAGAATGGCATCAGAGGGTTTCATAAGCCGGTCAAGAAAGAGAAGAGCTCAGTAGTCAAAGGATTCTCAACGATGGTTGTGAGGGACAATAAGAGGTGCTCGCCACTCTTAGTCCACAGATTTGAAGGAAAAGAGATGAAATTAATGGTAGAAGAGGCCGAGGATTTGGATGGTGGGTTGGACAGGGGCGGTCAAGTGTTTGACATATTTTCACAACAAATAATAACACTAAAGCATGCCTTTTTTGCATCTGAGGCGTTTGAGGATGGGATTGTTATTAGTGGGGGGGCATCCAAATTTCAGCAAGATGTTAAGGAGAACCCAAGATTTCAAATCTTGGTCAAATCTCTTTCAGGGAAAACTATGTGCAGCTGGGCAAAAGGGGCAGATTTGATGAAAGATTTAAAATTGAATCCGGTGACCTCTTTAGGTGTCCCGGTTGAGTTTCAATCCTTGGTGCAACAGGGCAAAGAAATGTAGGATCCTCTTTCATTGTCATTTTATCACTTGGGTAAAGACTGAAGGGAGGTGCAGGAGGAATAAATCAAGCTTCCTCTTCCAAACCTGCAACTTTCAAAGAAGCTGTCAAAAATGCCGCTTCCAAGCCAAACCCTGTGAAATACCCTTCTATGCCTCAAGCCTATATTGTTGAACAAGTGAAGGAGGTACCTTCCATGGAGATTTCAAATAAGGGAGTGGATGAGTATCATCATACTTTGATTAAAGATGCAGTTATCTGCAGATTTAATGGCTTGTGGCCTTCTTCGATTGCCTTATATCAATGGGTCTATGCGACTTGGTCAACCCAATGTGATTTCTTTATGCTCTAAATCATTGTTCATTTTAGTGAGGAAAAAAATTATCAGAAATGCATTTCAGAAGGTCCCTGGTTTTGGGGTACTGCAGGTTTGTTTATCACTCCTTGATTTCTGGCGTTTAATCCAAACACTCTTTATAACGAAGATGCCAGTGTGGGTTTGGCTCCTCAACCTTCCTCTGCATTTTTGGCATGTCTATAAGGAAATAGGTAATGCTCTGGGGTCTTTTCTAAAGAATGATCATGAGAGGGCCGCTGTAGGTCTGTGTACTTTTCCTAGAATCTGTGTAGAGATAGATTTAAGTAAAGGAGTTCTGGAAAAAATATTTTTGAAATACGGTGAAGTTCATGTTCAAGCTTTAGATTATGAGAATACAACATTCAGATGCCGTAATTGCAAAATACCGGGTCATCTTTATGCTTCTTATCCCTTGGGGCGTTCTAAAGCAGGAAAGAAAAAAGGGGAGAAGTTAACCTCGAGCAAATGGAGTGTTCCAGATCCGACAGTAATCATTGAAGAGTTTCCATTAGCCAGAAATTCAAGAAAATGCAAGAATTTGAAGATAGAAAGGAGAAGTTTTTGAGAAAGAAGATGAGTCAATTGTGGGGGCTTCAAAAAAAGCCCAGAATCTCCCCATAAAAGAGATTGTAGGGGGAGTAAAAAGAGGACATGAATCAGAAAGCTTAGATTCAGACAAAGAGATGCAAGCAAATGTAGATTCATAAATTCAGAATTATGATAAGCAAATGGTTGCAGTGAGAATTCCGATCAAGGAATGTGGCAAGAGGTAAAAAAGAAAAAAGGTAAAAAGGACAAGACGGTCAATCTTTTAGACTATTGCCCCACCAACTAAAGGCTTTGTTACCATTGTTGGTAATCGCGTGTTTGGAAGAACTACTATTTATTTTTTGTGGCTTTTTGGCCTTTTGGTGTATTTGGTTCTAGTTGGCCATGGCATTTCCGCTTGGCTTTGGAATGGTTATTTTGTAAAAGCTTTGCATTTTTTAATATAAGGTAAGGGACCCATTGAACTTTGGTATTGATAAAAACATAATAATATTAGACTGTCTATTAAAAACATTAAAGTAATAGGATGCGGTATTATGCTGGCTCTATGGATGATGGCAACGATGAGGAGGTGTTAGAGGATAATGCAAAGGCGCTATTCTCTATACCTGGATTCCAATCATCTACAAAGGAGTGCCAAGGCTGCATCAATGTCAGAGTGTTGCAGAGCTTGTGGACACATAACTAGGCTATTTTGATGACATTTGATTTTATCCAAGACATATATTGTAATAGTACTGCATCAATGTCAGAGTGTTGCAAACCCTGTGGAGACACAACTAAGCTATTTTGATGACATTTGATTTTATCCAAGACATATATTGTATACGCTTTTATTTTAAACAATTCTACAATCATTAGATCATAAGGACGCAAACATTTGACATACATTTGTTTTTTCCTAAATTATATAAACTATCTATGGTTATGCAAATTTAAATGTTTAAGCAATGTGTATGGCTGAATTTCAATGATTTTCTAAATAAAAAGTATATATACCAAAATGCGTGTCTTATGCGCAATCTCTCCCAACCCCATTTCTTGTCACGTTTTCATTTCCATCACGGTTCTTCGTTTCTTGTTTTTTGCAACGTAGCTTTGCCTGCCACATTGGAAGCAAAGTGGCTGGTTTAGGGTTTGACACCTCATCTATGGCTTCCTATTCAAAGCTGGAGAATGTTGGCTTTGGTATTTAGACCAAATGAGGGTATATTCCAATGATCTGCAATCTCCATTGAATATACAATAAATCATGGTTTTATTCTTAACCATATTTTTTAGTTCCAGCTTCATTAATACAAGGAAGATAGATGCGATCCATTTTACTAATATTTATGTGATCATCTTCCACAACTGACAATTATTTTCCCTGATGACTAAAAGATTTCATCATTTAACAGATAACCCAACACTTTCCATGAAATCCACGATCAATTCAGATCAACCACTGTCTGGATTGGAAGAATTACTCTTCAAATAGTTTCCAACAGCATTCAACACCCCCACGTAATAAGTTGTGTATGTGAATTTGAACAAATACTTGGCAGTCTCTAATACTGCCTTTGGAGAGAACTGACCAACAGAGAACAAGGAAAAACACTTGGAAATCTAAATCAGCCTTTTAGAAATTACTATTGAATGATGCCCACCGTATAACAATGTGCTAAATGAGACAACCGCGCTACTAATGATAGACAGATCTTTCAATTCACCTGACACCATCTGATTTTTAATTCGAGCCTCAAATTCTAAGAGCTAACATTTACCTAGCCATGCACCCATTCAGCTCAAAGGTACAACCAATGTGGTCCAACAAGGCAAATCAAGTCTCTGTGTAAATGCTTCAAGGATCAGCTGCAAGCCACTAACTTGAGTACCAATGAAAATAACTTCACAAAACAGATCAATGAAATTAACTTCACAAAACAGATCAAATTACTATCTATGGATAATACAAAAATTCTTCTATTTTTAGCACACCATCCATTCGGCTGCTACAAAAAGCTTCAAATCCCTTTAAAAAAATGTTTTTTGAAGTTTTCTACATACTTATGGGAAGTCTCAGTATTTGATACTAAATTCTGAACCAAAGAAATTTAACATCTGCTAAAAGTCCATTGAAGAAAAGTATAAGCTTAAACCTCCAAAAACACTCCAGTTATCACCTAATAAAAAAAAGCCTATGATAATCTCCTATCGTTACAACCCATTACACCCATTCCCCCTATGTTGGAAACCATCGCTACCGCATTTTTGGGAGAGTATGATTATAAATGCTCATACCATAGTTTGCACAACTGGTTGGGGCGAGTACTCGTCGAGGGCCCAAAATGGGTAATTGGCGGTTATTTGACCCACTCGGTTGAATAACCGACAATAACCGTTAAAGGCAAAAAATACTTGAATTTTTAAAAATAACATTATTTTTTTAGAAATTATAGAAACAAAATAGATGGAATGAGTCTGTAAAACATAGGGAAAATGTTTTCTATTAGATTTAAATACATAGAATGTACAAAATCGCATAATCATGCGAATACAACTAAGTCTCAAAGTACAAAGTTACAAACTACAATAATACTAATAGACTTATAGTCTTATACAAGACTACAAGTACAAATTACAATAATCTATAATTTTCTTTTTCTTGCCCTCTGGAAAAATAAGGGAGGTTGAGAAACTTTAGTCCTCCCACTCGGCTGACCCGCCTCACTCTGTTTAGAAGGCTTCACCTACCCCTGTGGCTCCACCTCTGCCTCTGTCTTTGTCTTTGCCTCATCTCTAAGGATGTCTTGCAATCCAATCTCTCTTTTTGATTCAACTGTACCTTCCACAACGTGTCTCTCAAAATCAACAATCTTCTCTGTGAACATGGGGGCCTCCTTCCCTCGTGCAATCCAATTGTTGTAGGGATCGATTTCATCTAGATCAATAGGCTCTTTTGATGCGTTCTCGAACTTCTTTGTGCGAAGTTGAAGGTTGTATTGCACAAAAACCAAGTCATTGAGCTGTTGTTGGCTCAACTTGTTATGCTTCTTTGTGTGAATGGATTCAAACAAATTCCAATTGCGCTCACATCCACAAGTGCTATAAGGCTGAGATAAAATCTGGAGGGCTAGCCTTTGAAGATTTGCGGTATTTTCACTCCAATCTTCCCACCACGACCCTGCAAACAAGATATTCAAAACTTTGTAAAAAATTAATAATTGTAAATTTGTAAATATGTAATTGGTAAGCTACAAGTAAAGACTTCATTTTTTATGACCTGGTGACTGTGTGGCTCTCCTTCGGATGGCTAGTGCTGAAGAAAAGAGCCTTCCCTTTACCTACTTGTAGTTTTGCAACTCTGCAATAATGAGGTTTCTCACCTCAACGTCAGATGTCATACTCTCAATACATGTTGAGAGCCCCTCCATAACCTCTCCACTAGCATATGTGAAGCCATTGAAGTAAAAAAACTTGGGGTTAAGGTAATATTCCATTGCATGGATGGGTTGGTGGAGTTGATTGTTCCACTTCCGATCAATCAACTCCCAAATGGGATCATATCTGACATGATCCCCTCTATAATAATGTTGGACTGTCTCTTTGGCTCTATCCATGGCCTCATAAACATATCTCATTGGATTTTGCTCTCCATCCATCAATCGCAAAACCCTCCCCAAAGGCTCCGACAGCTACAAAGTTACAAACAAATTAAAGTTAGTGTCACAAACTTATAGATAAATTATAAAATAAAAATTTTAAGTTTAAAAAATTGAAAACAAAAGAAACAACTTGAAATTTAAATTGCAATTTCAAGTTACCTTCACAATCTCTGTAGCTCTCATTTTGAAGGCTTCACTGAAAACTATCTTCAAAACCTTCACTCCATCAGCTTTTTTGGAATAAGATGACTCCATCCATGCTTGAGAGACAAACATCTGCGTCAAAGGAGTCAACAAACTACAAATACTTTGCAATGTAAGAAAGTTCATTGCAAATTTGGTGACTCTTGTTCGAACAAGCTCTCTCTTGGTGTGCTTTCTCATCAAGTTGAGAATCCAAGGGTGATTGTAGATATATTTAGTTATTTCTCTAGTTTTTTCTACAACTAGTCTCACCCAATCAAGTTTGCCTATGTCTTCTAAAAGAAGGTCAAGGCAATGTGCTGCACAAGGTGTCCAAAAGAGAGATGGATGTCTCTCCCTAAGAAGTCTTTTAATCGCTACATATGCTGCTGCATTGTCTGTAATAATTTGGACAACATTCTCAATGCCCACCTCTAAGACAACCTCCTCCAGCATCAAGCTCAAAGTTTCTGCATTTTTAATTTTACTTGATGTATCAATAGACTTCAAAAATACTAGCTCACCATTTGAAGATGCTAGAAAGTTGATAAGGGTGCAGTTCTTTCCATCCGTCCATCTATAAAAAAGAATGGTGCATTCAAATTTATGCCACAACTTTTTTTGATTTTCGACAATCAACTTTGCATCTTCATCTGCATTCTTGAGCAACTTTCCACTTGTTTTTTGGAGAGGGTGCCTTGTACCCTTTCCGTGCAACTGTCAAAATTGTAACCAAATATTTCTAGTACGGGCTCCTCGTCACGTTGAAGGTAAGGTTGTTGAAGTATCAAAAATTTGCGCATGCTTTATCTGTTTCTGCATGTGCCCGCTTGTTCCATCCTGTAGCTTGGAGTGAAGGTTGTGGCCCAAGTGTGTTTTTAGGGACAAAAAAAGAGTGTAACTGAAATGAAGGTGGTGTAGATGTGCCATGGCGCTTGCGTGGACAATGACTAGAGCCCACAATTTCTGTCATTGTTGTCGTTTCTTCCTCTGCTGATGTGACACCAATGGTTGTTGTTATGGTTGCTTGCATCCTTGCCCTTTTTAGTTTATTTTCATTCAGTGATGCAAGCTCTGCATCATCTGTCATTTTGCCTCTTTAGTGACATTGGGACAAGGTGCAACTTTGCGATAAGGAATGCATGAAAGATAGTACTTCATGCAATTGATGTCTCCTAACATCCTCTTCGAGCAAAAGTTGCAAATTGAAACCGTTTGAGACATCCCAACCCGCGTAGCATACTTTTATGCACCGGTGCGAGCATGAGGAGGAGCCGACTAGCTACCACTGATTGAATTTGAGCTTGATGCACTACTAGATGCTATTGTTTGCTAATGGATAACCTGTAAAGCGCAAACATGTAAAAAACAACATAAAAAAATTAAAAAATAAAAACATTAAATACAAATTATTAATTAAAATACGATAAATAAATGATAATTATAAACTATAGAACGGAAACTAAAATACATTTATGATTTACAATTTTAACGAACAAATTATAAATATAATCTATAACGGTTATTTAACGGAATAATAAACAACAATATTAAATAAATAATAAACACGAAAATTTAACCGAATGCATGAAATTCGACGGAATGCATCAAATTTGTATACTAAGCATCAAAAATATTTATCAAACATGTATTTAATTAAATTACAAAACTTTACATGCTTGGAAATTTAAAAAATAAATAAATAAATAAATACATGAAATTTGATGGAAATTCACGGAATGCATAAAATTAAAATGGAATGCATCAAATTTGTATACTAAGCATCACAAATATGTATCAAACATGCTTTTAGTTAAATTAGAATTCATTTACATGCTTGGAAATTAAAAAAAAAAACAAAAAACAAATGCACTAACCTGGAATTTTTTTTGCTCAAATCTCCTCAATCTGCTTTTGAATGCTCCAAATCTTGTGCGTGAAGAGTGAGGAAGTGTGTTGCGTTTTATAGGACTCCATTCCATGCATTTTTTGCATTTTAGGAGTGTTTGGAGGGAAAACCCGCGTTTCCCAACGATTCTACGTGTTAAACCCGCGTGGGTTCCGCGAAACTCAGAATCGGCGAGTAACCGCCGGTTTTTTATTTTTCCCTATTGACTGTGGTTTTGAGTGGCGAGTATTTGCCGTATGAAATTTTCTGCGAGTAACCAACCAATCGGCGGTTACTCACCGGTTATTCCATCTATGACTCATACTACACCACTCAGACTGGGTTTATCTTTTGTGCCTTGAAAATGAAGTTGTTTCCTTTAATTTCGAAGAATGAACAATTTTGGACTTTTGGAAGCCAAATTAATGAGAAAAAATCAAACATTGGGGTACTTATGACCTTTTCAGTGCTTCGAGGCAAAATAGATCAGTGGAAAAAATTGTCTGGGCTAGGTCTCCAATAAAGGCGCTTGAGGGAGCTATCATTCCCTGTAAGGGAGCCATTTCCTGCTGATTTGGAAGCCACTTCTTGACATAATGAGGGGTGTGTTCTTAAGTTAATATGGCCTCTTATTTTAAAAATCAAACCCTCAATATTAAAACTATATTAGTGACAAGTACATTTATGGCATGTTTTTTGTGGACATTTAGGGCTATACAACTAGAGTTTTACATTAGTTCTTAATGCTTTTCAAAATATTGCAGGGATACAGGTCGAAAAGTTGATGACCCAGAATTGTTGGAAGCAATACGACTTACAATAATACAAAATTTATTGAAGTATCATCCGGTATGGAATTTGAGGATTTATTTATAGAAATTTCCTTGTGAGTGAAGACTTTCTGTTATATATTGAAAAGCGTGTACTTGGATGTACTTTCTCTGTTGTCTGCCTTCCCTAATATGTTTTAATGCAATATCATGACGGTTATTTTTTTCTATTTAATTTGGAGATAGGAATCTTCCATCCAATTGGCCATGGGAGAGGCATTTGGCATCATACCCCCAAAAGAAAAGGTAAGTTCAGCATGCACACAGATCTTTGTCAATAGAGCAGTGCTTGCAATCAAATTTGTAAATTATTGTATACATCTGGTGCATGATGTAAAACTAGGAAGGATGATTTTTGACTATTACTTTCTATTGAATTAATGATTATTCTAATGTCACCATGTTACAGCTTCAGAATTACCTCATTTTCCTGATTCTTACATGTACATTATGCATGATAATATATTGACCTGCATATAATGGTCCAAAAGCATATATTTCCATCCATGTACAAGCAAGTATTGCTTAGATGTGAGAGTGATATATAGTTTGCCTATAATAATGTTTAAAAGTAATAAGACTTGGCAGCCCTTGTTAGATAGTGGTGTTTTAATGAGGGCCTGAATATAGAAGAGAGGGGCCACGCTAACTGAAGCAGCTCCTGAAGTGGTGGTAAAAGCTACTTGGCTACCATATTTAGACCCCTACTTGAGGGAAAGCACACCATGCCGGCAGGAAAGGGCAGCCTTGAGGGGCCTCATTTTACTGTCAACTAAGTTGAGCAGGAAGTTGCCTAAACTTGTTTCCAGGGTTATATATCCAGCCTGGCTTAATTTGAATATTATTCTGTTCTTATGCATGAGGAAAACACTAACAGTGCCAAAGTCAGTCAGACCCGTCTGTCAAAATATGTTGGAGTGAAGTTCTGCTTGCTCTCAATGAAGATCCCTTAGTGGATCGAATGATTGGAATACAATTTCTTTCTCAATTATTTGAAAACAAAGTTGTGGGCCTCTCTACAGGTCTCATCATCTCACCGAGTCTCCTTATGCATCTACTGCTCCATGGGTTTGATAAGGATAGAGAAAAGTGATCGGATTACAATTTCTTTCTCAATTTTTTGAGCACAAAGTTGTGGGCCTCACTGCTGGTCTCATTCTCTTACCGATGCATTTACTGCTCCATGGGTTTGATAAGGATAGAGAAAAGTGCTCCGGTTTTGCATAGAAGGGATGCCCATCAGAAATTAACATTTGTCCGTCATTCTTCTACTCATCCTGGAAGAGGTGTACATCCTGGGATCCACTCTGAAAGTGGCTTTCTCTTCCTTTTCTGTTTGTTCTGATTTATCCTCCTGGTCACGATCTGTGTTCCCTTGTAATCATCTGCTCCATCTGACTCCTTAAAATTGGAAGAAATGAGCCAAAACTAATAATTTGAGCCAAATAACAAGTAAAATCCACACCACAAATCCATAGTCGCTGATTTTGCCCTTCTCTAATGTCCTAATTCTCTCCCAAATCCCACAAGTTTCTCATCTCTTTTTGGACTCAACACACATCAGAATTAGAGGCTCCAATAATTCTGCATCACTATTGGCCAAAATAAAGTGCAGCTAACAAAAAAAAGCCCGACAGATTTCCTACCTCCCTGATCTAAATTAGTGCTGCTAATTCTATAAATTTCTTTATTCTCACAACTAAATTCCCCCCTCTTAGCTGGAATTTTCACAAACATATTAAGCTGAATGGGCAGCATGTAAAATGGATTCAATCCAAGAACAACGTCCCCATAAGTTTGTGGTAGAGAAAACAAAAGGAACAACTTAAGAATTTGCCACAAGGCTCACCTAAACAGCTACAACAATTGGCTCATTAAAACACATAAAAGATAGAGTGATGGCTGCCATTTCTAACTCAAAAAGATGAAACCAAATATATTTAAATCTCTGTTAAATTCTCTTCCAATGACCGAAATAATGGCGTCAAAGAGCAGTTTCCATTGTGCTGCACCTTATAGTTGAAAATGGTGCTTCTTATTCAACCTCTAACTCTCTAATTCTTTCTGCCAAACCTGTGCTCTGCTCCAACAGGAAATTCTTAAGGTTACAGCTCCAACATGCAAAGAATGATTAACAGTGAAGGAAAATCCATGTTGTTTCAAGGATGGAATCTCCATGTTGTTGCAATTAACATTATCTGCTATAACATACTGATCTAGGTGGTTGCCATATTGCTTAATCCAGTTTGGAGTTTTCTATGTCATTCCAGCATTGTGAAGTCTTTTAGTTTCAGTTGTTATGCATAACACCCCTTTATTTATTACCCAATTTTAGGTATAGATTGTCACAGTTACTGAAATATTTTGTCTAATAATTACCATTGCGAAACTCTTGGAATGGATATCACGAGTATGACATTTTATTTTTTTGATGCTGATGCCACAATCATCTGTGTGTAATCATCGCCTAGATAAATTGATGTATATGTCAGTTTTTCCCAACCTTGTAAGAACCACTCCGGGGAACACCCGAAAAAGCCAATTTTTTTTTGGTTGTGATTATAGATTATCCTCCGGAAGGTTTCTTAACTTATTGTAATTCCACCATGCTTAATATTAACTATTGCAACTTATAAGAAGTGCAAAGTAATTTTGCTAATTCTAAAGTTGATCAAAGTAAATCATTATGAAATCAAGAACACATTTATATTGCATTCATTCTTCCTTAACTACAATAGTTATCTAACTGCATAAGGAAATTAGTCATTAATGAATCAATATTCTCTTTTATTCAATTTCAAAGGTAACAATTCACATTCATTCTGTATTAATCTCCTAGTTACACCAACATTCATAGTTCCCAAAATTACATCATTTTATAGTAATACAACTGAGAATACATATTTTCCAAAATATATACAATAACAACGCAGTCTTCTATTCGCAACAAGTATACATGATCAACAAGTTTTCCTCAATGCGAACATTGAGAGTGTAGAAGATCATTGTTGAAGCCAAGAGTAACTGTGTAAAAAGTGGGGAGGGAGAGTATCATAGAGGGTTTTACCTCCAACCATAGAGCCTTTTGGATCCCCCGCACACCTCTCTTTCATTGAGAGTGGCCCTACCCTTCACGAGAAAGATAGATATGAATCTGATTAAAAAAAGAGGACAATGTGTATATATATCAATACTGCAGCTAATTCCACGCAGCATGAAGCAAGTATGATAGTGAACTAGAACAAGAATTGATATATTCCTAATGATACAAAAACCCCTACAAAGCATTCCTACTAGATAAACTAGGTATACATTGCTTATGGCTATAAGACTGAAATTAATGAGTCCACCTTGTCGCATTTGGAATTCATAATCTGCTATGAGTCAAAGTGAGACTAAATATTTCCACGGTCACTTAGTACTGACATCTCTAAGTCCACAACTAAAACGCTGGGTTTTCTCAACCCACCCATCCTAACAGTAACTTAGCAATCAATGATCTTTAGGAATCAAAATAAAAATTAACTCTGAAAAGTGCAGGAGGGATAACATATTGCACGGGTGTCCAATCCACTTGTGCAAGACGATATCTCACTCACACTTCATCGAGAATCATACACGTAATTTATAGTCTCAATATTTTATATCATAATGGTGTAACAATTATTCAATATTAATTTGAGTCTGTAATGCTTAATTGTAGAAATTGCACAAATAAATTACCAAAATTGGCAAGCCACTTAGCATTGTTTTCTACATAGATGGTGGTTTAAAGCGAAGCATTATAGAAAGTTTCATAAGGACCAAAAAGTGATTTTGAGTTTCCGTTTGAAGTTTTGTAGTGTTAAGGTTTTGCGACACTACAGGAGCCGTTGACTATCACGGTAAGATGAAATTTTTTTAGTAACTATGTAAATGATTTTGTGGGTGGATATGGGCCTTTCATGTTTTGTGAAGCTGCCAATGACCTTATAAAATTCATCCAATTATTTCTGTATGCCAGTACATTCATATTTATGTCACTTTGTTTCATGTCTCATGTTACATTTATCATATATTACAATTCATATTATGTCAAAATCATCAAAATTATTTACTATTCTCTATTTTATGATCATTACATCTTCATGTATTCTAAATTTCATAAATTCCAAATGATTATTATATCTTTATTCCTAATTTCTCTTCCTTACTTTATTCTCGAATTTATATATTCTCACCTTTAGTCATTTTCACTTACTCCCCCACTCATATTTTAACTTGACTCTATTAAATTAACCATATGTAGGCTTATTATGATTTGCATGACCAACCATTATCATTCCAAGGTGAATCATTATTTTCAACTTACATGGCCGAGCCATAACCAACAAAACTTAAAATTAATGACTGTATGGCTATATTTATGTTTTTAGCCATAAAATACAATCACATTATTTTAGGAGGCCGTAATAAATGTAAGGTAAACTTTTAGGCAACAGTCAAAACTAAAAAGGACTATATATATATATATCTCCCTTGATGTTTAGTCTTTCTATGATGAAATTTCATTTGCATTTGTACGGAAATATTGAAGAGATAACTGTTATCAATATCTTTCTTTTCATAACAGTTAGGGTTGACTTGCTAAATCCAAACATCTAGATCAGCCCATTGAAATGCAAACGGAGAAATTTTATCTACATATCTCCCTTAATGTGTACTCTTTCTATGATGAAATTTCATTTGCATTTGAACAAAAATATTGTAGAGATAACGGTTATCCAAAAAAAATTTCATAATAGGGAGGGTTGACTTGCTAAATCCAAATGTCTAGGCCAGCCCACTGAAATGCAAATGGAGAAAGAAATGTCTATACTAGGCCAGACAGGTCATTGAGACGGAAAAACAATGCAGGCAAAATAAAATTGTAATATTTCTATGGTTGCTGGAATTGTGCAGCAGCGCCCAGCATGTAGAATTATTTTCTTCTACTGAGTCGATATATAAATTATAATGAGTGTTGGTATTTATTACCAGTCAAACACTCTTATAAGAAATTTGTATAATCTGAAGTTTGAACATTGCAATTGTCAGTCTCAAAAAGGAGGTAATTGACAACAATTTTTTAATTGACAGGAAGGATTAAATTAAAATTCTAGCAGGCTGTAGTTCTCACATATACCAAAGCAAAAATCATTGGGAGCATGTTAGGCAGTCCTTAAAGCATTTTAACACGACAAAATTAACCATTCAACTGGAAAAACTGCAATGGCACTATATGGTAGGGGACGTCATGCTTGGGATGATTACAATCATACCAGGTCTGGATCGATCCTATTCAACCTACAAAAAAATAATAATAATACCACCAACAAACTTAGGCATAAATGTGGGTAAAAGAAGAGGCAATCTCACAGCCCAACTCTAGGTTCTATGGAGCAAAACAGTTATTCTAGATCAGGTAAAAATAAAGCTGGCATATACATCTTAAAGGCAACTAAAATAATAAACAACATTCCCTATTAAACATGCATGCAAACATAGCATGAACCAACCTCAAACTGATGTTATCCAAAACTTGTATTTGTCCACATTGACGTTTAAAGCGCCCCTTTGTTGATCCCGATCTCTCCTCCTTCAAAACAAAAGGCTTCCTTCTTATAGCTAAAAAATGATGCTTCTGAAATTTCACCTTACGCTTCTTGGCATTAATTGCATAATCGGCTGGGAGTTGGAATATTAAAACCTTTTGAATAAAGTCTTCATCATTAAAATTTTGGTTGTAGATTGGGAAGCACGTGTCTGCCCAAAAGTCTATGATTATTTTTAACAGCCGATGCTGCTTAAATTTTTTTGGAAATTTCTTTGCTTTATTTTATTATTGTACATTAACATAGCCTAAATCTTTCAAATTTTATTGTTTTCATTTAACCTTAACATTATTGATATTATGTCCTTCCCCTTAGGTTTATATTCAGGCCTCCTAACCAAGGCAAAATGATAATAATTACAGTAAGTTACTAAGGTGAAAATAAAGAATTTGATACTTGGGCCAGCACCTATCGCAAATTATATAAGGCTACTGACAAACTTAGCGACTATTTCCGAATTTTGTGGAGACAGCCTAAAGACAAAATGAAGGTTTCCCAACATTATATTTCATGTGCACAAAGAGATTAAACAAAAGTGAGAATGCGAAGGTTTAAAGTGCTTTGACGCTTGACGCTTGGCATTCACTGACGCAACGTGCAAAACAAAGTAATAGCTCAAGTTGATGTCTTAACAAAACTATTTACTCATCCCCAAGCGTAGTAAAAAGTTTCTAACGTATTAGGAAGTGAAGTCACTATTCATGTGATGAGGTGGCAGTTACTATTCATTGTAGTGAGGTGGCAGTTACTATTCATGCTGAGGTGGTATGTGGGGCATAGTACTCCACTAAGGCACATGGGTTTGCCTTTAGTGATGGACACGTGTAGTTGTGATTGACATAAGTGGATATGGCGCACATTTTTATGGAGGCCTCATTATCTAAGTGCTCGATTGAAGTCAAAAGATGATTTAGCATCTTCTGACTTTAGTGGTTGAGTGGAAGACAAAGATAGATTGTCACATGGAGGTGGTGATTCCTTTTGTCTAAAGTAGTTCCACTACTTTTTGGACCTTTGTGCAAGTGGGGGACAATGGTTCCTATTCATCACTATTGCACCCACTAACAGTGTGGCGCCATTATTTCTCTCACCACTCTTCTCTCTTTGTAAATGCTATAAATGCATGATACTCCTTTGTAGTTTGTATCCTTGTAAGCTTGGAAGCGAATTTTGCTTTGTAACAAGCTTGTATGCTTGGAGGTTTTGTTGATATTAATAGAAGTCTAGACGCTGCCATTGCCTCGTGGTTTTTCCTTGCACATTGCAAAGTTTCCACGTAATCTCTTGTTATCTGGTTATTCCAAATCTATTGTTGTGTAGCTTGCTTTATTCCGTATTTATTTCTCACACAGTTTGGATATTTTTTTTAACATTTGGTATCAAAACTCCAGTTTATTGTGGATTGTTTGTTGTGAGTGTAACACCAGTTAGCATGGGTCTAACTGATTGATTGATGCATGAGGTGGAAAAGTTTGATGGACAAAACTTCTCATTATGGAAGTTGCAGATTGAGGATCTATTGGTGCAAAAGGATCAAGCCTTAGCCATTGAGGGTTTGTCAAAGAACCTTGCATCAATGATGTATGAAGATTGAAATAAGTTAGATAGAAAAGCTATGTTTACTATATGCCTAGGACTAGCCAAGTCTGTGTTGTTTAATGTTTCATCGGAGGCTACAGTTGAAGGGTTGTGGAACAAGCTTCATCACTTGTATGAGAAAAACATGGCATCAAACAAAGTGTTTTTGATGGAAAAACTATATAATCTCAAGATGGAGGGGACTCAGTTGCTAAGCCCCTGATTGAGTTTAACATGGTGATGAGCCAACTTCTATTTGTCAAGATGAATTTGGAAGATGAGATGAAAGCAATCCTTTTGCTGTGTTAGTTTCTAGACAACTGGGAAAATCTCACTATTGCAGTCAGCAATACAACACCGGGTGGTACATTAAAATTTGATGATGTAGTTGGTATGTTGTTGAATGAAGAGCTGAGAAAGAAGTCCTCATAGGAAGTGTCATCTAGTGAGGCACTAACAACTGTTGAAAGAGGGAGAAAACATGATAGGAACCAGCAAGGGAGATCTATGTCCAGATCCAAATCTAGGGCATGAAAGACAAAGGCAAGATGGGCCATGTGAAAAAGCAATGCATATTTCTGAAGAAAGGTGGCAGCCAACATGGACAACAATCCCATGAAGCAAATATTGATGATAACTCTGATGGAGAGGTAATGTTTACCTCTAATTTTGATATGGTTTTTCTTACAATCGTTGATGATTCTTTGTCAAAAGGTTGGATTGTAGATTCAGGGGCTTCTTTTCATGTAACCTCACATAAAGATTGGTTCATCAAATACCAATTTGGAGCATATGCTATAATATATTTGGGGGATGATCATACCTACCAAATAGTTGGATGTGGGGACATAAGGTTGAAGCTAGAAGATAGAAAAAAGTGGATGTTGAGAATTGTTTGTCATATTCTAGAAATAAGGAAGAACTTAATTTCAGTAGGACAACTGGATTGTGTTGGCTGCACAACCAGCGTTGGAGGAGTATGGAAAACTTCAAAAGGTGCACTAATTACTACCAAAGGACGAAAGACATGTTCGCTGTATATTGTATTAGCTAAAGCTGAAACCGGAGAAGTGGGAGTTGTAGATGCAAACGACCAACTAGAACTGTGGCATCAAAGACTTGGTCACATGAGTGAGAAAGGTTTAAAGGTACTTTCTAATCATAATTTACTTCCTGATTTGAAAGCTGTAAATTTAGATTTTTGAAAACAGTGTGTTTAGAAAATGGAAAAGAGTAAATTTCTGAGGAACAACAGTAAGAAAGATAATGTATTAGATTTAGTGCATGTTGATGTTTTTGGTAATGTTCTTGTTAAATCTCTTGGTGATGCATCATACTTTGTTAGTTTTATTGATGATGCATCTACGTAAGTGTGGATTTATCCATTGAAACACAAAAGCGATGTGTTTGAAACATTCACAAAGTTCAAGGCATTTGTAGAAAATCAAAAGTAAAGAAAAATTAAATGCCTTAGAACTGATAATGGAGGATAATTCTGCTCAAAAAGGTTTGAGGACTACTGTAGCAGGAAGGGAATAAAGAGAGAAAAAAGTGTTTCATATCCTGCAGCAAAATGGTGTAGCTGAAAGAACGAATAGAACAATTATGGAATGTGTTCGAAGTATGATGTCAACTACAGGTTTGGAGAAACGCTTCTAGGTGGAAGCTGCAAGTACAACTTGTTATTTAATCAATAGATCACCTACAACAACACTAGATGGTGGCATTGCGGAGGAAATTTAGACAGGTAAACCAATTTTATATATTTCACATGAACACTTAAAAATATATGGTTGTGTTGCATATATTCATGTTCCTAAGGAGAATAGGTCCAAATTGGATGTCAAATTGAAAAAGTGCATATTCTTGGGCTTTGGAGATGGTGAAAGAGGTTATAGGCTTTGGGATCCAATTGCACATAAGGTGGTGCGAAGTAGAGATGATGTCTTCAAAGAAAACGTCATGTTTAAGAAAGAATCAACAAAGCCTGAAACACTAAAAATACTTTATAAGTTTATACAAATATTTCAAGTGAAGATAGAACACCAGATCATACTGTTGTACCGAATCAACAACCTTTACAGTAGGACCAAGAAGAATAGCCTGAAGATGAGGAAGAAAATGAGGAGCGACAACCACTTGCAACACCGCAAAATTAAGGTCTACTAGGCAACAAAGACAACCTGATAGGTATTTTCCTTCGTTGTCTTATGTGTTATTGATGGGGGTTAGCTTGGTACGTTTAAGGAAGCCTGTAGTGTTAAGGACAACAGGAAATGGATAGTAGCAATGGATGAAGAAATAAACTCGCTGTTGGAAAATCAAACTTGGAAGCTCATGCCACTTCCAAAAGGAAGGAAAGGCCTTGCAAACAAATGGGTATATAGATTGAAACATGAAAGAAATTCAAGTGTAACCAGATACAAAGCAAGGATGGTGGTGAAGGGCTATGCACAAAATGAAGGTATTGATTTCAATGAATTTTTTTTTACATATTGTCAAACTAACATCTATTAGAGCTGTGTTAGGATTGGTAATTACGATGGATTTAGAGCTAGAACAACTAGATGTAAAACTTGCTTTTCTTCATGGTGACTTGGATGAAAAAATATACATGAAACAACTTGAAGGGTATGAAGTGCAAGGTAAAGAGAACCTGGTTTGTAGATTGAAGAAAAGTCTTTATGTCTTGAAGCAAGCTCCAACGCAATGGTACAAAAAGTTTGATGCTTTTATGATAAAGCATGGGTTTGCAAGAAGTATCTTTGTGTATACATCAAAAGGTTTGAGAATGGCAGTTTTATAATTCTTTGTTGTATGTTGATGACATGTTGGTTGTTGGTCCTGATTTGACAAAAATTAAAAGATTGTAGAAGCAGCTTGCTAGTGTTTTTTCAATGAAAGATTTAGGACTAGCAAGGCAAATCTTGGACATGAAAATCAGCAGAGATAGGAGTAGGAAATTATGGATTTCACAAAAAAGCTATTATGACAAGGTATTGGAAAGGTTTGGCATGCATGATGCAAAAATTGTAAGGTACCCATTGGCTCTTCACTTCAAATTAAGTGCTGAAATGTGTCCTAAAAATGATGAAGAGGCATATGCTATGTCAAAAATTCCTTATTCTTCCGCTGTTGGTAGTTTGATGTATACAATGGTATGCACAAGACCAGATATTGCACATGCAGTGGGAGTGGTAAGCCATTATGTGTCAATTCTTGGAAAAAAAACATTGGGTTGCTGTAAAATGGATTTTACGGTATATTAAGGGAACTGTAAATCACACATTATGTTTTGGCAGTACAAAAGAAATGATCACTGGTTATGTAGACACAAACATGGTAGGAGATTTAAATGGTAGAAAATCTACCACTGGATATATATTTACTTTTCGAGGGGCTGCCATAAGTTGGGTATCTAGATTGCAAAAGGTTGTTGCATTGTCAACAATTGAAGTTGAATACATTGCAGCAACTGAAGCCTGCAAATAATTGATTTGACCACAAAGGTTAATGGGAGAGCTAGGAGCAAAACAAGATAGTTTCAAGTTGTTTTGTGACAGTGAAAGTGCAATTCATTTGGCTAAGAATGCAGCTTTCCATTCAAGAACTAAACACAAATTTGCAGTATCATTTCATAAGGCAAGTCTTAGAACAAGGATAGGGGTAGCTAGAGAAGATATCTACTCAAGACAATCCAACTGATATGATGACAAAATCATTGTTAAAGGACAAGCTGAAGTTGTGTGCAACTTCATCAGGGCTTGGAAACGCATGATAAAAAAAGGCTTGGGCATTGATGGCAGCTGGATGATAGAATACTCGTGTTTTAAATCTTGAATATTGACTTCAAGTGGGAGAATGTTAGGAAGTTCAGTCATTATTCATGTGATGAGGTGGTGGTTACTATTCACGCTGAGGTGGCATATGGGGTGCAATACTCCCTCCACTAAGACACATGGGTTTGCCTTTAGTGATGGACACGTGTAGGTGTGATTGACATAAGTGGATATGGGGCGCATTTCTATGGAGTCCCCATTATTTAAGTGCTTGATTAAAGTCAAAAGATGATTTAGCATCTTTTGAATTTAGTGGTTGAGTGGAAGACAAAGACATATTATCACATGGAGGTGGTGATGCCTTTTGTCTAAAGTAATTCCACTACTTTTTGGACCTTTGCACAAGTGGGGGACAATGGTTCCTATTCATCACTATTGCATCCACTAAGAGTGTGGTGCCATTATTTCTCTCACCTCTCTTCTCTCTTTGTAAATGCTATAAATGCATGATACTCCTGTATAGTTTGTATCTTTGTAAGCTTGGAAGCAAGTTTTGCTTTGTAACAAACTTGTATGTTTGGAGGTTTTGTTGATATTAATAGAATTTTGGAAGTTGCCATTGCCCCGTGGTTTTTCCTTGCACATTGCAAGGTTTCCATGTAATATCATGTTAGCTGGTTATTCCAAATCTATTGTTGTGTAGCTTGCTTTATTCCGCATTTATTTTTCACATAGTTTGGATATTTACCCAGCATAACGCAAAGTTCATTGTCAATGATAGTTCCCAGACTCGTATACAAAACATTTTCTCTTATCCTCATAAATCACATCTATTGATCTCTCCTCAATGATACCCTCCCTCTTTTGTAGGGGAAGAAACTTGTGCTGCAATCACACACTCAACGAAACCCGTTAGGTGGTTAAACCAAGTAAATAATAATCAATAATCATTTCAAAATAAACATCAAATTAATTTTGCAAAATATAAATAATGAAAGTGTGTCGAATCCATTTGATGTTGTACACTATAATTATGTCATCATCCCTTTTATGCTATTAAAATTAATAAAGTAAAATTAAATTTGACACTACGTAATGTAAGCAAATTAATCATTGACATCATTCAATATAAACAATTTAAGCTCATTTGACGTTAGTATTCCTAAGCAAGTTACTTTTGCTTGATGCTTAACCAATGAAACAAATCAATTCTGATTTGGTGTTAAATCATAATAACCTTGTGAATTCCATCTGATGTTCAATGAATATGTCAATTCTATTTAACATTCAATCTATTAAACGTGTTCATTTTATTTGACATTAGATTAGATAAACACATCAATTCCGTTTGATGTTCAAAAAGCATTTAAATCATTTTCACGTTAGTCCAAATAGTCAAAACCACGTAATAAAATGAACAATAAAAGACATTTCAAAACATGAAATAACAGTTAAACAATCAATTTCTATGGCATGAATGTCCAAACTAAATAAGTCCACGTGGCATGCCACACCAACACAAAACAAGTAGTCTCTTAGTAGAAACGGGGTGTGACAAAACTGAGCATAGAAGAATCTTGCATAACTCGAAAACTCATATGCACAAATTTGAATGCAAGTACAACATGGAAAATGTATAGTCAAGCTAGTCGTGGGACGTGAAATCTCTCCCTATATTGATTCTTATAGTTACTAATTGGCGAGGGTCCAACAGCAAGTCCCCATTAGGGTGAGTCTAATGTCGAGCAACTATGTGTGAGCAGGAGTGGCACTGCATCCCATTTGTTGAGGTATATGAAAGGCAGTTGAAAAAAATTGAGGTACCTTTGAGCATGACTGTATATTTCAGACCCCATGTGGTAGGAGAGTACTAGACACTGAAGATTATTTTCTATCTATAGTTATACTGTAAACAAATCATCTCATGTGCAATCCATTTTCTAGTATAAGGGGATAATTTATGACAGTGTGATGCTGACCATTGGAAGATAGACACTATAGGAGGTTTAAAGTTAGCAACACCGTTGAATATGTGAAAAATATTAGAGTTAAATCATCAATCACTTGGTGCTCGAGTAGGTTTGCATTCATGTATTTCTACCTGAGGATGATAAGGCCACAAACCAAAGAATTCTTGCATTTATCTTGCACTAGAAATATGGAACATCTATTAGAGCATTCTTTTTCAGTCATTTCTTAGCCGTCAATGTTTAATGTTTTTGAAAACACAATCACTACACAATTGTTGTGCTATGAGGGGCTTATATAGGTCCCTGCCCTTGTATTTCATGGCCTTGATAAGTCCTTTTATTGCCATACGAACACTTGAGATTTTATGTTAGTCTTTCATAGTTTTTTGGATTAAGATATGTTATTCTGAAATGTAATATGTGATCAGGTTTTCATGTCTTGAGAGTTGAAATGCGCCTTTTATTTTTCAAATCAATGGTAAATCTATTCTGCCCACCTCTTATTTTTACTTGCAGGTTGATGTGGATATTGCTACGCACATCTATATAGACAACGATGGTCCCAAACGCAGGTACGTGACACTTGTCTCAAAATTGTAAACTTTAGTTTTAAGTTTTGCTTGTTTTTTCAGTTGTCTTGCTCTAGTTTATTCTACACTCTTTATTCTGATCCTTTTTCTTATAAAAAACAATTAGTATTATTACATTAATATTGAAAATAATATAGCATATGGCTTACACCTCAAGCTTAACAATCTCAAGTATATATTATCATGGTATTTCTGATGACAAGGCAAAGACCAGGTACAACTTTCAATGTCGTTGAAACCTACTAACTTCTAAGAATACTTGTAGACTGAAAACATATAAAATAACACTAAGCATGCATAAAGGGTAACAAACATTTGCGACAAACATGAAGGAAGCAATTTTTGTATGTGTTTCTTGTTTTTATTTATGTATTGTTGTTAAATAAAGGTACATTATTTAACAAAGGGAATGGATAAAGCAATGCGTGGTGTACACTGGCCTATGTATGTTATACTTAGTCATTACAACTACATGCAAGGGGTTGTGTCCAATTGAAAAACACATATAGAAGGCCATTGTTAGTCATTTTCTTATTTGCTGAGCATTGAGAGAGCTCTCTTCATTGATCAAGCAGGCCAATGCTAGTCATGTACTTATTTGGTGAGTATTGAGAGAGCTCTCTCCATCGACCAAGAAGGACAATGTTATAAGGAGACAGTGTACGTTGAACAGGATAATAATGAAACAAATCCTGCTTCCTGTCTTACTGTGAAATGTTTATGTTTTTTAAATAATCATTGTGTGTTCATAATGAATCTTTTTATGTTATGAGTACAGAGATATTTGTTGCTGGTAGAATATCTACATTTACGGTTTTGTTGTTTTGTCCCATAGTTGTCTATGTGTAGTCGTAACTGCACAATAATAGCTATGCAGTCATATCCTTGTAATTGGAACTATTATTAAAATAATTAAATTCATACCTGGAGAAAATTTAACCGAATGGGCTAGGAAATTGAACAATCAACTACCACTGAGAATGAGCTTGCAAACGATTTCCGTTTTCTCTAGCTAAAAATGGTTAGTTACTTTATTCAATAGGAGGCAGCAGATACATGCTGAACTCACAAAAGTTGCATGACAGCCTTGTATGGAATGAACCGATAGAACGATTATTGCAGTCAGCAAGGTATGTAGGTACAGGTACTGGGACAACATTTTTCAAAGTGCCTAGAGGAATATGTCTAAATACTAACATTATTAACATATTTGTAATTTTTCAAAATTGGAAACTATAAAAAGATCCATAAATAAAAATAAAAAATACAATAATAAATGTGCCAAGAAATTTGAAATTATATGGACTGCAATTTCAACATGGAAGAGAGTACATGCTGATAATTCCAATAAATTGACATTAACAAATAAAAAATGATTTATGACCAACAATATTATATCAGACGTCATCTTTGGCCCCCTCCTTTGCTGAATGTGCATCCTTTAGGTCCCCTATGAAGAGACCCCAGGAACTCATAGGTCTCATCTGTAGGTAGCGGAGATGGAGGTAAATTATTCAGGCAATTTGGCTCAGTCTCACACTCATACTCATTTTAATTGCATTAATTGTGAACTGGTCCTATTTATTTGAAGGATGCTTGTACCATAGGTCTCTACTAGATCAAAGAAAAAGTTTGTCGTCAACATTTATGAGATTCTTTGCTTTTTTTGACCCAAGTTGGTTCCTCTTGAATGAGTGATTAAAACTGTTAAGTATTTCAATTTTTCTCACAGGCAGGTTACTTGTGAGGGCAACCATATAGAAAATGTTTGCAATTCTAATGCATGCTGCCCATGAAGATACTGCCAATCTGTTGGGTCTTTGTTAGAATACAATTTTCATCACACCCATTAGAAAATTGTGCAAACTGGCTTGTCACAATAGATACCTGATCTCTAATGCCATAAATTTTCTTCACCAAAGAGGAATGCCTTTACCTCTCTATCATGGGAGGGAGGCCCTTTTCTTGGTCACATCAACATTGTACCATTTTGGATTGAAGGCGCAAGAAACCATATGGAGACAATTATAGCTTGCTCCACACGTTATGTATTTTGGCGTGTATAAAAGGGATATGAAGAAGGATCCCTCATTTATGTGATGGTTGTCTGTATCTGCAAAGACAGAGAGAAAAAAATTATATTAATATTCGTAGATGACCAAAAGCAGGGCAATGAGACACGAGGATACATCAGTTAACAATAGACAGTTCAAGGAAAATATAATCCAAGAAGCCAAAAAAGGAATAAAAGTATATAAGACAAAGTAAAGTAGTGTTCCACTAACAAAGGTGGTAATCGAACCAATACAAATAGCAATGAAGGGCGAACAAGAGCTCCCAAAAGCATGTGTCGATGAAGATTGAAAGACCTCATCGAAAATATTTGTTTGTGTCTAAAGTGGAGTTGTCGGACCCATCATCGATCACTGTGAAAAGATCTAATAGTGCTCGTCAAGGAGTACCAAATGTCAGAGGGGCTAGGTTGGGAGATCCCAGGGGGAAGCAAGGCACTTCCTCTAGAATTTCACCTAACATCCAAGGCCAATGTACTTCCCACAATACAAAAGAAACTTGTAATGTGAGTTTTCTCTTGTGGTCGGGGGGGGTGGTTGGTAAGTAGTAGATTCATGTCACTGGAAAGTGGTAGAGCCATGCGTGAGAAGTAGAGCTACGGTTGGGGGATCTGATTAATATGAGTAGTAATGATATGCTGAGAGAAGCGTCACCTAATTGATTGATCAACTCTGATGTGTGATGCACTGGTGTCCAAAGGACACTTAGCGCTGCCAATCGCCTAGATGGGCTGAAAGAAATAGGTGATCAACATAAGGGCTCTAGAGCCTCTAGGCTCCTCCATGGGGATTTGCATTGGAGGGTGACGAGCTCACGAAGATAAAGAGCTAGGCACCGTTGGTTTGGGTATCTAAAGAAAGTAGATAGAGTGTTTGTTGAGTCCTTATAGAGGCAGTGATATCTTCCTTAGATCTCATAGTAAATGGGACATCTAAAAATGAAGTGCTCCTTAGTCTCCACCACCTGGAGGGAGCAAAGACGACAGATTCAGTCCTGACAGAGAATGTGGTGATTTGTTTCAACCTGTAATTGGTGAGAACACACTCTCATCTGGCCAAGGGGATACCTCAAGTAGTGGGACCAATGGTGCTGGAGATAATGAGGGTGACAAATCATACCATCCACTACTTGTAATAAATGCTTGGTGTAGAAAGCAAGCTTGGGGTTGAGGAGTTCAAGGGAGAGATCTAGGTGGTCTGGATATATTGTTTGTAGATATCCTCTCTGGTAGCTCTAGTGATGACGTCCTTTGTGGGAAGGAGCCTTGCAGGGGGGTCTAGGGAACACATGAAAGGGGGTAGCATATTAATAGAGATGCCAACAGAAAGGAGCAACCTAGTCTCAAAGTACCAACAATGCTGACGTCTGGTGGGGACCATTGAAGCAATCCTCTTTGAAGAGCAAAGTGCTAAGTGTGGATATTTCTCATGACTAGAAGTTGAGTCCCTGAAGTATATGAGTTTGAATGTAAAAAGTAAGCCAAAAGATAGTCTCAAGGCGTAACAGATGGGCAAAAATTCAGTTTGGATGATGAGCTAAGGAATTGCCCGTTTGCAAAATATCATGTGCTATAACATGAGAGTTTGGACCCTCTCAATACGGGGTCTAATTAACGGCCCCCAAGCTAGGTCCCCACACCTTCGAACCATATGAAATTGTAGATTTGGTGATTGTATCAAAAAGACGTAACTTGGAAGGGATGTCATGGAAGTGGATCTGGAAACACTGATGTTCTAGGATAGAAAGAGAGGCATGCCCCCTTACAAAGGCATGGATGAGAAGCAGACTTCATGCTACATCATGGACCAGAAAATTGGACCCCCACATAAGTGTAGGCCAATGTAATCTCTAGAAGTTCCCCTTTGTAGAAAAACTAGAATCTGGAGAGAGTTCTTGGAAATATTGAAGGTCATGACCTTAGTTTTATTAAGGTTAACCACAAGCTGTCAGAGTCTGTAGAAATGAGCAAGGGCATCAAGTTGCCACTGTAAGCCCTTGGTAGAGAGTGAGAGGAGGGCAACATCACTGGAAAAAAAAGAAGGATAGCTACAAGCACCTCGTGCAAAATACAACCATCATCCATATGGGTATGTTGTGTTAAGCACGGGATATACTTAGAGGGGGGGTGAATCAGTCTATCATATATCTTATAAACTTTTACTTAATCAAATTTCACTTAACCATACATTCAAGAAATGCAATAAAACTGAAACAATAATATGCACCACACAAGAGAGAGAGAGAGAGACACCTGATTTTTATGTGGAAACCCAATGTGGGGAAAACCACGGAAAACAATCTCAAGTATATGAATGAGCATCAACTCAAAGTTCAAAGTTTGCAAGCACCAACTTACAGAAGCACCAACCCTTTTGCTGAGCACCAACACAACACTGATTTGTGAGCACTAACCCACAAGGGCACCAACCCCTCTTGTGTATAAAACACAACTATCTCTCAATGTTGTTTTCTCAACAAATGATAGAACTCTACTATATCTCTTTCTATTCTCTTCTTTTTTTATATAAAACAATTACAAACCATGCACTCTGTTGCATATTTAAAATGGCTTTCCAAGCCACCTTTTATAGCTTTTCAAATGACTTTTGGCATTCACTCTTTGTGACCTTTCAATCCACATTGAAAATGACGTTAATCTTGCATGACCCTTCGAATCCTTTCATTTGAAAAGTCACATGGTGACCTTTCATGAACAAATGCGTTCTTTCCCCTTTTGTCTTTACCTTGGTGACTTTTCGAATTCCTCAAGGTGACTCTTCATGGAAAAATGCACCCTTCCCTCTTTTGTCTTCACTTGGTGACTTTTTGAATTCCTCAAGGTGACCCTTAATGGTAAAATGCGTCATTTCCCTCTTTTGTCTTTATCTCGTGACTCTTTGACTTCTTCATGGGCCCTCTTTTGATTTTATGCAACTAAAAATATATTCATTAATATTAAATAAATATCAACACACTTTAGCTAAAATATGAACATTAAAAACACCTTTAGATAATAAATGTTATGGGGCTTTTGTTACCAATAATGTTAGACCTTTGACATCGATGACAATATTTTCAACAATGTCCCCCTTTGTCATTGATGGCAACCTCAAATTGAAACTGTCATATCTTGAAACCTGTACTGCACATGCAAATTTGCACAAACTGTCAATAAAAAAATACAGTAACTCCCCCTTATTGTAGCATCCTGTACCTGTTCTTGTACTTCTTCCCCTTTGACATCAATGGCAAAGGGTCTATCTTGGAGCTAACACTTAGCTCCCTTTCAACTGATGTTGAACCTCAATGACATGAAGTAAAAGAAATTACTCCTAACTTCTCTCGCAAATACTCGAATGTGTTTTTTGGTAGTGCCTTTGTGAAAATATCTGCAATTTGTTTTGTAATATTGATATATTCCAACTTAACCTGTTGATCTGCAACCTGCTCTCTCAAAAAGTGATATTTGATAGGAGTATGTTTTGTTTTTGAATGCATCATTGGATTCTTATAAATATTAATAGCACTTGTGTTGTCACAAAAAATAGAGATAGGTTCATCATATTTTACCTTGATGTCTTCTAAAGTTTGCTTCATCCAAAGCACTTGAGTACAACACAACATTGCTGCAATATATTCTGCTTCAGCTGTAGAAAGTGATATTGAGTTCTGCTTCTTGCTTAGCCAAGATACTAAGCTATCATTGAGGAAGAAAGCTCCTCCACTTGTACTTTTTCTGTCATCCAAACAATCTGCCCAATTTGAATCTGTATAAGAAATCAAAGTGAAATCTCTGTTTGTGGGTTACCATAATTTGTAATCCAATGTCCCCTTGACATATTTGAATATTCTTTTCACCCACTGAACATGACTCTCTTTCGGAGCTGCTTGATATCTCGCAACCATCCCTATTGCATGCATGATGTCTGACCTTAATGCTGTCAAACATAAAAGACCTCCAATCATAGATCTATACAAAGATTGATTTGTATCCATTGGTGTGCCAACTGGTGCACAATCCTCAAAACCAATTTTTTTTAATATTTCATTGACATTTACTTTGAGATATGAAAATTCCTTTATCTGACTGAAATATTTGCAGCCCTAAGAAAAATGACAATTCTCCAAGCATAGACATCTCAATTTTTTTTGCATATTATCAAAAAATTATTTTGTCATCTTTTCAATTTTTCCTCCAAATATTATGTCATCAATATATACTACAACAATCAAGTGATGGTCACCTTCTATTTTGATGTAGAGATTACTGTCAACAAAACCTCTCTTGAAACTTTGATCTTGTAGGTACTTATCAAGTCTTGCATACCTAGCTTTGGTTGCTTGTTTCAATCCATACAATGCTTTCTTCAATCTGCATATATGGCTACTATTATTTGAGAGAAGAAATCCCTCAGGGTGCTCAATGTAGACCTCTTCTAGATTCTCATTCCGGAAAACAGACTTGACATCCATCTGAAACACTTTGAAATTTTTAAACACTGCATATGCAAGAAACATTCTAATAGACTCTAGCCTTGTCACTGGTGCAAAAGTTTTTTCAAAATCTATACCTTCAATCTGCACATATCCTTTACATACTAACCTTGTTTTATTCCTGGTAACTTCACCATCTTCATTCAACTTATTTTTGTATACCCATTTTGTTCCTATCACATTTTGATCTTTTGGTCTAGGCACTAATTCTCAAGTATCATTCTTTTCTATTTGATTTAATTCTTCATCCATTACTTTAACCCAATGCTTATGTCTAGCTTCTGAAAAAGTTTTAGGCTGAATTTTGGATAACAAAAAAAAATAACTTGCTCAGATTTACTTACCATCATCCTTCTGGTGTGAACTCCTTCATTTATGTTCCTGATGATGTCACTCTCATTATGTTTCTCTAAACATATTTGGATGGGGTTTTGGTGACCTTTTACTCCTCATCTTCATCTGATTCTTCAAAATCTTCTTTTTCAATGATTTCAGGGGTGTATCGGATCACTGGGTCTTTGTGCTACATCTTCATCTATCCTGACACTTGCATTTTCAACTATCTTGATTTTTTTGTTATAACATTTATAAGCTTTACTTTTGCAAGAATATTGAAAAAATATATTTTCATTTGTTCTAGATTCAAACTTACCCAAATTTTTATCGGTTCTCTTTATGAAGCATCTATTGTCGAAAGCTCTGAAATAATCAACAATAGCTGGATTGTCTTTCCATAGCTCATAGGGAGTCTTGTCACTGTTGACTTTCAACAATGCTCTGTTTTGGATATGCACTGTTGTGCCTACTGCCTCTCTCCAATATTTATCTGGTATTTTGGATTCATTTAGCATTGTTCTCGTCATTCCCTGAACTGTTTTGTTTTTTCGTTCAACTACTCCATTTTACTGTGGAGTTCTCGTTGTTGAATAATGTCTTTTTATCCCATGGTCTTCACAATGGTCAATAAACTTATCTGACATGAATTCTTCTCGATCTGATCTGAGTCACTTAATCTTCAAACTAGTTTCATTCTCAACTAAAACCTTGAATACTTTGAAGTAGCTGAAAGCGTCTTTTTTTTTTTTTCAAAAATATCACCCAAGTCATACGTGTAAAATCATCAATAAGCAACATGGAGTATTTCTCACTTTGAGTGCTTTGAGTTTTGGTAGGTCCACACAGATCAGTGTGAACAAAACAAGCTTTAACATTTGAGTGGTCAAGTATTCTTTTGTTTTGAACCATTTTCTGACCTGCTTCTCATGTTGACATGGTTCACAAAGCGTGTTGGAGGGCTTTGTAATCTTTGAAAGATCTCTAATTGCTTGCTTCTTGCTGATGTTGACAAGATTGTCAAAATTTATGTCCTATTTTTCTGTCATAGCTAACTTTTTTCATCCCGACTCAAACAACATTTTTAACCTTCGATATCTAATAACATATATAAATTGTTGTCTGTCTTCTGAGCATTTGCAATCAACACATCTGAATTTTTTCTCTTAATTTCATAATTTTTTGCATAAAACTTTAATGTGTCCCTGATCACACATTTGACTTACTCAACAGATTATGCTTAAGACTTTCTATATAACATTTTCAGTCTTAGTTCTACCATTATCCATACTTAATGTAGCTTTTTCGACTATTCTGGAAGTGGTATTGTCTTCGAATTTCACTGTCACCATTGATCTTATTTAGAGTTGTGAACTTGCTCGTCTCTTGTCATGTGCCTCGAACATCCACTGTCAATGAAACATGGTTTTGCTTCATTTCTTGCATGCAAAGTTGTCTGGACTAACATAGACTTTTCAGGGTGTTTTTTCTGCCATGAACCAGTCTGAATTTTCTTCTTGATGAATGGAGCTTTGAAACTTTGGTCCTTAATTGATTTGAACACTCTTCTGCAATGTTGGGCTGTGTCTGAAATTATTGCACTTGTAACATACTATGACCTCTTCATCAAACCCTGATAGAGGAGCAAAAGAGTTGTGGCTTTTGCTTGACTCTACATGAGTTTCCTTCTTGTTTTTGAAATTGTTAGCTCTTTTTCAACAGTGTATTTTCTTATAACCATAACCATTACAATAAAAACAATAACTATGAAAATAGAACTTGTTCTGATTTGTGTATCTTTGATCTGGTTGTCTTTTGTAACTCTGTTCATTTTAGCCTTTTTTGTTTGAGCTGTCCTCTGCATTCTTAACTTTTTTTTTCATTTTCTCTTTTGTAAGGGCTTCAACATAGCTTTTTTTCTTTTCAAATCCGATACCTGTCTTATCTGATATTGATTTTTGACTTTCTAATATCTTATTCAAAATGTTAGTGCTATTCTCAAATTTTGAATCATTGACAGCGTTATCATTGACTGCTTTATTTGTTTTTTCGATCTTTTTTTAAAGAGGCAATTTCAACAACATACTTTTCACATTCTTCACTTACTTTTTGTAATTGAGCTATTAGATCTTTTTCAGTCTTTTTGACTTCTTCAATGTATGCTTGTAGATCTTCAATTATTTCCTTTGACTCTTTTTCATTTTTCTCAATCTGGGGCTTTAATCTTCGATTCTTCTTTTCAAGAGATTTTATTTCTTCTAAGGCACAAATGAGTTCTTTTAGATTCACCTCAGCTTCATCATGTTCTTTTTGATCATCTGTACTTTTGCTTGCGAATGCATCTTCATGTATGGTCATGAATAGAATCTTTTCTTCATCCGAGTTACTGACTCCATTGTCTTCGACTGAGTTAGAATCTTTAGAATATAAGCTCTTCTTCACGAATTCCTTCTTGAATTTGCCATCGAAGTTCTTTTTGTATGTAGGCGTTCCTTCTTCATTGTCACCATTATTCTTATCTGGGCACTTAGCTGCAAAATGTCCAATCTTACCACATTTAAAATATTTAAATAGTAACTTTCCTTGATATTTTCTTGTGCCCTTTTTAGGCTTGCGGATGAATAGAGCTCCGTTGTCATCTTCCTCATCACTAGCGCTGTCACTTGATTCTTGAATCTTAGCCTTGTCTTTCTTTGATGTTTTGAAAGCAACTTTCCTCTTTGAAAGTTTCTCTTGTTTGGTCCGCATCTCATATGCTATAAGAATACTATGTAGTTCATCCATCTTTAGCTTGGCTAGATCATTCATCTCTTTATTGTAGAAACCTTTGCATCATATTTCAATGGTAGAGATCTCAAAACCTTTTGTACCACCGCTGACTCTTCTAACTTTTCTCGAAGACCTTGAATTTGATTAACTATTTGATCAACTCACAAAAGATAACTTGCTATATTTTTTCCTCTTCCATCTTTATCTTTTCAAACTGTCTTCTAAAAGTCTGGAGCTTAGCTTGCTGAACCTTTCCATCACCTTTATAAATATTTTCAAGCTTTACCCAAGTCTCATGAGCAGATTTGCATTGCATAACTTTAATAAATTTTGAATCACATAAACCATATAAAATAACATTTAAAGCTTTAGCATTATTTTCACTTGCCTTCTTTTCCGCAGGAGTAGTTACAAGTGTATGTGGCTCTTCGTATTCTTTCATCACTGCTTGTCAAATGTCGAATCCAAGGGCCATCAAGTAAGTCCTCATCCTTATGCTCCAAAAGGCATAATTTGTCCCATCAAATAAAGGTGCCTTATTTGTAGAAAAACCTTCATGTGATCCAGCCATTGTGCTTTCTCCGATCTACCTTCAAGTTGTTAAACTCTTTCCAAAAGTATCTGCTCTGGTACCAATTGTTAAGCATGGGATATACTGAGAGGGGGGGGTGAATCAGTATATCATATATTTTATAAACTTTCACTTAATCAAATTCCACTTAACCATACATTCAAGATATGCAATAAAACTGAAACAAGAATATGCACCACACAAGAGAGAGAGAGAGACTAAATTTTTACGTGAAAACTCAATGTGGAAAAAACCACGAAGAACAATCTCAAGTATATGAATGAGCACTAACTCAAATTACAAAGTTCGCAAGCAACAACTTGTAGGAGCACCAACCCTTTTGCTGAGCACTAACACAACAATGATTTGTGAGCACCAACCCACAGGAGCACCAACTTCTCTTGTGTATAAAACACAACTCTCAATGTTGCTTTTTCAACAAATGATAGAACTCTACTATATCTCTTTCTATTCTCCTCTCTTTTCTTATATAAAACAATTACAAACCATGCACTCTCTTGCATATTTAAAATGGCTTCTCAAGCCTCCTTTTATAGCTTTCCAAATGACATTTGGCATTCACCCTTTGTGACCCTTCAATTCACATGAAAAATGGCACCAAACTTGCATGACCCTTCGAATCTTTTCATTTGAAAAGTCACATGATGACCCTTTATGAGCAAATGCATCATTTCCCCTTTTGTCTTTATCTTGGTGACTTTTTGAATTCCTCAAGGTGACTTTTCATGGAAAAATGCGCCCTTCCCTCTTTTGTCTTCACTTGGTGACTTTTTGAATGCCTCAAGGTGACCCTTCATGGGAAAATGCGTCCTTTCCCTCTATTGTCTTTATCTCGTGACTCTTTGACTTTTTCATGGGCCTTCTTTTGACTTTATGCAACCAAAAATATATTTGTTAATATTAAATAAATATCAATACACTTTAGCCAAAATATGAACATTAAAAACACTTTTAGATAATAAATGCTATGGGGCCTTTGTCACCAATAATGTTAGACCTTTGACATCAATGACAATATTTTCAACACGCTGCCAAATAAACTCCTCTCATTTATCAATGTAGATGCTAAATAGGGTTGGTGAGAGAGGACATCCTTGCTTGACCCCAATGGTACTCTTCACAAAGTCTAGAAAATAGTAAGAAGTACCAAACTGCCTAATAATTGTCTCAGAAAGCCTCCAAGTTGCGATAATCAGAGAATCTGGGATCTCGATATCTCTCAACTTTTGGAAAAATAGGAAACCAGGTTAAAGGCTTTCTTGAAGTAAACAAAACAACAAAAACCTTTGGAAGTCTTGTGATGAGCTTCTTCAGTAATAGTCCGAAGTTTAAAGATGTGGTCAGTAGTTTGATATTCCCTTCTGAAGCTAGTGTGCTCCCTAGCTCTGATATTGTTCCTTTCTAAGTACTTTGACAACTGCATGTCTAACACTGTGGCATAAAGTTTGATAAATGTATGCCCAATCATAATGATCCTATAGTTGCTAGGGACAAAGTGATCTTCGGACTTTGAAGAGGGTCAATAGTGTGCTAGGACCATGACTGAGGGAAACTTGAATACACCACCTTATTAAAGAGCCTTGAAAGAGGAAAGGCAAGGGAATCCACACCATATTTGATGAACTCAGCTTTGAGACCTTCACATTCAACTACTTTGCTGGTGCACAATTTCAAAATAGCTCTCTTGACGGAAGAAGTGGAGGAAACAAAGGAGGATGGTGGAGTGGGGGCAGTGGCAACAGGAAGGACTAGAACATAATAGAGGGAACTAAAATAGAAGACCTCCCATGCTTCGGTGGTGATGTTAGAAACTGTGATCTTTCTCGAGAAAAGAGTGCCCCAAAAGTCTTAGGTGAGTGGTGGAGATTAGCAAGGAGTGTAAGCTATCTAGACATAAGAAACTCTCATTTCTTACATCTTAGAAAGACAATGGTACTTCCTATGGAGGATGGGTATGGAGGGAGGGTCATGGGTTAGAGAAAACCGAAGTCTCTGATGAAGGGATTTATACGCATCATCATACCACTGATTCATGGGGCAGGGTCCATGGCAGGTAGGGTATCTGGAGTAATGTATAGGTTGGGGACAAGAGTCAAGGGCAGCATCCTAAAGGGTTTGACGTAAGAAATCATACATGAAATTAGTGGTGGGAAGATGGAGGAAGTAAAATCTAAACATGAGAAGGGAGAGATAGGCAACATAGTCAATGGTGTAGTCATTGTCAAAGTGGATTGTGGTATGTCTAGTGTTGGGGGTGTGGTGGAAGGGGAAGGGTGGATGTGAGAGGAGTGAGAACTAGTATGGGGGATGAGGGATCTGCTAGTAAGAACATAATCCATGACACTCACATCACTACCATGGGGAAAACAAGTGAATCTACCATAGTTGGGGAAGTGAGGAAGGCCATTGAGAATGTGGTGGCTCCAAGAATCACCCGACCGGAGGTGTCTCCCATAGGCTGTAACTGTAGAATTCTTGTCAGTATAAGCTCTCTATAAACTAAACTCCTCTAGATCCAACTCATGAAGACATAACTCATCTTGAGCAAGGTCATGAATAGGCATCTAGAGGTTCCCTGTATAGGCATTAAAATCGCCCAAAAGAATGATATCACCAATAGTGGAGTACCGAGAGTCTATGATAGAGGTCAAGGTACGAGTCTCCATCAACATGAATGACGAATGTAGATGTGGTGGGGGGGAAGTAGCATACAACTATGAAGACATCCCGAAAAGGTGGACCCCTCTGAATATGTAGCCACAAGTATATGGAGTGGACATCAGAAGCCACAAGTGAAACTCTAGACTTGAGGCTATCCCGAATGAGGCAAGCCACACTACTTGAGCCACAAAAACCACTTGATTTGCGGGTCTCATGATGGGAAGCTGAAACCCATGATTACCTTTGTAATGTCTTTTTTTGGATAATTTAGCAACTCCAAAGTTTTCTGTGATTCTTTTTCAATATTCGATATCAAACAAATACTAAAACATCCCACATGCAATATTGATATTGAAAACCTAATTGAAACTTCACTGAAACCCTTATTGTATCGAGATGAAAGCGTAGAAAATTCTGATAATGAAGCAATTTAAACTATAATAAAATGTTGTAATAAAATTCTTACAATTATTTTGTATCACTTGGATAAACCTCCATAAAATAATTACATGTAGCAATGAGCAACAAACAACAAACACAGGGATCACGATCTGAATGAAGTTTGAAGCAAGGTTACTGTTGACAATTCTTCCACAGGATTTCCTTAGGGCAAAGAAGGCAGAATGTTACATAGCTTTAGAAAAGTGCAAAGGACATAAGTTCGCAGGAAATTACAAAGGCAAGAGTCTCCAGCAAAGGAAGTAATTCCTTCAGACTTTTTGTCGGAAGGAATACTTCGGAGAATTCAAAAGAGAAAAGTCTTTGAAAAGCAAGAAAAGCTAAGGAATAATTCCTTCAGACAAAAGTCCGAAGAAATCCAAGAGAGAAGTCAAGGCCTGCAGAAATTCAAGGGAATAAGGACCCCTGCAAAAAGTCCGGGTGCCCTACAAAAAGCCCGGGTGCCCTACAATTTTTTCTAAAAAGGCACAGACGAAGCCACAAGCCCTTGCGGAGGGCACTTGGTTAGTGACAAGACCATTGCAACTTTCCCGAAGGGCATAGAGAAGGCCACGAGCTCTTGCGGAGGGCAATTGGTCGGCGACAAGACCATTGCAACTTTCCTGAAAGGCATAGACGAAGGCCACGAGCCCTTGCGGAGGGCACTTGGTCGGTCCCTGGACCTTTGTGCATTTTCTGAAGGGCATTTTGAAGACGCAATCAAAGACAAAGGACAAGGATTAATTCCTTCGGGCTTTTTGTTCGAAGGAATTCCTTCGGACAAAAAGTCCAAAGAAATTCGGAGTAACTATAAGGAAGACAAGCCTGTGGAATAAAACCGACGAGGCAGAAGAGAAAAAACAAAGGAAACCTTCGGACAAAAGTTCGAAGGATTAATGCGGAAAAGTTGGCGATCACAAAGCCCGAAGAAATTCAGAGAGGTCCGCCAAAAGACAAAAAACCTGACAAAGGAAAGTCCGAGCAAAGGAAATAACAATGGAATATATCCTTCGGGAAAAAGTCCGAAGGAATTCTTTCGGACTTTTTGTCCGAAGGAATACTTCGGAGGATAAACAGAGACAAGGACAATTCAAACGGACAATTTGTCCGAAGGATTAATTCATGCAATTTCCTCGAAGGAAATCCACAGGAAAGTTCAAAGACAGGGCCAAGGAAATAAACCCGAGGCAAATGCAGGGTGAAACAAAAGCCCTGAAGAAAATAAGACCAGGGAGAATTCCGAAGAGAGGAAAGTCCGCAAAAAACAAGACTCAGCCACTTTTTTCGAAAGGTAAAGCCAAGAAGTCAACAGAAAAGTCCGTGGGAATAAACCCAAAGAGCAACGCATAATAGAAAATAGATAGACAGGATCTCTCACTCAGCAAGGAGTTTTTCCTTGCAAGCACTTTCATCATCTTAAGCTCGTAACGTTCCAATAGTTCAATCGGAGTTCCAAATTTGGACGTTGAGTTGACTGTTCTAGATTTAGAGTTGACTAATTGTTAAATGCCGCATTTACTAGAAGTTTTCCACGCAAAAAAGAATGATCTCTTCGTTCAACTCAGCTTATCAAAAGGCCAACTCAGCGTTTCAAACGTCCAACTCAGCGTATCAAACGGTCAACTCAGCCTTTCAAACGTCCAACTCGGCTTCCAACGGATCAAGTTAGAGTTCTAAAATTGACATTGGCGTGGATTTCCATGCAAAGAGAGGTGGACGGTTCAATAAACAAAAGACAGGTTCACTTCCTCAAGCGCAAGGAGCTTCCTGCAAAGACAAAGGGAAAACATATTTTATTGAAAGGCAAAGTCAGCGTTGAGTTAATCTAAGTTGATCCTTCTCTTCAAATTTTCAACACCAATCTTTGGCTTTTGTAATTCTCTATAAAATGGCTTTTTACCCTTAGAAAAAAATATTCCTCTCTTGGCTAGACCAGACTCTGCCATTGGTGAGTTGTGTAACCTCTTCAATCAATAGGACTGTACTTTCAGATTCCAAGTGTTGGCATAGTGTATATTCATTCAACAATTTGCATATGTGGTAGATTTCTCTCCCTTCCCAAATTTTGATTCGTACCTAGTTGCTAGCTTATCGTATTATGTAGGTCATGTTAAGTGTTCTTTATGTCTTTTGCTGAAGCTGTAAGTGGATGTTAGGTGGCTGCAAAATGTCTTGTGTCAGACCTCTCTCCATCGTTTTTCCTCATGTTTTGGTCATTGGATCGAACCTCTTCATGAAATATTTATGCATAAGTGATTGATTGAAATCAAAGGTCTTTTTTCCTTGTTTGTTCAGTGTTCAAGGTTCCAAGTTGAGTGGATCAATCTTCTAGTGTATCACCTTTATTAGGTAGGATTTCCCGTGAAAGTTTCCTTCTCCTTTTTCCATGGTAGTCCGCAGCATAGAGTAGAGATCCTCGTTGATACATCTTACAGGTACCGACCTTCTCTGGAGGTTCTTCTCACCGTTGAGGCACCCACCCTTGTGAGAAGATCTTATTGTTTCAACTGGATAAAGGATTGGCCATTTCATGCACGTCTTTGATTCAGGGTACAGCGCCAGGTTGACAACAGTTACAGCGGGAAGTGAAGGCCACAACAACAACTTCGATTTGCACAAATCTAACTCAACTGGTCACATAAACCCCAACGCATAACCCCAATTGTACATGAAACCTCAACGCATCAATTTGAAGCTAGTTCTTGACTGGTATGACAACAAATAAAGTTAAAACAGCCCTGAAGGAGTATTACAGTAGTCTTGGACACTGAAATAATCCCACGTAGCAGTTCATGATGTACTACACTCCAACGCAATAGTCCTTGATGGGGAGAAACCCCAATGCAACAGGTAATATTAATAGAAACTCCAACACAATAGTCCAACTGAAAGGGAAGACCACGCATCACAATTGTAGATGAAAGGGATATTTCAAACCCTCACGGATTTTGAAAATTTATAGCAATCTTCAATCACATTGAAACTAGAATTTTATCTTGATCTATCAGCACAAATATGATTCCTGAATGGAATCACCTCAATGGGTTAGAAGGTTTTCCTCTTGCAAACCTGTATATCAGAGGGTTTTCATCCTTAGATGAAAAGATTGAACACAATAGTTCAAGCTTTGGATTAGGGTTTGATTGCCAAAGATGAATAATGAATAATCTTTGGAGCCCAACTCCTTTTACAACTTCTTTTTTCCAATTTTACCTTAAAAGTATTTAAAAATAATTTTAATAAAATATTACTTTTCATCAACTTAATAATAATTACTTTTTGGCCTTCTTTAATAATAATAATAATATTATATAAGTGTTCTTTTTATGTTAAAAAATAAAAGTGACTTGGGACAACTTAAAATAACATTATTAATTTATTTCTCCAACTTTATCCTTTAGCCTATGGGAAATAAGGAAGGCTGCGAGTCTTCTGATTGACTTAATTCTGAAAAGGGAACATGACAATCTGTCCTCAGAATTGCTTGTCTTCAAGCAATTGCAAGCTCCACCGTACCCCAATTGACCAACTCTGTAAAACCTGGATCCCAATTCATCCTTGGGGATTTACAATTCCAAATCTATTTTCTATGTCCTTCCGCGATCCTGGGAGCAAATGTCTAAACACCACATTACAATTATTCTGAAAAATTTGAATATCAACATGATGTTTACCTTGCTCACAAAGTGAGAGGGTATGAATGCCTCTCAATACCAAGTATTTGGTTGTTTGGGCAATTCTTGCCTCATGAATTTTTTTCTTAATTGTGACTACTTTTATTTTTCTAGGTATCACAAACCATGCTTTTGCTTTATCATCATGCATTTGCCCAACAGAAACACATGACCTTCTACAATCGTTATGAGCAGACCACAAAATTGAAGCTGCATTCTTTTCTGCTTATTTCTTAGTTTTAGCCTGTTTTCCTTCAAATGTCATACCATCAAACTTCACAGTTCACTTGGAAACATGCATACGTGATGGGCGACATCTAGTTGTGTTGTATACTGGATAAGGTTTCCCTTCTTTCTGCACTTTTTCCTGTAACAAACACTTGTACATTGATGGCTCATTCAAAGAAGAACCTTTCTCTGACAATGTCTTGAGCACTATTGTTGCAGCTGCATGTTCAACTTGACACAATGTATTAGAAAATCCTGGACTCTCAAACATTTCACCATTAAATGAGGTGCATGAGGAAGACCCACTTGGATCGAGGAGTAACAAGGTAAATCAAAACCACCTTTTATGGCAAAATCTTGCAGCTGATTTTTATGCATGTCTGACAAAAACTGAGGAGTTGATATTCTCCCTTCTGATTGTTGGATAACCACCTCATCCCATTGCCTCTCTTCTAGCATTTCTGCAGCCATATTACGTGCTTGTCCTTTGTTTGTTCTATTACCTGAAGTTTCAGGGATTGAACTGATGTTATCTGTTCCTTTCCCTGAATTTTTGGATATTGAGAATCCTTGAAGAGATACAACATGAATCCTTGGGCTAGGAAATGACAAAGGAGGAGCTTGTGCTAATTGTGATGTCTCAGCTTTCAGTTCACTGTCTGGCAACACATTCGCCACTACATCTTTTGGTTGTTGTAATGTTTCCTCTTTCTTACCACCTTCTTGCTCTTCGTTTGATTCTTTTTGAAATTTTGATGGTACTTCAATTGGCCCCATTTGTACTTCTTCCCCCTTGAGGCTGCTAAGCAGTCTTTTTCTTAACATGATATTATTTCCACACAAGTACAGCTCATTACATATGGAGGATATCATGCCTGTGTTGGATGGTAAACTAGCAACTGAATCAAAACCAATATAAGAAGAAAAACTGCTGCTGCCCTATCTAGCATACCTTGGACCGTCTATAGAAGAAGAAGATCAGTTGCCTTTCCTGCATTTCCAACTTCTTGGGCCAAAGAAACTAGGTATGCAACAAGTATGTGGTCTTTGGTGGTTATCGACTTTGCAACACCCTGATATCCTTTTTCAATGAGCTTCCTCAAGGTACTTTTCTTGTATTGATGATACGTATTAGGAAATTTCTGCTGCAATTCATATTCTTCTACAATCTTATAAGCTTCCTTGAACATATCCATCTCAGTGCAGTGCCGCACAAGAGAGCATATCTTATGCTTTTTCATGTATGCTGCCCATTCTTCTGCTGCGTCAAATTGATTGTCACCAGCAAGTTACTCAACTCGAATATATTTATTGAAAGAAGCATAAACCTCCTTGCAGCCCTTGACGTCAAGCTGAAGATCATAAAATGACTCTTTGCTAGTGGATTTATAATTTATATCAATGCAATCTATGTAATTTGTTAGTTGGCCTTCGTAGAACTTTTGAAGAGGGCACCTTTGCTGTCTCTTCTAGCTTATTACACAATATTGTGTTAAACTCTTGCACATCATGCTGCTGATAGGCTTCATATGTGGTCCAACCAAATGATTATGTAAGTTATTTTGTCGTTACACTATCATTGCCACTCTGCATATCATAAAACGACGTCTGCAAAATATAACTGTGGATAACTAAATTTGATTCAAAGCCCCCATAGTGTGGGATCAAGTTACCAGACTAATTTTCTAAGTCACAAGATTCGCCGAATTTTCAGCTTAATTGGAAATTTGCTGATTTTTTGGCCAAGTCATGAAATTTGTCCAAATTTGTGAATTCGAGTCCAAAAAGACAACAGGGAAAAGCAGGGGGCACAAATCGGTTGGGAAAAAACCCTAGCAGGTCTTGGACACTGTGTGCTGCCATGGAGGAGCTACAAACTGCGAGTTGTGGACTGTGTGACGCCATGAAGGAATTGCAGGCCGCGAGTTGTGGGCTGTGTGGAGGTGCCACCGTTGCCTTTGTTGTGTGCTTGGCTGCGTTATGCATATAGGAGCTGCTGCTGCCATGTTTGCTACCTACTGCTGTGTGAAGGAGATGTCAAAGGGCTACACAATTGCCTCGAGAGGTCAATGTTGCTGCCAAGCTTGAAAGGTAGGTTTTTGTTTTATTTTCATATGTTTTTTGTTTGCTATTTTTTTGTTTTTGTTATGATTTATATTTATATTTTTTTTGTTATTTGTTTTTTTTTAATGTTTATTGTTTATTACGTTATTTGAATACTTAATTCTACGTTTTACAATTTTATTTTAAACATTAGTTATTTTTGTATTTATTTAAATTGTTTAATTTTAAATGTTTTTTCTTCTTTTTTTTCTCTGTTATTTGTTTATTATTATTTTTTAATTACGCATTTTTAAAATTATTTGTTTATTTTAATATTTTTCAAATTTTATGTATTTGAAAATTATTATTTTTAAATTGTTTTGTAATTATATTTTAAATATTTTTTTATTCATTTTAATGTGTTTTTAATTTTTTAATTTTTATTTATTTAAAAAACTTTATTATGTTTTGTAATTTTATTTGTATATATTTTAATGTTTTTTATGTTTCGAATTTCATGGTGATTTTTTCCCTAATTTTTCACTGAATTGGAACAAGAACATAATTTTATCCTCGTCGAACTCAAGCTCAGACTCAAACCTTGTGAGTTAGATGATTTTGGAAGTGGTTATCTTGGGAGAGAGAAAGTTGTTCCTCAGTAATAGAACAATCAACTTTACAGCATTGGCATAGCATACTAACAACCTGAATCTTCTTGCTTACTTTCACACGATCTAATAGTGATCACTGAAGTCTGTCCATGTCATTTATGAGCTCCAAATTCTTTGTATTCTGCACAATCAAATTATTTTGCCACCCTATCTTTTCCTGAATAGAAAGACAGTTGCAAGTGTTGCAAACACCTCCCTTTGACCGATGCCAATTTTGATGTAGCCAATCACTTGCAACTTTGATGTAGTGAATGCTGCTTGTATCGATTAAGAAGTATTTTGATAACTCAAAAAGACAAGTCCTTTATATCATCACAAAACACAGGGTTAGGTAATGATTTAAATGTGTTAGCAGTTAAGTTTAGCTTAGTTCATCAAAATAACTCCGTGATTTTAGGTTTAACTCAACTGATTCTTCAAAAGTAACCTTCATTGCTTTCATTACTTTGGACATCAGTATTTGGTGTCTCAAACAATATCCCCTGGATCCCCTACTCTTATGAGTAGGCAACTTTGAGCAAAAGGATCTATATGCTCTTTGCTACGAGTTGTGTTCTTCACCTTCTCTCCATTCTTACGGTACTTTTCATGATGGCAAGACTCTTGCAATGATGTCAAACCTCTGCTAGAATCAATATTTTCATGCCTTGAACTATAATCACGGAGATAGTCAAATTGCTTACCCTTAGTTGTTGAATTTGTGAACTCAACACCTACCTCTACTAAAATACTCTTTTCAAGTGCATGCTTAGTTTTAGAATCATTTTGAAAGTCAATCTGATATGTGTCCTAGATCGGAACATTCCTTTCATAATCTGAACTGATATCATAGGAATGGTTCAAGTGCTTATCTTCTTCTATTGATGTCTTTGATAAATTTGCATCCACTCCATTATTCAGATAACTTAGGAATTTGGGTTTTACCAGAAAATTCTTCTCACTTTTATTTTTATAGCTATCTTGGGGATTTATCTTGCAAATCCCCTTCATATGGCACAAACTCAATTTTCGGGATATTAATGGGTGTTTCTTGAACATGTACATTTTTTTCAACTTTTTCTTGTATGGTGGATTCCTTCATAGGCTGCTTCCTCTCAATTTCTTGCAGCTCTAATAGTTTTTTTCTTCATCCTTCCACTTGTATTTCCTTTGAATATTTCTAAGAATTCTTCAAAGGTGATATAAGATTTGTAAATGTCAGACTTGTCATATTCGTCAAAGGCAAGAAGTTTGCATTCGTCTCTGTCACACTGCTCTTTTAACCATGCCCCCTGAATAAGATCTTTTTTTATAAGCATTTATTACAACATTCTATTGTTGTTTAGATTGTTTCATTATCAGAATTTTGTATGCTTTCATCTCAATACAATAAGGGTTTTAGTGAAGTTTCAATTAGGTTTTTAATATCAACATTGCATGTGGGATGTTTTAGTATTTGTTTGATATCCAGTATTGAAAAGGAATCACATAAAACTTTAGAGTTGATAAATTATCCAAAAAGGGACATTACAGTGGTATCAGAGCATTGATCTTGCCAACCTGCAGATCAATCTATTAATCAAACAGGAAATCATGGGGGACAAAGAAAAGAGGGTTCCTGTAGATGAGATGAGTTTTCCGCAAGAAACGATCAGCCGGGGTTAGAGAGCTCTGAAACGAACAATCCAGAAGATTGAAAAAATCCATGTCAGAGTTGGTCCGAGCCTTGCAAGATATGAATTAGAATAAGGCGAATCAAGCTCTTCAGCTAATGAAAGGATCTCAGTCAACCCCCCTTCCAAAACTTTTCGAGCAACATTTCTGCAAAGAGAAGCATGCTTGAAGAACCCAAGTTTTAAAGATCAGTTATTAGAGCAGTTATCTATTAGCTTAAAACCTTTGGCTTCATTTAGAAGAGCATAAAAGAAAGATCCTATTCAAGAGGCATGGTTAAAAGCGCAGTGTGGCAAAGATGAATGCAAACTTACTGCTTTGACAAATATGACATTTACAAATCTTATATCACCTTTGAAGAATTCTTAGAAATATTCAAAGAAAATAAAAGTGGAAGGTTGAAGAAGAAAAGAACAATTAGAGCTGCAAGAAATTGAGAGGAAACAACCTATGGAGGAATCCACCATACAAGAGGAAGTTGAAAAAAATGTACCTATTCAAGAATCATCCATTAATATCCCAAAGATTGAGTTCGTGCCATATGAAGGGGATTTGCAAGATAGCTGTAATTTAAAAGTGAGAAGAATCTTTTGGTAAAACCCAAATTCCTGAGTTATCCGAATGATAGAGTGGATGCAAATTTATTAAAAGCATCAATAGAAGAAGATAAGCACTTGAACCATTCCTATGATGTCAGTTTAGATTTTGAAAGGAATGTTCCGATCCAAGACAGATCAGATTGACTTTCAAAATGATTCTATTGCTAAGCATGCACTTGAAAAGATTATTTTAGTAGAGGTAGATGTTGAGTTCTAAATGAAGCTAAAGCTTTTAAACTAATAGAAAACTGCTCCAATAGCTGATCCTTAAAACTTGGGTTCTTCATGCATGCTTCTTCTCTTTGCAAAAATGTTGCTCCAAAAGTTTTGGAAAGGGGGTTGACTGAGATCCTTTCATTCGCTGAAGAGCTTCCTTCCCATTGATTCACCTTATTCTGATTTATACCCTGCAAGGCTCATACTAACTCTGACATGAATTTTTTCACTGTCCTTTGGATCGTTATTTTCAGATCTCTTTGACCTCTATTGATCGTTTCTTGCAGAAAAATCATCTCATCTGCAGGAACCATTTTTATTTGTCCCCCATGATTTCCTGTCTGATCCATAGGTTGATCCATAGGTTGGCAAGATCAATGCTCCGATACCATTGTAATGTCCCTTTTTGTATAATTTATCAACTCTAAAGTTTTCTGTGATTCCTTTTCAATACTGGATATCAAACAAATACGAAAACATCCCACATGCAATATTGATATTGAAAACCTAATTGAAACTTCATTGAAACCCTTATTGTATTGAGATGAAAGCATACAAAATTCTGATAATGAAACAATCTAAACAATAATAACATGTTGCAATAAAATGCTTACATTTATTTTGCATCACAAGGCCAAAAAACAACTTTTACTTGAATAAACCTCTGTAAAATAATGACATGCAAGAATGAGCAACAAACAACAAACATAGGGATCGCGATTTAAATGAAACTTGAAGTAAGGTTACAACTGGAAGTAAAGGCCATAACAACAACTTCAATTTGCACAAATTAGACTTAGCTGGTCACATAAACCCCAACACAATAACCCCAGTTGTAAATGAACGCAACAATTTGAAGCTGGTTCCTGATTGGTACGACAACAAATAAAGGTAATAGAGCCCGGAAGGAGTATTATGGCAGTCTTAGACACTGAAATATCGCACACAGCAGTCCTTGATGTACTACACTCCAACACAGTAGTTCCTTTACTAGGTCCTTCCCAAGGCCATCCCAGGGAGAAATCCACTTCGGAGGTTGCTTAGTCTAACCAAGCAAAAGGGATTTAGATGCAAAGATTTTAGACCCAAAAGCAAAACAATAGATATCAATTCTTCGTTCCACTTGATCCAGATTACCAGGATCCAACTGAGGGAGTAAAGATGTATCATTAGCAAATTGAATATCAATCAACTCTTCCTAGTCAGGAAAGACAATACGATGAATAGGGGGCCCTAAAGTAGAGTCGCTAAGAAGGTAGTGAAGGACTTCAGTTGCAATGACAAATAGAGAAGGGGCAAGAGGACAGCCTTGTCTATTGGACCTTTGAAGGACAAAAGAATTCGTGAGCTCCCCATTGATTTCAACTTGTGCTGAGGCATCTTGAAAATATATCGATACTATTCGGGAAAATTTATGATATGCTTTCAATTCTATCTTATGCTTTCTCAAAGTCTAGGAGAGCCATGCTGTCCAGAAACCTTAATCCACTACATCCCTTCCCAATTGGTTATAAGACTATCCAAGATATACCTACCTTCCACATATCCTGTTTGAGTATCATAAATGATACTTGGGAGCACTCTAGCAATTCTGTTAGCCAGAGCCTTTGCCAAGATTTAATAGGAGACATTGAGCAAGGTGATGGGTCTCCAATTTTTCACTAATGATTTGTCTCCATCCTTGGATATTAGTTTTATAATGCCTCTATCAATTTTGTCCCCCAGAATTCCAACCGCAATTGCTTCTTGGTACAAGGTAAAAATGTCCTCTAGAATCCAGTCCTTGTTAGCTTTATAGAACTCAACCAGCAATCCATCCATTCCAAGTTATTTTTCCATTTTAAGACCTATGACAGCATTCACCTCTTCACGGGTAAGGTCTTCATCCATTTCAAGAACTGCATCCCTTGGAACCTTTTTAGGTACAGATTTAGGACAAATTTCCCTGTTCTTTTCAATTTGCTCAGAGCAACCATCCAATTTGAACAAATTTTTGTAGAAAGAAACAAAGGCTCTCCTAACCTCTAAGGGGTTATTAGTGATAGTTCCTCCTATATCAATAGCCCCAACCTTCTCCTTTGTATGCTTAGCCTTGAGGATCTTAAGAAGTAATCAGATCCTTTATCACTAAATTTGAGCCAAGTTAGTCTAGACCTAACCATCACTCCTTGAGCAATGTAAGCTTGCAGAGCCCTATTCTCATGTTTGACTGAGATCAAAGATTTTAGCTAATCTTCATTTTCTAGATCTTTTTGCAATCTGTCTTCCCACACAATAAGCTCCTCCTGAAGTTTTCTCTTCATGTTCCTTCTAATTCTGGCCTAAGATTTACCATAGCCTCTCATAAAGTTTTGGCAAGAGTTAACACATTGATTCCAAGTGCTAGTGACAAATGGTAGGGTAGAAAGATGTTTAGCAAGAAACCAGGACGTTTTCACCCCCTCCAAAAAATCAGGTTCCTCAAAATCTTGTTCTCAGCGATTTCTCGAGAGGGCAAAATTTGCACCGGATCTCGGATCTCGGGAATTTCTCGGCAACTTTATCGCTACTTTAAAAAACATATAAATTCATAAAATAAACTTAAGTTACATGTAAAACATTGTTAAATGACATGAAAAATGAATGTAGAGAATGCCATACGCCATAAGTATATTTTCTATCAACGTGAAATCAAAAAAGAGTACAATAGTAACAATACTACAAAGTTACAAACTGCAATGCTTATAGAGTCATGAAATATCAAATATACATATTATCTTTCATCTCTAGCGCCTAGAGTAAGTTCAGCTGTATATTGTAGCTTGCCAAATGGTAATAGTATTATAGTAATATTGTAGCTTGCTAGCAGCCCTATCACTATGCAATGTGCACAGTCCAATAGACTCGCAAGATACATTATAATGGGCCAAATTCCAATCGATTCTCAGTCGATTCTCACTGTGAATTTGAAGTGTCAACAATCAATCAATTTTCAGTTCTCATTGTGCACTGTAAAGTGTCAACTGTCAAGCTGCAAAATAATATTACAAAGTTACAAACTACAAACTTCAACTTCAAACTGGCACTTGAATATTACAAACCGTGGAGGCTGTGGTTGTGCACACTACAAAGTGCAACTATAGGGTTTGGTGGCGAGCTTGCAACCTGAATATGCATGAGAAATGATGAGATGAGGGCACTTTTTTTCCTTTTTAGTTTTCACTTAGCAATACTATCTTGCCTGTACAAAATCACGATAAAACATTCCGCGAATCCGGTTGTTTACCTTTTATTTTTAATGCATTTTTGTTTGTTTGTTTGGTAGTTGAGAAATAGGGTTAATCGCCGAGATTTGAAACAGAGAGATGAGTGACATTTAGCCTTGGAGAGACCTTTCCACTCCTTAGCTACATAGATCAGGCAAAAGCAATTTGGAACTCCATTTCTATTGAATGGTGATCAGATAGAGTGTAGGGAAGCGCACTAACAAGGCTCCCTTTATCAACCGGGGGAAGGAGAAACTGATCCTTATTGGCCAAAAACCTATCAAGTCTAGAATATACCTTGCTTCTGCCGCTCTAATCGTTGCACCAAGTATACCAAATTCCCTTGTTATCTTTCTTACTTTAAAAAAATGGATCCATCATTCTAAGTAGTCTCTTTATTTTCTGTTAGTAAAAAAGTTCATTACCTTTTTATTCAAATGAACGCCCTCCCAACTTATCTTCTTCATCCTCAATCATGTTGAAGTCTTTGCCAAAGATCCATGGAATATCCTTGAGATCAGATGGCAGCCAATTCAACAATTCAGATCTTTCCCTGTAGTCATTAGGAGCATATATAGAATAGATTCCAAATTCAGTGTCTCGAATCTAAGGGTAACCCATACAACCCTATTGTACGGGAAGCCCCTTTATTGGTAACTGCCAAAGTGCAGTCTTTGCTTATACTAATTGCAGCCCAGCTTTCCCTTTCTCATGTTTACTGTAAAAAGAAGGTTTTGGCCAAACTTAAGACAAAGCCTACTCAAGGGAAGATCCACTAGTTTTGACCTTTTGAAGGAGTAGGAAGTTCAAACCCTCCCTATCCCTACATAATCTTTTGACTATGGCTCTTCTATCTTGGGCTTCTAATCCTCTTAGCATTCTAGCTGACCACCTTCATAAATTACACAAAAGGAGGTCCAACAACTTTACTTCCTCTTGCATTTTTATACAACCTTTCGAAGCAAGTAGGCAACCTATCTTCTCTCCCCTTCTTTCTACTACTATCACCTTGAGCATTCTTAGGGCCTTACCTTTTTTCCTGTTCTCCCTCCCCCTCACCCCCCCTAAACAAGATATCATTGGAGGGTTCAAACAAACCATTTTTTTTTCTTTTTTTACCCCTTGTTTGGCTTAGTTCCCTTGGAGAAGCGTTTCTTGTCATTCGGGTCTTTCTCCTTGCTTTCCCGAGTCATTGCAGAAGGCATGGGTTCACTTCCAACACTTACATTTTGAGGCAGCTTGTCTATTTTTGTTACGGTAATAAATTCCAATCTGTTCCATTCTTTCATATGTTCCTCGACCAAGGTAACGACCTTAGTAGCGACATTTGTATATTCCTTCATGGATGACTATCAACCTCCACGGGTTTTGCAAGGATAACTTCATATTCTTCAGACACCTTCACCTTTTTGAGTGAGGAGATTTCCATATCAATCCTCTCAACAGTCTCCAAGTTTCCCTCTCGGTTCCCCTGTATAACAACCACCAAAGGTTTTCCATCCTCAGGGTTCAACACATAGTTTAAAAACTCGTACTCGGTAATTACTTGGCAGCCCAAAATTTTGCCCTGTACTTGGGACTCAACAATTACTTGGCAACTTTATTGCTATTTTAAAAACCTATAAATTCATAAAATAGACTTAAAATAAAATGTAAAACATTGTTAAATGATATGAGAAATGAATGTAGAGAATATAAAAGTATATAACACGAAAGCATATTTTCTATAAATATTAGGCAACTTTATCCTAGTTTAATAACATATAAATTCATAAAATAAACTTAAAATAAAATGTTCAACATTATTCAATGAAATGAGAAATGAATGTAGAGAATGTACAAATATATAACACAAGTATATTTTCCATTAATTTTAGACAACAAAAGGATACAATGCTCAGTTTATATAATTTATAGTTTTATAAAGATGATGGATGTAATTAAAATAACATTGAAGGAAGGTGTGAGGAATCATGAATAATATGTATTATAGTTTATAATGTATTTAAAATATTTAGGAGCTAACTAAAGGTTAGGTAGATTAAGATAATTGCAGATTTAAAAAGAAACTAAATTAAGCCTAATGCCCGATGTTATTGTATTGATGCTGGATAGTAATCCATTATCCAAACGTGAAGCTCACAAAGGTTCAACTAGAAATTGAGCATTAGCAGTGACCTGTGGAAACCAAAACCGTGCCTTACTAGAGACAGTCCTCACAGTGGACAACATACATTTACTTTCTATACAGAATTAGAGAAGCGCAAATTAGGATGTGATTATGTGATAAGCGACTATAGCATTGTGTAAAGCATTGATAACATACTCACCGGTTGCTTAGTTACTTGCTAGTAACCGCAAGTAACCGGCGGTTACTTGCCGGTTTCTATGTACGCTCCCTGTACATAGAATTTCCAGCAAAATGCAGGAAAAACGTGGGAATGGTGTCAAATGCTGCAAATACTTTGCAAATACACTGCAAATATGCAAAAATTGTCTTATAAATTGTCATACCTCCCTCATTTCATTCACACAAGATTTGGAGCATTCAATAGCGGATTGGAAGGAAAATTCAACAAAACGATTTTCAGGGGAGTTCATTTTTTTAATTTATTTTCGAGCATGAAAAGGAACTGTAATTTAATTATAACATGTTTGATAAATATTTTATATTATAATATTCAAATTTCATGCATTCCGTTAAATTTTAGTGTTTAGTATTTACAATTTATATCTAATTTTTTATATTTTTTGATTAAAAATATTGTTTTTTAACCATTGGCTTTATAGTTAGTTTTTATTTATCATTATAATTTTTTTATTGTTGTTTTTTAATCGTTTTATACTATAGTTTTCAATTTGTTAAATTAAAATGTTTTTTAGTTTTTGTTTAATAATTTATCATTATAATTTATTTATTGTATTTTAATTTGTATTGAATGTTTTAATTTTTTAATGTCGTTTTCAACATGTTTGTGTTTTGCAAGTTATCCATTAGCAAACAAAGACATCCTCTAGTGCATCGGGGTCAGATTCAGTCAGTGGTAGCCAGTCAACTCCCTCTAATGCTCGCATCAGTGCTTGGAAGTATGCCACGTGGGTTGGATCGTTCCAAATGATTTTAATTTGTAATTTTGCTCGAAGAGGATGTCTGGAGGCATAAGTCGCATAAAGTACTACTTTTCATGCATTTCTTGCCGCCACGTCGCACGTTGTCTCAGTGTCACAAAGGAGGCAAAACAAGAGATGATTGTGGAACTTGCATTGTTGGATGAAAAGAAACTAGAAAGGGCAAGGATGCAGGAAGTTCTAGCAGTGACCATTGTTCTCACATCGACAAATGAAGTGACAGGGATGACATAAATTGTGGTCTCTAATCGTGGTCCATGCAAGTGCCATGACACATCTTCATCGACTTCGACTTAATTACACTATTTTTTGGTGCCTAGAAACATACTTGGGGCAGAACCTTCACTGCAAAGTACATGATGAAACAAATAGGTGCATGCAGAAGCAGATAAAATATGCACAATTTTTTGGTATTTCAACAACCTTCCCTTCAACATTGCAAGGAGCCTGTATTGAGAATATTTGGTGACAACATTGATAGTTGCAGAAAAAGGGTACAAGGCACCTTTTTCAAAAGACTTGAGTGAGAAGTTGTTCAAGAATGTAGTTGAAGATGCAAAAGTAATTGTCGAATATCAGAAGAGGTTGTGGCGTAAGTTTAGATGCACCATTCTTTTCGATGGATGGACGGATGGAAAAAAAATGTACCTTCATCAAATTTTTGGTGGTTTTAAACGGTGAGTTTTTTTTTTGAAGTCTATTGATGCATCTAGCAAGATAAAAAAGGTAAAAATTTTAAGCTTGATGTTAGAGGAGGTTTTTTTAAAAGTGGGCATCAAGAATGTTATCCAAATTATCATAGACAATGCAACAGTATATGTGGTGGCTAAGAGACTTCTCAGGGAGAGACATCCATTTCTCTTTTGGACCTTTTGCGCGGCCCATTGCCTTGACCTTTTTTTGGACATAGACAAAATTGATTGGGTGCGACTATGTAGAAAAAGTTAGAAAAATAAAAAAATATATCTATAATCACCCTTGGGTTTTCAACTTGATGAGTGAGCACACCAAGGGAAAAGAACCTGTTCGAGCAGGGGTCACTAGCATAGTTGCCATTTTTGACTGAACAGGGCTCAAGTTCGGTTCGAACTGAACAAATATGGTTGATCGAATTTGTTCGATCAAATTTAACTGTCCAACTTTTTTAATTTTTGATTTAAAAAAATAAAAAAAACTTTAAAAATTATGTTTTAACCCAAAAAATCTCTAAAAAAATAGTCAATCCAAAAACACAAACCCTAGAGGCAAAAGGAACGTCAGGCGAACGTAGACCTGTTGAATCACCTTGCTGAGAATCTTCTTTGTTTGGTAGTTGGCTTTGTTGTCGCCTTTTGAACTTTTGCTATTTGCATTTGCTATCACGTTTGTTGTCACAAAAGACCAAAGGACCGACAAAGACTGAAACCGTTAAAGACTGCGTTGCCATCACCATTGCCATTGCCATCGCCATCTCCATTCGCCATTGCCATTGCCATCGGCGATCGCTTTACTGTCATGTTTGCATTGACGGTTTCCATTTAAACTTTCAACACATTTTAAATATTTAATCTATCTTCTAGTTCTAGCTATAAGGCATTATTTAAAAATTGTTTAGTAAGTAATTATTGATATTATTCTATTAGTAGTTAATCTTAGACAACATGTAACATTAACACACAATACGATAACATTAAAATTGTAAGGCAATAGGGAAAATAGAATGATTTTCTCTTATTTACATGCTACCGTATGGAAATATTAGTCTATTAGTAATAGTATTTCCCATGAGGCTTCTTTACATTTAGGTTTCCCTCTTTAATAGTTAGTAATTAGTATTACATGTGAAATTATATTTAAGTAATTTAAATTAGATTTATTAATATTAAATTAAAATATATTATTAGTTTATTAGTTTATTATTAATCTATTAATATATTTATTTTTTATATTTTATAAAAAATTCTAACCCAACTATCGAACTTACCAAACCAAACTTTTTTTAAAATCCCGAATTTTCAAACTTTTTCCTCCTTTCGAACAATCCAAACTTTTCGAACATGGTAATTATGATCACTAGGCTTGCAATGAACTTACATTGCAAAGTATTTGCATTTTGTTGACTCCTTTGAAACAGATGTTTGTGTCTCAAACATAGGTGGAGTCATCATATTCCAAGAAAGTTGATGGAGTCAAGGTTGGGAAGACAGTTTTCAGTGAGGCCTTAGAAACGAGAGCTACAAAGATCATCAAAGTAACTTGAAATTGCAATTTAAATTTTATGTTGCTTTCCTTTTCAATTTTTTTAACTTAAAGTATTTATTTCATAGTTTATTTATAAGTTTGTAACACTAACTTTAATTTGTTTGTAACTTTGTAGGTGTTCAAGCCTTTGGTGAGGGTTTTTTGATTGGTGGATGGGGAGCAAAATCCAATGGATTATATTTATGATGCCATGGATAGGGCCAGAACTATTATAGAGGGGATCGTGCCGGATTTGATCCCATTTGAGAGTTGATTGATCGAAGGTGGAACAATTAACTCCAACCTATCCACGTAGTGGTGTACTATAACACCAAGTTTTTCTACTCCAATGACTTCACAGATGCTAGTGGAGAAGTTATGGAGGGGCTCTCAACATGCATTGAGAGTATGACACCTGACTTTGAGGTGAGGCATTTTATTATTACAGAGTTGCAGAACTACAAGCAGGCAAGGGGATAGATCTTTTTTTCAGCACTAGCTATATGAGGAAGAGCCATGCAATCACCGGGTAATAGAAAATAAAGTCTTTATTTGTACTTTACTAGTTACATATTTATAATTATTAATTACTTATAGAATTTTGAATATCTTGTTTGCAGGATTGTGGTGGAAATACCCCACATTTTCAAAGGCTAGCCCTTTGGATTTTATTTCAACCTTGTAGTGCTTCTGGTTGTGAGCGCAATTGGAGTTTGTTTAATTCCATTCACATGAAGAAGTGCACAAGTTGAGCCAACGTCTCAATGACTTGGTTTTTGTGCAATACAATCTTCGACTTCGCACAAAGAAGTTGGAAACGTTTCAGAGAAGCCTATCAATTTATATGAGATTGATCTCTACAATGATTGGATTGCATAGGAAGAAGAGGCCCCCATGTTCACAGAGGATGAAATTACTGTTTTCGAGAGGCAAGCTATGGAGGGCGCAACTACAGCAAAAAGAGGAGAGATTGAACTGGAAGATATCCTTGAAGATGAGGCAGAGGTAGAGGTAGAGGTGGAGCCACAGGGACAAGGGCAACTTTCTAGATAGAGCAAGGTGGGGTAGCCAAGTGGGGGGACTAGAGTTTCTCAGTCTCCCTTAGTTTTTCAGATAAGAGGGAAGAGAAAATTATAGATTATTATAATTTGTACTTGTAGATTCTTGTATAAGACTATAAGTATCACTATAAACTATGACTATTGTATTCACATGATTATGTGATTTTGTACTTTATTTATATTCAAATCTAATAGAAAACACTTTCCCTCGTTTTATAGACTCATTTCTTCTATTTTGCTTCTGCAATTTCTAAAAAAAATATGTTTTTTTTAATAAATTTAAGTATTTTTTGCCTTTGTTGGTTATTGTTAGTTATTCGACTAGCTATGTCGAATAACTACCGGTTACCCAAAATGGCCCCTTGGCAAGTACTCGTCGGTTATGGTTATGCGAATTATGGTGTAGAGAACATCATGATTTTCTATCTCTAAAGCGTCACATCTAATTCAATTTTAACTTTGGATTTCTCTTACCATGTTCTACGAATCGTGATTTGTCTCTAAAATCGTTCAAAAATAATTTCTCTTCTTTTTGTTTGCAGTGTCTCAAAATCGCAAGTTTCTTCTTTTGTTTGGTTTGCGCTCTCATATAGTGAATTAAAAATTGCAGAGGGAATGATAAAATCATAGCAGAGCATAAAACTACATCGGAAATGATAAAATGACGTATTTTTTCTATTAAGTGTTATAATCGTTTGGTCCTTGAATCGACAGTGGTCAGTCGCGGATTTTGGTGAGTAACCGGGGTTAGTTACTTGTCAAAACCCAAGTTTTTCGATTACATGGCTGGGTAAAAAATAGTGTTACCATGAATTTCGGCCGGTTACTTGTGGATTTTAATTCATTGGTTCAACGTGTCAACAACCTCGTCGGGGTCCGATAGAATAATTGGCAAATCAGAAGATTTCCTAGGCATATTAGAGATCTCTAGAGAAGAAACAACACTATCAGGGGACACCAAATTTCTCTCAGCACATTGGTCCTCTAATTGTATAGTAGCTCACCATCAAGGGATTGAGATCGTTCAAAAATGGAAGGAAGCTTCCTTTTTGCCAACAATCTTTTTTAAGGTGACCATTCTTTTTTAGGGGAAACATGCATTTAAACCCCTAAACCAAAGATGGGATACACAACTTTCTTTTTTAATTTAATAAGAAGGGTTTCCAGAAAACAAGGAGACGACTTGAGGGAAATCAATACCTTGGTGTTCATATGTGACAATGTAACCCTAGATTGCTCCACTTGCAAAACCGCATCCAAGGGGTTTTAAGAGTTGAGTCAGAAGATGCCAAATTTGCATAGGAACAATGACGAGTTTGTCTCAGGGACTTCAGACACAGTTGGATGCCTTAGCCCTCTTTTGTGATCACAGACAGCTGACAGTTAACCTTGGCAAAACCAAGGTTATGGTCTTCAATGGGCCAAAGACCTTTGATTTTCATTTCGTCTATAGGGGGGAGGAGATTGAGATCACCTACGCTTACACTTATCTGGGGGTTTTGTTGTCTGAACCCTGTTTTAGTCTTCAGCCTGCTCTTCAACTGCGTGTCAACAAGGGGTATGGTTCTTTGGCGATATTGGAGAGAGTGCTTTCGTCATCATTTCCAGGGCATCTTGTCTAAGATGTCTCTCTCGGATTCCCTTGTGAGGCCCACGGTTCTTTATGGCTTCGAGGTTTGGGGACCCCCCTTGCTTGAGTTTGATTGGGCTACAGTTGAGCGAATCCAGATCCTCATGCTCAGATGCATCATCAGGTGCAAAGAGACTGCCCCACACAATATCATTCTAGCTAAATTCGGGGCTCGTCCTTTTAGATTGGAGACTATCTTCAGCATTTTGTCGCTTTTGCACTGCGTCCGGGGGCTTTCAGACTTTTTCGCAAGGACATGTACCTCTACCTTGCCTACTGCTTTTTGAGGCTATTGCTCTTTCTGACCATAGTGGTTGATCCCGATGTTGGTACATCAAAGTTTCACGTCTTCTTGGATCTTTTGGGATCCAGATGGATTGCCTTCCACCATACAGTTACTCCCTAGATGCCCCTGCCCATCTCCTACCGAGCAAACAGGATCTACACAGAATTATCAGAGATGACATTTACAGACAGTTCATCCAATACACTTGGACCAACTCTCCGGGTGGGTTACGTCCGAAGATGGCCTTCTATGCTGCACATTTCCTCGAGATCACTGATGTGCTTATTATCCGGCCCACGTATATCTCCCAGCATTGGTTGCAGGCCCTCCGCATATCCTTAGATTAGTTCGGAGTTGGATGGCTAGACTTCGTGTGGAGGATGATCACCAGTTGGACCGCTCTAAGAGGATTTGCTAGCTTTGTTCTCTCTAGTGAGTTGAAACTGAAGAACACTTCATTTTTCGGTGCCCCATCTACTATGAGATCAGAGGGAGATTCCATTCCCTGTTTTGAGAACGTTCGACTTTTGCGGCTTTCTTCAAATACTATGATCAGAGATGCCTTGCTCTCTATTTGCAGGAGGCTCTCAGGGTTCGGGACGGGACCCTTCACCCTTCTACTAGACAGACGGCTACTAGACAGATCACCTCCTTTACGGTGCTCCCTTCTGAGAGAGGCACCAAGCGACATCTTGATACTAGTACTGTCCCCCAGATCAGATTTGTCAGGATCCGAGACACTACGTCCTACACCAGAGGCTTCCAGGATCGCACTCAACTAGGCCCCCCCCCATAGACTGCGGTTTTCCAGGTGGACGCAGAGGGTTCATCTTTCTCCCGGACACTGACATTCCAGACTTCTCATAGTTTCAGCTACGAGGCACCAACATATCGCCAGTTACTTTCAGTCAGCGTTGGATGCTAGGTGATGGTGTTGGGGGTGAGGCTCTTCTTCCGCCTCCCTACCCTTTGGCACCTTTCACCTCTCCTATACTCTCTTGGCCTGTTTGGCCCATGCTGCTTCTTCTCTTCTCTTGTTGTTTTCGGATGACCCTTTTGGGTCTCCCTGCTGGGTCTTTTGGCTTTGTATTGTACAATCCCATTGACCTACCTTTGTGGTCATTTGTTGGACATTAATATAATTATCTTATCTTATCTTATCTAGGCTGAATCAAATGACAAAAACTTACATAAAACCCTAGTTTTTTCCCCAGATCACGGCTACTTACTCATCAATTTTTTTTCTGGAAGGTAAATCATTCTTGTTCAAACAAACTAAAAAATACCAACATTTTTTAACCTTGCTTCTTTTCTGAAAACTTTAGACATTTCTCCATTTGGAGCAAGGGTGAGAGTAGTAGCATCAGCAAGGGGCTTACCTTTTTTTTCCGAAACTCTTTCTCAGTTGCCTCCCTAGTGCGACGGGGATATCAATAATCGTCTCTTCTTGCGAAGGGTCCTTGGAAGTTTTTTTTCCCCTTTGTCTGTGCTGACTTCTCAACTTCAACAGTGCTATTCGGAGCAATAGGATTTCCATCCTTATTAGCTAAAGCATAAATTTCCTTGGGTACTACAATGTTGCTTCCCATATGAGCGAAGCATGAAATTTTAAGCTAAGGTTAGGGCTGGACTTTGCGTTTTGCCCCAAATGGGGCCTTGGTCAACAAACAAACAAGTGGACAAACACCAAACAACAAACACACAACAAATGACATCTAAAAAGTAACCTGCACAAAAAACAAGAAAAAAAAAACAAAGAGGACAAAGGAGGACTAAGAAAAAATCATGCATACACATGGTCTCATCAAAGAAAGAAAGAAATAAAGAAATTATATTAATATCCACGGATGACCAAAAGTAGGTCAATGGGGCTCAAGGATAAAATCGTTAACAATAGTAAGTTTAAGGAAGAGAATCCAAGAAACTAAAGTACATAAGACAAAGTAAAGCATTGTGTCACTAACAAATGTGGTAATGGAACCAATACAAATAGCAATGAGGGGAAAACAAGAGCCTCCAAAAGCATGGGTCGATGAAGACTGGAAGATCTCATCATAAATCTTTGTTTGTGCCTGAAGTGGAGGGATTCTCTGACCCATCATCAATTACTGTGAGAAGATTTGATAGTGTTCGTTGGGGAGCATCCAATGTCGGAGGGGCCCGTATAGAGATCCTAGGGGGAAGCAAAGCACTTTTTCTAGAATTTTCCTTGACATCCAAGGCTGAGGTCATGTTACAAAAGAAACAGGTAATGTTACTCTGTCCCTGTGGTCTAGGGGGCGGCCAGTAAGTAGTAGGTCCATGTTGTTGGGAAGGGGACGGAGCCACGCTGGCGGGAAGTAGAGCCACGGTGCTGAGGGAGAGCAGGATGGGGGATATGAGTACTTTGAGTAGTAATGATATGTTGAGAGAAGCACCCATTTGTTTCAGCTGACAGATACCTTGATACTCTACACACGCTAATGTGCCCATTTGTTTCAGCCTGCTATGCATTGAAACAGCACTAAAGGGAAGCTTGAAGATGCTCTCATGGGGGATGACCGTTCATTTTCCTAGACCAGAGCTCCAAGTTTTTTCCCTCTCTCTCCCTATTTCAAGGGATAAGGACTTATTCAAAATTATCTGTAATTTCAAAAGCATTTTAAAAATGTTCAGCATCAGGATATCTTTACACCAGACTTACATTTTAACATTTGAAATATATTTTATAGATTCGTAGTGACTAAAATTGCCCTCCTTTAGCTTAACCATTTCCTTTTTGAGAATTTCTGTGTCTTTAATTTTTTATGGGCATATATAATCCACTACCACTGATCTTGACTACTTTTCAAATGTTATATGTTATTGAAAATCAGTACAAAGAATTGCGAATAGATTTGGGCTGATAGATACCCTGATACCCTACACAACGCTAATGTGCCCATTTGTTTCAGCCTGCTACGCATTGAAACAGTTGATCGGCCCGGTTTGCTGGTGGAAATTGTAAAACAACTATTAGATATAAGTGTATCTGTTGAATCGGGTGAATTTGATACAGAGGTAACAATTTGTTTCTCTGCTTTTAAATCACTTTGTTTTCCTACATAAGAATCTGCTATCTGGGCAATGATGAAAAATAAAATTATGTTTGAATATAATATTAATTTATCTGCAGGGTTTGCTGGCCAAAGCAGAATTTCATGTTAGCTACCAGGGTGCTGCTCTCATCAAGCCTATGCAGGAGGTACAAGATTACTGTGGATGATTGCAAATATTGAATCAAATGGCTAATTTTGGAATTTCCACATTCTTGATTTTCTGCATTGTCTGAATTCAAATTCTTGGGTTTGGAAATATGTAATAGTTATTTGAGCTTCTGTTATCATTGCCTTGATAGTTTTGTTGTGTCCGAGTAATTTATTTTGGAGGACTAACTCCGTTTATGTTTTTGCACATATTTAGGTTGTGGCTAATAGCTTGAGATATTTCCTCAGGAGACCTGCAACTAATGAAAGCAGTTTTTAATATTCTTAATTGTCTAATGATAGTAGCACATGGTGACGGACTCGTTTGCTAACACCCCGAATCATTTTACATGAGCCTCTGTATAAACATTTTAAGCATTCACAGATATCAGTTAAAGCTTAGGAATATGCTTTGGAAAGAAGTTCTGTTCAATCAATCCAACCGTCATTATTTGCCTATACGTAAAGCATACAATTTACACATTTATCCAATCTACTTGGATGGGGGCAGCTGTAATTGAGCTTCCATTGGAACGTTTAACATAATTACAATTTGAGAAATGATTTTGTCAGTGCAGTTAATTAACTTAATATTAACAAATTTCAATGCATATTGTCATTAAGTTGTTTTTGTCTTAAATATGTGCTGCCTACAATTGAAAAAAATATTTTGTAATGTGCACACACGTGCACACACTACATAATCCTGGCCTTTTCTTTGTGATTCACACAGGAAAAACTACACACCAGAGGTGTGGCACCTTCAAATTTGAAAAACCTTTTAACCGATAACTCTCAATTTTTAGGGGATTTTTCTTGGGATTTGTACTCAAGACTTGCCTTGGGGGACTTCTTAATAACTTCCCCAAATAAACATAGGTCATCATCATGGTAATCAGTCTGTAAGGGATTCACTGGGACTTGCACTTAGCCTCGATCCCTTGGGGCCTTATTCAGCAGCTAACTGAGTCATCATCATTGCAATAATTCCCTCCTTACTACTAAACCGATGGCCCGTTCGGGTCAGGATTTTGTCATTACTCTTATAAATGTAAAATAAATATTTGAAACTTATTTTATTTTTAGACAAGCTAAAATTAAATATTGCACTAATGGATAAACAAAAGTACAAACAATATATTAAATATATTTAAAAAAATCCAAATCTAAACCCTTGACTGCCAAAATAGAAAATACGAAAGCAAATTGATTCAAACACTGAATCTCTTTTTATTTCCTTATTTGGAAATTGAAGAAATCATATTACAATTATTTGATTTTGAGGTCAAAACGATAAAGGGATAAACCGAAAAATATAACCTATAACAGTACCCAATTACAAAATATATACGCCATAGTAACATAAAATCAATAATTTGAATGGAGGAGTTGAACATGGGTCCATGGGTCTTCTTAACATGACTATTGTAAAAAGATCAAACTTTGAATCTCAACTTTAAAGGTATACTTTGTGAACTTAGACAATTGAACATCGCAGTGATCCTCGGAAGCTTTGAAGATGTAAAATTTGTGGCTTAGATGCCGAAATATGTTTCATAATTTGATCAATTGGCAAATAGTCCACCTATTTCAATCTTATTGGAAATGGACCCACGTTGCTAGGGTAGGTCACTCTATGCTTGTGGACAATCAATTCCCCTGGGATGAAGCAAAATTCATTGAAAAAACACTTAGAAAAATCAATTTATGACGAATTTTTATGGTAAATTGTTGAATAACTCATTGAATGAGCTTTCTAATGCTTTTGATGTCATTCAAAACTAAGATTGTATGAAGTTATGCACAAAATGCGATCAATCTTCTAATGAATGATGTCAATGATGTAGAAAAATGATTTCGGAAGAAAATTGTGTATGCTTTTGGATTGAATTTTTGGGTCACACTCATTGAACCATCATCAAGAAAACTGTGTGATGATGGTTCACTGAGTGTAACCCAAAATGTCAATCCAAAAGCATATACAGTTTTCTTCCAAAAACATTTCTCTACATCTTGACATGGATTATGGAAATACTATTAATCTTAATTGATGTCAATGATGTTTGTATTCCTATTTGATTTCATGCATTGGAAAGTTTTTGTCCTTTTGGAATTGGAAGATAAGGATTTGGATGCATCTTTGCACAATTCACAAGGTGCACGAAAGTCAGATTTTCTTGATAAGAATACCCAGTGATTTTTTTCATAATTATTATTGTCAGAGTTGTATGAACATCACACTACTATGTAGTTTCAAAGTTGCACATGGACTAGAGAATCTTGACACCCATTTAAATTGGAGAAAATTTTGAAACTTGATATGGGTTTAGGAACTTGACGCAATTCATACACATGGGCTTGGAAATCAAGACCAATTTTTGTACTTAGATGAATTTAAATTCTTGAAATATTAATCCTAATTGTATGACATGTGTGCACTACTTGCACATGTCATTTGTGCTCACCAATTGTCAATTCTTGACATATTTTGGGACTTAGGAAAAATTGGACTAGAATTGTAGGAATATCATGCACCTTTGTGCACATGGACTATGTTAGGACTCGGGCAACTTTGGGCCACTTGTGGAATTGTAGGAACATCATGCACCTTATGCAAATGTACTTTCCGAATTGTAGGTGTGCATAGACTATTTCAGGACTTTGACAACTTTGGACCACTTTCGGAATTGTAGAAACATCATGCACCTTGTGCACATGCACTTTCATAATTGTAAGAACATCATGCACCTTGTGCACATGCATTTGTACACATGGACTTCAATATGTTGACAGATTTTAGGAATCTAGGTCGTAAAAACTTCTTGCACCACTTGCACGTGAAAGTGTGCATGTAGGAATGGAAATCCCAATTACATGTTTGAATTTTTGAGGTGGGGATACATGGACATTACGGAGTTGTGAATATTGGGTTTAATAGATTTTTATTTTTTTCAAAAATAAGTTCATGGCTGGTTGGACTTGATTGAGAAGATGGAAATCCCAACACATGTTTTAATTTTTGAGATGGGGAGGTGGGCATAACTTGGAGTTGGTGAATCGTGGGCTTATAGTTTTTTAATTTGTTAAAAATTAGGCTCATGGATGGTGGGACTTGAGTGACAACAGAGATATACAACTTTACAACTAGGATGAGGAATCAACTTAACATGACATAAATGGTGTAGACAACTTAACATTGATACGCTGTTGTCTCACTTCTACAACACTTTCTAAAGTAAGCTTTGAGGCTTATAAACATTTTTTAGGTCACTCCTCTTGATTTTGGGATATATCTTTTGAAACTTTTCCCTTTGATATGAAACAAGCAACCATGTCATGTCCAATTTTCCTCGGCCATGGCTTCTTTCTCTTGATACTGTAAGTGTAGTGTAGATCTTTCATAATAGTGTGTCTAATCACCTTCTTGGATCCCCAATTTTCATCAAATCATCTTCATAAACTTGTTTTCACGTTGTGAGGATTAGGAACATCCTTTTGTGGTAGCGACAACCATTAAATACTATCTCCAAATGTCTTTTACTATGTTAAAAATATTAAATTCCATGATAAAACACCTCATTTCTCCCCAAAATAGTCATGAACATTTGCATTTTCGGTTTCACTCTAGCATGACATGCTACACATGGATCTATAAAATTAGTAGAGGGAAAATATCAGGGGGATGAGAAACAACCTTTTGATTCCATTTAGCAAGTTTTTGCAATCAATTTTTTTTTAATAATAAAACCAAAATGAACTTACAACCTTTTCTCATATGTTGAAACTCATGATAAATGCGAGTAAAATGCTAATGATGTGTTTTGAAGCATATAATTACCATGATTATTTTGAAGAAGCTCCATATGTTAGGCAACAAACCATCAATGAGAAACAATTCAATGAATTACCACAATCCCTTTCTAAAGAAATGTGATATTTCGTAATCTTTACTTGGCCATTTTTCCTTTATCACACTTACACAATACATGAGATCTTCAACCTTTTCCTAAACTTCATAGGTATAAAATTTACAACAAAGGAATCCCAATAACTCTTCGAATTCTTCTTCTCCTTCATGTTTCATATTTAGGATTTTTAGTTGTTGACTAGGGATAGAAAATTGATGAATTTAGGGTAAATGAATGAAAAAATGACCGAGTGACACTTTTTTTTGAAAAGGAACCCTAATTCTTCATTAGGGAGGCTACAAATTTGGGGATAAAAATTGACTTTTTCTAAGAACATTGGATCGTGAAGGGTAGTAGATAATCCAAACTTTAGTTTAAAATTAATGGCGAATCAAAAGATCATTGCTCTGTCATGTAAACACCTAATTTTGGTTCAATTCATGTGTTCATGTCTTGGTCATTCCTTGTTATATTTGGTTCATTTGATTACTTTAGGCTCCTTTTGGAACAATTTCCCTTCACATTGGACCTTCCATAGTCTCACGTCATCAAACCTTTATACACAAACTCCTTCAAATATGACAATGTTTGCCTTTGGGATCCAGCCACTCATCCAAAAATTTAGCTTGATCTCTATTTTAGGTCTTTTTTTGTAATGACCATTTTCAAAGTCATCCTGAAAGTGGTATGACCATTTTGAAAGCCAATCTTAAAGTAGCCTAGTTGTTTGTGGGCCCTTTGTACCACTATGTCCTAAATTCTTGTGCCTTAATTTTTGGCTTTTACTCATTTCCATGGCGGGCCTATGCACGGATGTGTCCCAATTTGAATTCAAAGGAGTCTATACACATGTACTCTAAGTCATTCTATCATGAATTACATTGATCATATCTTTTGCAAACATGTTAAGGGGTTTGCATGCTTTGTTGTTTTTCACCCTGTCATCTACTGAAGTCTTGTGACTACATACTTGTATCAAAAAAGATTACATTAAGGAGCATATAACAATATTGATTATCTTAGGGAGAGAAAGTGGATTATTCTCTCATTTTGGGTTCGGTCACTCACATGTACGAGAACTACCTTGATCCTTGATTCACATTGATAGCTGCAATCTTTAAGGGCCCTGAGTCAATATACATTGCACATGTTCCTTTGTCTTGGATGTGTTGTTAGGTGTTGAGGCCAAAATAGGGTTATATAAACGGAGAAGAGATTTAGATGAATTCATTCTTCCCATCGAAGACATAATCCTAGCCTTTTGCTGATGATGAATGGTTCTAGAAAGTTTCGGACCCTAGGGATCTATAGAACCATTTTCATAGTAGGGTTTCCACTTTCAACGTGAATTGTCACTTTCAAACTAGGTACGAAACTAGTCTAACCCTTTTTAAAGTATTCTAAAAGTGGTCATCGTCACACAACACAATCTAATTTTTGGGATTCATTTTGTACAGTTTTGGAACCTCCTCTAAATCTCCAACAATTGTCAAGATCCAAGTCAGAAATTGGTATTCATTTATATTTTCCAATCTCCTTCATTTCTGCTTATTGTTTATAGTTTGACATACTTTTATTCCCCTGCTTCAGCACTAGATAGATTTGATTTATTATAATTTACTATACATAACCTATTTTACCTTCTGTCATTATTTTAATCAATTGGTGCATTGTTTTTAATGCTTGTGCACCCATTTTGGTGATCCCGATGTTGTCACAATAATAAACAGTAAATCAAATCTACTTATGGCCAAATGGGAGGGAATTAAAGCACCTCAAATTGAAAATGATCAATAGAAGTGAAAGAGATCAGAAGTGATAGATAAATACTTGTTTTTGACTTGAGTCCTAATAATAGCTCAAAATACAAAGGTCTTGGAACTATGAAAAATGAACTCCAGAAAAGAAACTGTATTCTGTGATGATGACCACTTTCGAACTGCTTCAAAAAGGAACATTCTTGTTTCAAATTTGTCTGCAAATGATAGTATCTACTGAAAGTTGAAACCCTTCTCTGAAAATGGCTTTGTAGATCTTCACAATCTGAAACTTTTTGAAACCCTTTGTTAACAACACATGCACATAAGTCTCTCTCATATGTGCGACTAAGTGCACACATATACCAAAATGTATTCTCCTTTAATGTAACTTTAATATGATCTCAATACCAAACAATACAATCCAAGACAAAAGGAAATGTGCAAAGTAAATTGGCCTAGGCCTCTTTAAGGGTCCCAATTACATATCAATGTGAATCAGGGCTCAATATAGTTCTAGTGCATGTGAGAGACCCAACCCAAGTGAAAGAAGACTCCACCTTCTCGACCTAAGATAAATCAATGAATACTATATGCCTTTTCACTAAAGGCAATATTATTTTGGCACAAGTATGCAGTCAAAAGACTTTAGCAGATAAGGGAAAAAATGATCAATGTGTAGGCTCCTTGAAAAGAGTGTGAAATGTGTGTAGTGATAAATCATTGGAAACGTGTATCTATAGATTATTTTGAACTCAAATTGGAGCACATTCGCGCATACGCCAACCATGGAATATAGTGAAATCCAACAATTAAGGCATGGTGGCACAAAAGGACCGGAAAAAACTTGACCACTAATGTAATGGCTTTGAAAGTGTTCAAACCACTTTCAGAATGACTACGAAAATGGTCAACTTCAGAAAATACCATGAAACAGAGACAAAGATGAATTGCAAGCCAAATTTTTATTATTTCTATATTTTCCTAAGGTATAAAAATCTTAGATCTGAAAGTGTTCACGAGAGAACGCTGATAACTCGAGCATATGAAGGATCTAACGTGAAGGGAAAGTGTACCAAAAGTAGCCTAAACTAATAAAATGAACCAAATATAGCAAGGTATAACAAAGACAACATAATCACATGATTTGTACCAAAATTAGGTGTCTACATAATGCCTCACTTTTTTCTGTGTGCGTGCATGCATATCAAAGTAAAATAAAATAAGTGCATAGTTGAAACTTACATGAGAGGGTTTGTAGGAAACTTTGTTCTTATTGATAATGAATCACCTATGCTCTAATGTCAACAACTAGAATGTACATGCAAGCAAACATGAATGCATACAAGTAGATCAATGTCTCAATAAATTGGCACCAATTTAACCAAATGAAATAAGTGAAACTAAAAATGAGCAAATAAACTTGGCAATATGCGAACCATGTTGCCATATTTGAAACTGAAACTAAGCCTCAATTTCCCAAATCCAGCGACAAAGAAGTTGGAAACTAAAAACTAAAACTCCATTGCCTCGATTTGGCGATGAAGAAGATGAAAACTAGAAACTAAATCTCCACTGCTCTAATCCAGTGACAAATAAGCTAAAAATTGGAAATTGAGACTTCATTTCCCCAATCTGGGGACAAAGAAGATATGAACTAGATCCTCCATGCATTGGGGCAAAATTTTCTTCTTGGCCAAAGAAGCAAACATATGGTACTTATAACCTATAATAATATGTAACTGCAGATAAATTAAATTGATGATATTCCCCTTTTTGATGTGAGGGATATTTCTACATATCATTCATCTCAAAAGAAAGAGTCACATGCACAATGTGTAACATAGATAAAGACAAACATATGTAACCATTACAAAAGGTCATGTACAATATAGGAAAATATAGAAACATATAAATATATGATCATATAAGCTCAATATGTTCCATGTAACTTGATACTAATATTCTAAAATTGAGGCATGGCAAGTAAGGGTGTGAAGAGGAAAGAGAGGGGCAAGTACTGTATCTAGATGGTGCCATAAAGAGGGACAAATAATATGCCCCAATGTTACAACATGCTCCCAATACAAACAACATATATAAATAAATGTACCTAATATATTAACTCCAATGCGATTAAGATGTATGAAGGACCTTAGGCAATGACCAATCCTATTATAAGCAATGTAGGATCAATAGAGACATGGGTGGGTCATGACCTCAATGGAAAGATATAATTGATAAGCATCAGGGAGGGACACATGATATGCTCCAATGTAATAGTATCACATCAAAGTGGGACATTATATAAACACCTATTTTTGGTACAAGTCATTTAATTGTGGCATCTTTGTCAAGTCTTGGTACATTTGGTTTATTTTATTACTTTAGGTTATTTTTTGTACATTTTCCCTTCACATTGGACCTTTCATAGTCTTGCATCATTCACATTTCCTCATGAATACATTCAAAGATAACGATTGTCTTCCTTGGGATCCACCTAGTCATCCTACAATTCAAACTTGATCTTTGTTTCATGGTCTTTTTATGCCTTGACCTTTTTTGAAGTCATCTCAAAAGTGGTTTGACCACTTTTGAAGCTAGCATGAAAGTGGTAAAGTTGCATGTGGGTCATTTTGCCACCATGCCCTATTTTCATGCACCTTGATTGTCTCTTTTACTCTTTTCCATTGTCAGCCTATGTGTGAATATGTCCCAATTTGAATTCAAATGAGTCTATATATACACATGTACCCTAATCCATTTATGTTCTCCTATGAGTTAAGTTAATGAGATGAATATTGAGTTTATCCATCACACACTTTTCAAAAATCATGCATGTTGATTCTATTCTACCCTCATCATCTATTAAAGTCTCTTGGTTGCATAATTATACCAAAATAAGGTTACATTAAGGAGCATCTAGTATTCTTGATTATCTCAAGGTGAAAAGGTGAAATATTCTCTCATTTGGGTTGGGTCACTCACATGCATGAGAACTAAATTGAGCCCTGATTCATACTAATATATAGCTACAACCCTCAAGGAGACTCAAGCTAATTTACGTTACACATGTTCCTTTGTCTTGGATGTATTTCTATGTGTTGAGGCCAAACTGGGGTTATATCAAAGGAGGAGATTAAGATACATTATGCTCATCAGAGACATAATTCTGGACTTATGATGCTGATGAAGGGTTATGGAAATTTTTAGACCCTTGGGATCTATAGAGCCATTTCAGATGCAATCAACCACTTTTGGCACATAATATCACTTTTGGAATCCAATTCTGGTCATTTCCACTTTTGAAGATAGTCTAAAATTTGTCATCAACACAAATCCCTACTATCTTTCTTGGAGTTATTTTACATTGTTCTATAACCTATTTTATACATTTTCTCAGTCATTTTTAGAATTAAGTTAAAGCAAAAATTAGGTACACATCTCTCTTTACCCATCCCATTGTCATTTCAAGTTATCTAGTTCAATTTCTCCACTCCTATTAGGCCCTAGGCAATTCCTATTTACTGTATTTGTGACTTGTGCCTTTGTTTTACTTAATTTCCATAGTGTTTTGAGCACTTGCATGACCATTTTTGTAAAACATGATTGTGATTGTTTCAAATATGATTTCATTATAGTCAAGAACATCACTTGTCTCTCTTTTGGGATACCATTGGGGCATTTCACTTTTCCCTCTCTTTATTCTTCACACCCTTACTCTCCATGTCTCAGTTTCAACATATTAATATTTGTTTACAAGTTACATATAGAGCTTATATGATCACATATTTTTATATTTCTATATTTTCCTATGTTGTATGTGAGTTTTTTTGGGTGTTTTCATGCACGTCCTAAATTCTGTGCCACTTGCATACCCAAACAATTACAAACTCAACATTTTGGCATATCATACTAATGAATAGTGTGCCAAATCGAGAGCAAAGAAAGTTGGATAAGTTGTGCAGAGATGTCATTCACCTAATACCTTGTTTGTTCAATGTAACTTGAGTGTAATCCAATACTTGTATTATTCATACCACACTTGTATAAAATGATTCAAATATAGGTTTAAACTTAAACGTTTTCACACATAAACAAATATTCATTAGGCATTTATAAAATAGTATAGAAACCATTGCATAAATAGAGTACAAAAGTAGAAAATCACTTGACAAAGCTTGTACAACTTCTCATTAAAGTTCAAAATGTAGTACATAAGCTCATGCAGATTTACCATGAATTAACTAGGTAACATTGGTTCACTATTTGAACAACATAATGATAACAACTCTAACAATTCCTTCTTAATCAAAATGGCAAGGCTGACTTTTATAAGATTAAGCACCACCTTGTGATTACAAAACATTAATATCCACCCCATACAATACAGAACCACATTCTATACATAGCCATTGCAACTGCTTTACAATTAATGTCTCAATTGGATTAAATCCTCAATTTGTACCATGATGTGCTAGATTCGCTCAAATCCATTTGTCTTAATGTCCTTCCTAGTAGACTTGTTCTGGTAACCTGGGCTAAAACTCCTTATTTTGTGCTTTGTAGTCTATGCAACCTCATTCCCATTCATTGTGCTCCTTGTTATGTGTTGACCAATCTGTTGCTCTATACTCGATCAATATTCTATTGAACACTCCCAGGTTTCTTGGTTACATCACACCACCTCATCTTCGTGCACTATTCTATATTACAAGGTTAGTCAAAATTGGTTCCTTGCTTTATTAAACTTATTATCCTGCATGTTATCTTCAAAATGCACACATACTTTGTGCCATTTGATATTTAATAATGTGCACCTCTATACTTAACCAAAATTTGGGGTCCAATTTGATATTTAATAATGTGCACCTTTATACTTAACCAAAATTTGGGGTCCAATATCACCTCACAATATCCTAAATTTACACCCTTAGACAATCCCTAATTTCTCTTTGTTCTTCCGTAAACTCGGGCCCTTCTCTCTTAATTTCTTCTTCAAAACTCTCCCATCTTAATAAAGTGGCTCAAATCACTTGAACTTTGGTACTCATGCCCACGGTTAGATTATTGAGTGCATGTGGTTGTTCTTCCTCTTCCCATACTTCGAACTTTGTGGCTTGTATCTCAGGTGCTAGTCCCTCACATATTTCATGCAATGGAATTTATTTGTTTGGTACCTTGTGCCAACGTACTTTGAAGCTCTTCTCTAGCTCCTTGTGTCTTTCCTCAATATGTTCTTCCAACTCGTCTATTTCCTAGAGAATTAATGTTCATTCATCTTGATCCTTGGCCTGAAATACCTTTGCCTCGAGTTCTACTTCTGGCTCCATCTGCACGACACACTTCGTGCCCAGTGTTTTTTTCGGCAACTCCTGGATGCTGCTTTGGTGTGCAGTTAGCCTTGTTGCATGACTTTTTATTTATTTAGAATGTGGGGTACATCCACATCTGTCTCCTTGTCCACTACTAGCTTGACTCGAGGACTTTCATGTGCAGTCACCTGTACCTGTACTTTATTTTGCTCCCATTGAGCATGGCGTGCAACCCATTTATTCTTCCAGGGATTCAAATCATATGAAATATTCAAAAAAAAAAAGTTTCCCTTTTTTTTTTCATTTATCTGGGATCAATCACACTCAAGTCACTATCTGACTTGTTCTCATCATAGGCTGACACCTTCCATGAAAATCTACGTAGTGCTCTGAGAGTTAAAATATCATTATCGATTTGTAATACATTCACCTTCTTTTTCACCGTGGTTGGTATTATTCGTACAACACTTTCAAAGTAGTGCAAAGAAATCGTATGTTAGCATGAGCCACACAAACATGTTGTTATTGAGGTGGATCTTGGCGAGTGAATGATGCCTCATCATGGAAAACTCCACATTGTCCTTGTATGCCTCCATAAAGGTTCTTGGATGCACAACTCATTTAAGAAATCTATAATCATGTTGTCAGCCCACCATTCCATCTTAATTTTATAGTTCTTATTAGGGGAAAGGTCTCAATAGTTGTGCATGTTTCAATTGCCGAGCAAGACTTTTGTTAACATGTGTTTCATTGACAAAATATATTGGTGTGTGTAAATATTAAAGTGTACTAGACACTGAACATGTAGTATCTAATACTTGTTCAACATTTATTCTATAAAATTAAAAGTAACCAATCACATCTTGACAAGTAAGAGTCAAGTATTTATGCTCTAATGCACAACGATTGGTACTCCAAAGGTTAAACTTTGGTCATAGGTTTTAAAAATGCATTTTATGACATCTCGTGATAAGATCGGTTATATCATGAAATGTATAATGTGTTAGACCTTGAAACCTTAGTTATAAGTAGTTAAGACAACATATTAAAATGGGTAAAATTTTTAAAGTCTAATGTAATGTTATGGCACCTTAATTCAATATTCAAACTTAGGGTGCACGGCTACTGGGACCTTTCCCCTATAGGATTTGGTGTAGAAATGGCCATGCTATCTTTTTTGCAAGTGTTTTATCCCACAATAAGTGAACCCAAAAATGTTTTTAGTAATCATCAAGAAATCTGATCTCATCAATCCCAAAGAGAATTAATATCGCACCCCATCTAAATGTGTCAATATTTTTATGAGCTCATTATGTGCCTTCTAGTATTTCATCACAAATATATTTGAAATATTAAATTAAACATTGTCTGCACCCATTTGGTGCATGATGTAGAGATATTATTTGTTGATGTTTTCTCACTTGGCATCTCCACACAAATTTGAGCTGACTAAATATGTTGCCACCCTTGTTTCTTGATCAATAATTTTTTCAATTGGGAATGTATGTTTCTCTTTATTATACTCTAGCATCTTGTCTATCATTTCCACTGCTTGATTTTTGGCTAGTACTAACTTAATATCTTTGAGAAAGCATGATATACTTGTAGATATGCTCATCGTTTAGGCGACAACTTTAAGCGGTGCCAAAAAAAGTAAAACCTATCCTTGTGAATGCATGAAAATAGAAATATCATGAACCTTTCCAGCTTCCCAAAGTATGGAAGTTCAAATAACTGCATAACATTAATTTTATCCAGTGCTATTTTTATACATGCATAAGACTATACTATTCCATCCATACCTAGTCATTCACTTATTTTTATAAAATCCTTCATCAAATTAGTTTCATTCTTCCCTTTATAGTGATTATGGTCATCCATCTTCCATTCATTAAATTTTGATTCTCAATCCTCCCCACGCAAAAATTCCTTAGGATACTGCATTTTTAAGAATGACATTACCTCCGACGTTGCTTTGATGAAAGCTATGTTGGCTCCTTATGGATCTGTAACTTTCATGTGCTTCTTATTTCTTGACACCATAGCAACCATATTCTTTTTTAGTGGCATTATTTTATATAAGTTACTCTGGTACAATCTTGGGTAGTTGATCCTACCAAAATTCCTAATTTTATAGCATTTTTAAAGCCCTTCAATTGTAACCCTAAATTTTTTAGTCAAATATGAGTTTCGTGAGACACTAATGGGGATTTCCTTACTCTGCAATCTCAAATTTCTTCGATTCTACCTTTTCTTTCTCCCACCCTTGAATTCCATTTGTAAATGCTTTGCAATCCTTTTTATATTCAAATTATGGTCTAAAAAACTTTAATTTTTAAAAACTTAGTGTGAATTTGCTTGTTGTGGTGCACTATTCACTTTGCTCTTTTCAGCTCCAAATCTCTTATACAACAAGTGATGAAAGTGACATGTGGATGGAAATTTATAGCGCTCATCGACATTTAAACTGTCCTAAAGGTGCAAGTCTTATCGTTACATAGCCAATATTTTCACTTCCATACATTCAAATTTACTCCTAATCATGTCATCCCTGGTTGAATCCTTTTAGGTGTAACCTACACCTTTAATATTTTCCCTACATTCCTGGGCATAGTGTGTATCTGCTTTCCTTTGCACTTGTTTGCCCATAGACCTCACATATAGTGATAGTTAAAGTTTTGCATGCATCCAACAATATTCCTTTCTATTATTCCTTGTTTTTTGAGCCTTCAATCAACCTACCCTGCACTAAATATGCACTTAGTCCTCTAATGCATCAATCAGCTTGGTTGTCTGATGTGCCTATTGTGGTTCTGCACAAATTAATTTTTTGTTTACTAGTGTGGACACAAATATTACCTTTGGATTCCTCAACTAACCTTTTAAATAAGCGTGTAAATGAATAATAACTATTGTGTAAATTAGGACATGATGATGAATTATGCTATTGTTGAAACAAGTGTTACATATACACACCAAATTCATGTAAAACAATACTTTGAAAATTGTAAAAATCTTAACATATATCCTTGAAAAATTAGAATTTGAGAGTTACAAGATTTTTCAATCAAAATTGCATGACAACACCCTCCCAAAAATAATTAGATGTCTCACATAAGGATCTCAATTAAATCCCTCACTCAACTCATCTAATTGGCCTTACTAATCCTAATGGTGCAATATAAAAAATTTACGCTTATTTTCAAAAAAAAAATCAAACTACTACAAAAGTAGTCAAGGAAAATGAAAGTGAAATGCTATGGCATACACATTATTTTTTAGAGGTTCATTCCCAAGTTACATATGATAAAGCTTGAGCCTAATTCCATTGAAATGCCCAAGGAGGATTTCACCATCTAAAGTGTGCAAACTTGCATGTGTTAGTCTCTAGAATATCATGAATCACATAAGGTCCCATCCAATGAATTTGGATTTTTGCTAGATATTTGGCACATTTTGAATCATATAATCACATAAGGTCCCATTCAAATGGAACCCATACCTACCAATTATATTTTCTAGACGGAAACATGCCCACATGAATACAATACAATTTTTCATTGGCACCACTTTTTTACCATCTTGTCAAATAGTCTATGGTTGTGATGATATAATGCACACCCATCCTACATGTTGCTAAGGAGATGGGTCTGAAAAACAAATATCATCCATTTCTCAAATGGTTCCTATTTAGTGATATGAACCAGTGGTATCTTGTCCCAATAGTTTGGTTTACCAATTCTTTGACACACATCACATTTTTGTGAATAGTTCTTTGCAAGCTTGAAAAAGGTTGGCCAACACATGATAGAGAATAATATATTACATGTGGTAGCTTCTACTGCATAATAGACACCCACTACCCATTCATGTACTTTATATAAAACTTTTTCATGCTCATTCTCCATCACATGCCTATGCAAAACCTCATCGCATCCCATCTTATATAATTCCCCGCCAATAAGTTGATACATAGTGACAAAGATTTTTAGTGGCTTCTTTTCCTTCAACATCAACTTAATGGGGATAATGCCTGATGTAAGGAAATCCATGATTTTAGCTACACATTTTGAAATGTGCCACACTTTGTATAATTGGGCATTGAGCATGCCATCTTCTATGTTTTTCACATCATCCCCTTAGGTAATTTGAGATAAATAATCAGGTCTAGAGTTTTGTTTAGCTGGCTTCACCACCATTGAGAATTAAAATTATTGGAAGAGAACAGTCCACCTAAAAATTATTAATTATAAAGTAAGATTATTCACAAGATAATTAAGCATTTTATAGTGCATGAAAAACATAAATGGTGTGGCAAGTAGATATTAGAGAGATTGTTAAAGTGTGTAGACCATTTTGATTACCTTGTACTCAATAACCATGTATTTCTGTTCAATTTGGGTATAATTTCATTTAAAAAAATAAATAGGAGATCAACCCTATCATCCCCAGGTTGTGCTAAAATAGTGCCAATGGTCATTCTTGATGCATCAACATGGACATGGGATGGAGTATTCCAGTTTAAAAATTGTAGGATTGACACATTTGCAAGTTTATCCTCCATGGTGTTAAATTCCTCTTGTTTTTTCCCATCTAAATGAATTAGCCATCCTTGTAGAGTAGTTCTTAAAATAGAACATCATTTTTTGTATAGATCTTGATGAAATTGTGATAGTAGCCCATACGACCTAGAAATTCACACACATTCATTTGGGTGGTTGGTGCTTCAAACTCAAAATTAATAGTTATATTTGTTGGATCTATAAGCATTCATTCTTTAGAAAGGATGTGACCAAGTAGTATTCCAAATGAAATCACAAAGATACACTTGTTCAAGTTGATTGAAATATGTAGCTATCAACATCACTCAAACATAAGGCACATGTTTTTGTGGTAGTCTTTTACCAACCCATAGACCATACAATCATCAATATATATTTGGAGGAACTGCTGGATGGATTATATGAATAAATACACAATGATGCAAGAGAACACTGTTGGCATGCTATTTAGCCCAAAAGGCATGACATTGTATGCAAAGGAGCCCCATTCTATTGTGAAGGTCATCTTTGGTTTGTCCTTGTCCTCAATATAAACCTAATGATATCCAAATAACCCATCCATGAAAGTATACATTTCACAATTAGCCACTCCTAGGATCTCTTCGGTGAATATAGTTATAAATAGGTTTGTGACAAATGCAACACTAAGTAACCAAAAATAAATGCATATCCAAATGCACCCATCATTTTTGATGATTTTTAACACAGGGATTACCCATTTAGATTCTTCAACAAGATAGATAAATCCTACATCTATTATGTTGTTTATATATTTTGTCATTTTTATGTGCATATTGAGATTTATGTTGTATGATCTCTTCTTCATGGGTATTTTGCCATCAATATGATTTATTTTAATTTTTCCTAGAGAGGGATGTACACCCTTCATCTATTTAAAATTTGTAAAAAAAAGTTTTAATAATTGCATAATAACTCAATGATTTTTGCTCTTCATCTAATCAATAATCACCTAAGTGGTTATCTTTGGTAATTCTGTTCCAATGTTGGGATTGTTTCTCTAGCTAGACCTAACTTTCCTTAGGCACACATCAAAATATTAAAATCCAATGTGCTGACACACTGACATTTCATGAAAGAATTAGAGTTCTCATGCACTCACCCAAAACACACAATGAGGGATCGGTTCCTGTTGGTTTATCATGTGAAGGTGTAGTAACATATAATGGTGCTCGAATGCAACCACTTTACTCAATGTTCAAAAAATAAAATAAATACATAGTAGTTGTGGACCTAAATTCAGTTAAATGAACAAACATATATAAAATGACAAACACCATGGTTCCCATCATCAAACAATATCATTCAAGTAACACATGTTCCATTCATCATATTGAAAAGAGATTTATAGGGTACATAAATAATTGCATGGTACAACTCAATCATAGAACTCCACTATCTATTTGAGCATAATAATCACAATAGTATCCTTGTTCACATCAATAGAGTAAGAATCAACAACATTGCAAATTTCTATTCAAGGGTATTTATACTTGGTTTCCCCTAACCAAGTAGTTACAATAATAATCACACTCATAGTGACTCACCAACAATCATTAATGGACTTAGATTCATGGTAGCCAATTACATTATTTTCATAAGGACTCAAGCCTATATGCCTCTATATTATTACTTTGGTAATGGATCCTCATCATTGAGCGCCTATCTTCTTGCGAGATGATTCTAGATTGATACATGACTTAGTCTATTTCATCCTTATGAATCACTCCCTATCCATCTCTTGATTTACGCACACTCCTTGAGTCTTTTGCTAGTGCTTTGAGTCCTTCATTCTTGGATTCTCTATTTATTATACATATTTACTCTGACTGGGTCTTCCCATGCCATGGTCTTCTACACCGTGACTCTTTCATACTATGCATCTTTACCAAAAGACTTAGCCAAAATTTGGGGTCCAACATCACCCCACACTATGCCATTAGTCCATCCTAGACTAAGCACCTATTTCAATCTCTAACAAAAACTTAGGCCCAACCTACTCGATCTACTTCTTGACACATTCTTAATGTGATAAGGTGTTGAGAAGCTTTGTCATTATTTATTCAATGGCCACTTTTATCTTCTTGGTTTCCTCAGGTTGGTCATGACACTTGCCTGCTTTATTGACCAAACATTCAAGGGATGCTAAAGCATCCTTATGAATGCCCTCAAGTGTGGTGACCTTGGCTACAACCTATCCTCAGAGTGACATGAAGTTAGAGTTTATTTCCTACCAATGCACACTTATTGTTTCCTCCATGGTCTCTACATTCTTAAATACTTTGGCACACTCTGAGTGGTCTTTTATTAACAAGGATGTATCAGCGAATTGCTATCACTGAAGTTATTCTGCTTGAAGCCGAGATTCCAAATTTTTTTTGGGTAATGCAAACTTCTCAAATACCCTATCTAAAATGGGAATGATGTCTCTAAATCTATGCAAAGATTGCTTGCACACCTCCACAGCTTCTAAAAACTACCATGTTGACCATATTTTCTCATCTCAAGGGACAAGCTACTCTTTGCACTATTTCAACAGTAGGTCCACAAGAGTCTCTAGTTTGTCTATCACCTCACTAGAAAGGGGGACTCTATCACTAACACTAGGTCTTGGCTTAAAATTACCTTACAAGTGTTTAACATTTTTACCTTGATAACTATTTTTACCTCCAACTGGTGCTTCAGTTTAGCCAACTCTACTTCCAGCTTTGTTCTAATGATGACCTCTTTATTATAAAATGCCACCATCTAGGCATATTTCTTCTTGAACTGCTATGCATCAGACTCTACAAAGACATTTTACCTTGTGACCTTAGATATCATTTTCAAGAGTGCCACACTAGCATATACGGAGGTAAGCTAACAGGGATCTACCAAAAGAGTATTGGGTATCACCACTACTTGAAGATCCAGTACAAGACTATCAAAGGGTATCTCAAATTGGTGTTCTTCATTATACATGTTGAGGAAGATTGACATTTCATGTTGGGTCTATTAGATGCATCCTCTTGAACAAGATGAGAATACATGTATAACAGCCTGTTAGGTACTCCTTTCTAGTATTAGACACAAAGGTTTGTGGTTGTATTGGACTTGTTTATTCTTATAGTGGAGTCATCAAATGGATCTTTACCCTTCAAGGAATCTCAACACCCATGTCTTGTTCTTGGTAAGTAGTCCCAATGTCAAGGCCATCTAGTCTTAATTTTACTTCAGAACCCTCCCTCTCTTCACCAAATAGATCTTTAATCTCCATCTGTGCCTCCTCAAGGGTGGTCTCTTCATGCTGCACAAGTGAGGTGTCTTATTAGAGTCAAGAGTGTATTATTTTTCAATATCAACTCTTTCCAAGGTCCCTTCTAGTAGCTCTCCTAGCTCTTTCATGTTGCCATCCTTAGGCGCCTTCATCTTTTATTCCAAATGAATAGTTTGTGTTGTTGGTTCTGGGTCTTCAGGTCAATTGGATGGTGGATATTTCTTTAGCGGTGCTTAGATAGTCCCTTGCCTTTTTAAAGGTTCCATCTGAGTGTTTGCACTGGTATCATGCCCAAGGCACTTCTACTTCACTTCTTGCATCGATGCTAAAGGGAGTCTCTCTCGCTCGTGCTCTACACTCCATGAAGATTTATTCTTGGGCTTTAGAAAATAAAATAAAGAATGAATAAAATTTAATGCCAATTTTTTTTTGTAAATTTATGTTAATTTTGTTTGACTCAGTCCCTTCTATATAAGATTTATTCTATATAATTGGTGGATGGTTTGAGTCTTTCAATCAATCTGTTCAAAAACAATCATCATAAACTGTGCATCATATATTTGGTTGATGATGTTCATGAAGTATCATGCCATGAAAGTGTATGGTAGCTTAAACCAAGCAAACAATTATTTAGAGGGGGCCATCTTGATGCCTGCAAGGGAGTAGTGTTGCTTTATGACAAACTTGGCTTGATCACCAACCTATGTAGGCAAGTCCTTTGGAATGCACCACTCATTCCCAAAGGCTTCCTTCATACTATCATACCATGATTTCATCTTGATCTTGTAGGATGGAATGATCAGGACAAGGCAAGTGAATGCCTTATACCACTCTATAGGGGATTTATTCTTGAACGAGTGTGCCCATTTTAATTCTCTATAGGTGTAGTTGGGTACACCAATTTAATCAAACACAATCAATAATAGGAATACGCCCCATGAAAACCTATGGTTGGATACCTGGTGGGCTTTCTATCCATCCTCTATGATCTTGTTAGCAATGTATTGCACCATTTATACTTAACCCCTTGGTAACTTATTGTACAACATATAGGTGGGTCGTATCCACCTATTTCCATCGGTCTCCACCTTTGACCTTTGTCATAATGATCATGTGGCCACTCAAAGGGTGGGATTCTGAAGACTTATAATGTGCATGGCATGGCCTTGTTTTTAGTACTCAATGCCATGGCCATCTTCTCTATCTCATCTTGGTCCTCTAGATCATATGCAAGGTTTGTGTTTGAGCATTGCAGCCCTGATACTTTGCTAATTCTTTTTGTCATGATTCTCATCTAGTGCCCAAGAAAGTAAATGTAATCCTCATGCACCTGTGAGATCAAAAAATTCACTTCTTCTATTGGCTTTCCAAAGTAAGGAAGGTTAAAGGGTTAGAAAAGGCTAAAAACATCCAAAGTGTTTAAAATATTCAAGTCATAAACCAACTTGCTCTTGGTATTCTAGTGCTCCACCCTATAGTCATTTTGTAACTCTACTTCATTCCTAGGTTGGTGATGGTTGTTGTAAAAAACAATACAAGTCAACACGTTGGACTTCCAATTTATAGTGTGCAGTACCATATTAGGGTACTGCATCTCTTCAATAATCAAAGGTGGTGTTGGAGGTACTGTAACTTTATTCTTTGCTTGGTTTTCCATCTCTGTATCTACATCTCCCACACACACACCTAGTTCTTTAGGTGATTCTTATATGATTAATACCCCCTCACCAACACTCAACTCTTCTTCCTTTGGAATTGCAGGTAATGGATCACTTTAATAAGCCTTTTTATTTGGATGCATTACCATTCATGGAACCCAAAAGTTGAGGCATGGTCATCCAATGTTCCCAAAAGAATACATGTTTGATTATGTAATTGCTTCGGCTCTCCTGCTTGAACTCCCATCAATGACGGATGTTAATCACTATGACCTACAACTTTGGAAATCCTACCCATCTTTTCAATTTAGTCTTATCTATTCTTCTCAGCTAATACAAACTTCAAGCTCTAAAAATACTCAGAATTTGTCACTCTACACTCATGTGGATGATTTAAAAATCATTATATAATAACTCAAGTTTGCTCTTTCGACCCTATAAGTTCATAATTGTAGCAATAGTAAAAAGTGAAATGACCCGTTTATCCTTTTATAGGCCTGAGGGGGTAACTTGCATCTACTACCCTTCTTTTTTGACCATCACTTCATGCAATAAATGTGACCAATGGTATTGCCCTGATGTGATGTTGGCACACTTACCATTACCACTATTCTCTTTGTATTAGTTAGATGTTCCTTCCCATGCTTTTCTCAAAGTGCATGAAAATTGTAAATAAGTTTGAATGTTTTCCATTCCAAAGGTGGGAATCATTCTTTACCTTAACTAGCTTGTGGTCACACGCTAGTTCCTACATACACTTTTTTCCTTATACACTTTCACTTGCACACCTTTTATACCAGGCATATTCTTATAGACCATACCCTAACACTTCATAAATGTAACACCCCTACCCCACACTAATAGTTATTCATGGTCCTCCACAAGATAAAGTATAAAAAATGCAAATGTTAAATATAAAACTACTAAAGGGGAACACAACTAATGCAACACTTTATTTTAAACAAATGAAATCCTAAATTAAGCCAATGGCATATGCCTTATTGGTATAAAAATAAAATACTTATTCAAAAAAGTATGATCACAACCGACTACCATTGTAATGACCAAGAATAAATTAGCCATCTAATACTAAAATTTGCACGTGTTAGTGGGTGGATGCTATGAATAATGAATGGACCATCCCAATGAACATGAAGCTTTCTAGAATGACATGTGAATTTGGAGTCATATATTATGACTTGCATACCAGGAGTAAAAGTCTTGTTTTTGAGTTGTTGATCATGTCATGCCTTTTATTTTCATTTCTCCACACTAATTTCCAATGTGCAAGAAAATGATTTTCATCCATTTATAATAAATCTTCGAGGCATGATTTCAATAATGCCTCATCATCCAATCATCCAACATGTGTAATGCAAAGAGAAAGAAGAAGGAACTCGACAGGAAGAACTACTTCAGTACTGATCACAAGGTTGAAGGATGTGCTCTTGTTTAATTACTTATAAGTTGTTCGATTAGCCCATAATACCATAAACACATGATCATCCCAATCAATGCATCCAATATTACATATCTTGTTTAAAGTAGTGCCCAATTTTTTTTTAAACACCTCATCTGTGCCATTGGTTTGGGGATGATACAGTGTTGTTTTATGGTGAGCAATCATGAATTCTACCAATAAGACATATATAGTCTCATTGAGGAAGTGAGTACCTTGGTCACTAGTGAAACTCAATAGAAAATCAAACCTAGTAATGATGTGTTCCAAGATGAATCATGCAACAATAAAAACTGTACAATGTTGTGTTAGTGCTGCTTCAACACAATGAGTGAGATAGTAGTGGTGATAACATAGCGAGAGCTAGTATGCCTTCCTACTGGGTTGATGGGGCAAACAAAGTCAATGGCCCATTTTAAAAAAGGTTCCTAAGACAAAATGGGATGAATGGGAATTTCATCTCTCCTATTTGGCTTTCCCACATGATGACAAATATCACACTAGCATGCATAAAGCTTAACATCCTTAAATAAGGTAGACCATCATAAGCCAACTAAATGAAATTTTCATGTAATAGCTTCACTAGTAGAATGCCCTCTAACAACACCTTCATGGACCTCATGGATCACCTTCGCATGCTTGTGTTTCATAACATAACATCAGAGCACCTCATCTTGACCATGCTTATAAAGGTTGCCCCTAACAAGTTAGAAGGGGGTGACACAAATGGCAAGTTGCTTCTTGGCTAGAGTGCTGAAGTGAGTTGGTGCAGATTTGGTATATACAAAGGTAATTATTTTCTATAATTTCATTAAGAATTTGTGAGATAGAACAAATGCATTTCAGTTACTTTGTCTTCTATAGTGCATGTCATCTTGCCAAATTTAATGTGTGAGAGATGGTTTGGACAACAGTTCAATTTACCAAGCTTGACCATAATTGAGAATTGGAATTCTTGAAATAACACTATCCATTGACAAATATGACCTTGCAATAATGTTTTTTTGACCAAATGCTTTAATGCCTCATGGTTCATGAAGAAAACAAATGGGGTTTCTATCAGATACTATCAAAACTTTTGAAGGGCATAGACCATAGATAATGCCTCATGCTCAGTAGTGGTATAGATTCATTCGGCCAAAGTAAGTTTTGACTTGAAAATTATATAGGGTGATCTAAGTTACCCTCACTAGGATAAACAAGTATAACACTAACTTCCATGATGGAAACATCAACATGAATGTGGAAAGTTTTAGTACAGTCTAGGAACTAGAGAATCGGTGTGGTGACAAGCTTATCCTTTAAGGAAACAAAGGCTTCTTGGTTGGAACTAGTCAAAATAAAGTGACCATTATGTTTTAGTAGCTCTTGTAGAGGTTTTGTAATCCTAGCATGTCCTAGGAAGACATGAACCTCTCGTTGGGTGGTTGGCACTCGCAGGCGAAGGATGATAATGATCTTGGCCAGGTCCACTAAAAGTCCATCTCAAAAAATAATAAGACTAAGGAGAATGCCAAATGGATTATCAAAGAGACATTTATTCAAATTTAGGTAAATTTGAAGATTCTTATAGTGCTCAAGCATGAGATGGAGATTGCAACAATGGTATTTCACTAAGCTATAAACTATCTAGTCATCTAGATAGACCTGAAGGAACTTATGGATAAAGTCTTTGAAAGCTTCAATAACAATTTGAGAGAGCATATTAAAGGCATTCTTCAATCCAAATGGCATGACATTATAAGCAAAAGACCCCCACTAGGTGGCAAATGTAGTCTTGCGCTATCTTCTTATACAATCTAAAATTGATGGTAGCCAGAAAAACCATCTATAAATGTATAAATTTCACATCTAGCAACACCTTTGAGGATCTCTTTAGTGAAAGGTGTCAGGAAAGGATAAAAAATATAAGTAACATTGAACAATATGTAATCCACATAAATATGTATGTGTCAATCCTTTTTAATAATTATTACCATAGGACTCACCCACTTAGACTCATCGATAGGAATAATTAATCTCATGCACAACGTACTATTGATCTCTTCTTTGACATGAGCATGAAAATTAAGATTCATTTGATAAGGCATTTTTATGACTAGGCAAGGGCCTTCTACCAATTTGATGTGCATGTTACCCAAAGAAGAATGGACACCCTTCATCTCACTATAGTTTTGTGGGAAAACATCTTGATACTCTTTCAACAACTCAAATACATTTGTGATTTTGGTATCAGACCAATAATTCCCTATAATAACCATCTTCGATGCTTCCTCTATGCTAATATTGTGATGAATGGTTTATAGTGGCTCTATTAATGGGTGTTGTGGATTTAGAATGGTGTCACAAACATTTTGAGCACCATACTTCATGTGTACATCCAAATGATTGGTTGATAGGTCATGCAAATCAAATCCTTCACCTTCATCAACCTGAAATATAATTTTTTGCTTATCCTTCCATATTTTATCTCTTAGTGCATGATTTAAAACAGGTTCAGGCATGGAAGAGGATGCCTGAACAATAGTCTCATTAAAAATGGTCAATGTTTTTTCTAGAACACCATGTATGCTTCCAATCTAGTCTTCAACGGGGTTCAGGTCATCGATGATAGCTTGATGCATAACTTATAGTGTAAAGCACGTATCCATCCATGGGGATGAATATGACAACACCACAATCATATTACTCTTAATAAAGCACCAATAAATTGTATCAATATGACACTCTTCATGGATGTACCACATTATAACCCAAATGTGTAAAGTGCCATAAGATGCATGAAACCAAAGATATTCTGGAAATAAAGTTTCATATTTCATCCACATTATCTCATAAGCCTCAAGGTGAGGTTGTAGAGCTCAAATACCACTATAACTGATAGAACCACATATATGATTATCATGGTGAAATCTATGATTCAAAGTAGAACATACGTGATCCCAAGTAAGCAAATGCTCTTAATGAGTTCACCACCACTAAGTAGCTGTGCAATCAAAAATATGAAGGAATGATTGTACTCAATCAATGTTAGAATCATACAAGGGTTTGAATTGCTAGATAAATTCATGGACTTCTATTTGATCGTGCAACCTTGGAGCTTCATCTAGTCTTACAGGTGGTGTATCTATGATTTGTCCATGTAGGAGATGAAAAAATTTATGGCATTTGTGATACTTTCACCGAGAATCATCATGACTATTGATAGTACCACATACTCTCCCATTAAGGTCATAGTCACACTGTGCCCATTAGTCAGGTGTTACTAGTGGTGTCAGATAGGGATTGTGCATCCATCCATAATATGCCATCAAGTGTAGGGTTATGGAATTCACTACCTTGAGCTGTGACCTTATATATGGTTAATTTCCTCATCAATATTGACTGGTTCAACGTAAGGAGGCATGTGAGCATGATCTAATGGAATGACTACGTGCTGGTCATCATTTTAAAAGCTTATGTACCATTTATTAAATCTTAAATTAGCATTATTGGTGTAACACCATAGACGACCCAACTGAGCTGGGAAGTCATCAACCTTGGCCAACTCTATGACTTTAAATTCTACTTTGAACATAACATCGAGGATATTCATGGTGGCATCTTTAAGGATATCGATTGGAAAAACACAAGTTTTGTTAGCCATGAATAATACATGGGGTAAAGGTTTCAAATCTAGGCTAGCCATCTTTCACTAGATATCCTTTGTGAAACATTAACTTCAGCACTAGTGTTGACGAAGATGTCCTGGATAACCCATCCATCGATGGTGGCATTAACCAATATCTCCTTTTCCCCTTGTAGGCTAGGTTGAATTGGAGTTTCTTGTCATCATGCATGGTTTAATTGATAATTTTTAGTAGGCCTTGGTGTATGATGCTTTAGCCAATTGCATAATAATGGTACAATATCCTCAACCAATAGTTACTTTTAGAGTTATTGGAAGTCATCCCACATCATATCATGATGGTCTGTGGCTTTTTATAAATCAACACATTGAGCGACATCATAATCCTTAAAAAAATAGATCTCCCCTTGTAATTCTCTTACCAAGTTCAGAGTGTCCTAGAACACGTCCTTTTTATGCTGAGCATCAGGATACCTAGTAGCATGAGGCTCTTCACACTAAACTTTATCTATAGGTGGAGTGGACATAGACTGGGACTGCCCACCACTGCACATTGTAATATTAACTTTAGGGCATATTAGAGTGATAGGGAATGGTATCCAATGTTTTTTTCCAATAGTATCATACCATCACCCTTGTCATTTATTTCCTTTGTAATGGCTGTGTATAAGTCAGGGCACTCTTCCAAACAATACTCATTTTTATAGAAGGCACATGTAGGATAGACTGGGCAATCTTGTTGGTTGTGCTCAGGGGAACCACATTTATAGAAACTTCATGGTGGAAAGCATCCACCTCCACGTCCTTAACCTTATCCTCACCCCTGATAACCATCTCCATTCTCTTGGTTATTTGAAACAAAGGCCTGACATGTGCCACATGTGCATGCCTCATCAATGTCACTAATGAGACAAAAATCATTGGCATCATGAGTATATGCATCATATATCTTACAATAAGTTGACACCCTTAAATAAGTGGCACCTTTTAATAGATGAAAAACTCGAACATCATGCTCTTCCTGGTAGATTTCACATGAGTGCTTCAGTATGACATGCATGTTCTTACCGGGACAATTGTTCTAATTATAGTCTTTAGACTCACAATCGACACAACATAAGCCACTACGAGTGTCATGAGTATTGTGTGAAGTAATATTTTCTAGCTGAGATGTCATTACAATGATTTGATCCTTCATGAAAGGATTGATTCCTATATCAACATTTCAAACAACTTTGATGCGAATGGCAACTTCTAAGGCCTCATGCGGGTTGGTAAATTTTTTTGAGATAATGTTCATCTAAAGGGGAGAAACAAACCTCCCAAAAACCATTGAGTGTGTTGAGAAACATTAATCTCAAATGATATGTTGGAAAGAAGTGTCTTGAATCGTGCATCATACTCGTGCACACTCTCAGTGAGTTCCTATTTGATATCTTTAGCATAACGATACTCTATTTCTTGAATTATGGAATGCCAAATTCTTGGAGGAATGCTACCTTAAGTTGATCATAATCTACTACAACTTGTTGAGGATCATATTTTTGATACCACTTATGTGCATGTTCCAGAAGGGTGGTTACAAATTGAGTGGATTTCTATTTAGAAGAAATTATGCCACAGACTCACCAGATAAGTTCACACTTATGAACATGTTCTGTGACATTCTCCACACCTCGATATTCTAGAAAATAGAGCCTCATTTTGTAGTATATGGTGGGTGGTTGAGGTGATTACAATGATGGTTGATGAGAATAAATTCTAGGCCCTCTTATTTTGTGGGGGGAAAGTCCACCACTACCTCCTATGCCTCCTAATTTGCTAATCAAACCACCACCTAGTCCACCTCCTGTGCCTCTAACCAAAATAGAAACACCCAAGATGTTGGGAACTGAGGTAGGTTGAGTCACTATGGTCAGGCTAGTACTTTTCCCACTAATGCTGGGTCCACTAGGAATTCTAAGTTGGGACATAGAATTAATTTGAAAAGGAAAAGAAAGAGTTGATACACTAGTGTCTAAAACTTGTTTGACTAAAGTTTCTCTTATAGGTTTAGTCTATGACTCTATGCTATCTGTATCCCAATTATATACAATTACTTCATCTAACTCAAAAACATGAGCTCACACTATGGTTGGGGAATTGGGTCCATTCAACTCAGGATCTTCAGTCACCACTTCCTAGCTTGATTCTACTACATATATTAGAACTGGCGTAGGTTGTGGCCCAAAAGTTAGAGAGTCCTCTTTATTCTCTTTTGCTTTCTTATAGATCCTTAAAACACTTCTTTAGTCCTCCCTTCCCCTTCCTAGGTCACTTTCACCTATAACCCTTCGCTGAGCTTCATCATATTTGTGCTTTCATAATTCCCATTGATTGTATACCATACCAAATAAAAAATTCTTCACAAGTACCCCTACATTCCGCCACCAAAGGTGATTCTCATGCAAGGAAGAGTTTATCCTTCCATGGAAAAAGTCTCAAGTCCAGAGTTGATAAAAAGCTTCTTCACCTTCATAGGAAAATGCTTGAGATATCGACCATGTGGTTCCCAAAGAAACTAGCACTGAGCTTCTTCTAGATACAAAAAGTTAAAATTGCATACTCTAAGATGTATTTATTTAACACTCCTTGCCACCAAACATCAATAACTCACATCCAAGGCACTCCCAAGTGTGCTATAGCTGTCTGATGCTCTAATGTCCAAGCTATCTTCCATCCATGATTTCTCAATTGGTCTTGAGCATAGGATGTGATCCAAACATGTAAATGAACACGTGCCTCCACAAAGAAAATCTCATACAAGGAATTATATAGATTTTATTTAACCCACACATGTACAAAAATTCTAGGTTCGATAAATGGTATTACAAAGTTATTTTTGACACTAGTAATCCATCACTTAATGTTCTCAAGGAACAATCGCTCGAGCATTTTCCACCATCATGTAAGCAAGTTCTATGGGTCCCAACAATGGAACCAAAATGTTAGGATTATTTTCTCTAGCTAGGCCTAACTTTCCTTAGGCACGTGCCAAAATGATTAAAACCCAACGTGTTGATGCATTGAAATTTCACACAAGAATTAGAGTTATCACACACTCACCCAAAGCATGAAGTGAGGGACCAATTCTTGTTAGTTTTGTCATGCAAAGGTGTACTAACATATAACGGTGATCTAACACATATACTTTACTCAATGATTAAACCAAAAAAAAAATACATAGTAGTTGTGAACCTACATTTAGTTAAATAAACAAACATATTTAAAATTACCAACACCATGATTTACATCATCAAACAATATCATTCAAGTAATGCATGTTCCATTCGTCATATTGAAAAGAGATTCACAGGTTACATAAACAATTGCATGATGCAGGTCAATCATAAAAATCTGCTATCTATTTGAGTATAATGATCACAATAGTATCCTTAATAACATTACAAAGTTCTATTCAGGGGTATTTATACTTGGTTTTCCCTGATCAAGTAGTTACAATAATAATCACACTCATAGTGACTCACCAAAGATCATAAATGGAATTAGAGTCATGGAAACCAATTCCATTGTTTTCCTAAGGACTTGGGCCTATGTGCCCCTATAACATGGCTTTGGTGCTGGATCCTCATCACATATTGCTTATCTTCCCATGGTCTGGTGTTAGATTCATGCATGACTTAGTCTATTTTATCCATGCAAATTACTCTCTAACCATCTCTTGCTTTTCACATGCTCCTCAAGCTTCTATTAGTGCTACAAGTCCTTCATTCTTAAGTTTTCCATTTATTATGCATATTTAATATGATTGGGTCTTTTTGTGCTATGGAATCTCACACCATGGTCTTCTATGCTATGACTCTTCCATGCCATGATTATTTTATGTCATGCGTCTTTACCAAAGGACCGATCCAAAATTTGGGGTCCAACATCCAATATTAGCCTTTATTATTTTAATGGGTTCTTGGTAATAATTGTGTTGGTCCCATGATGAGTCCAAAACCTTACACTACCCATAGGAGGTTTATACCTTAAGGTGGTTCATGACATCTTTATTTGGTGCTTCATCCACCTCGCACACTACCTTTTCTTTTCCACACTTGTACCACTAGTTGTGTTCTATCCACACATCATTGTCATTCTTTGTAGAGTTGATTTTAACACTACACTCTTCAATTTTTTTTGATGATAGGCCCTTCTCACTATGTATTTTTGTTACTTGATCCTCCATGTTAGATTCATCTATAAAATAGATCAATGCACCCAAGTCAAAGGTTGATAAAACTGAGCAAAGAGAATGAAAATGTATGAACAAAATAAATTTTCAGCTCCCCTAATTAATAGCCACTTAACACGTCTCATATATAATATACCATTCATAAACCTAGTCTTCAGTGTTATATAAAAAACATAGACCCATAACCTTTCAATAATCTGGTGCACACTCTTTGTTCATGCCTCTTCGTCGTTGTGGGGATTTATTTTAGAGGTTTTTTTTTTTTTTCCATTGTTGAGTATTCCCACTTATTATTATTGCATTCAAAATAGTGCATATAGATTCCTTGACATCAACCCATGTTGAGAGTTTTGGGTTGTGCATTTCCCATAAATGTGTGACTATACTCCTCAAGGTGTACAATTAATCACTCAACCAATCCTCCTCCTTTAGAACACATTATTCCATATCTTCAAAAAATTTAGTAACATCCGTAGACCCTTAATATCATATCAAAGAAATGAGTTTGCCTTTACTGAGGTGGAACACTATCCTCATTCTAGATGCAATGCTTGGAACCCAAACCTTGGTTCTTAGATTCGAACTAGCTTTGACCATTATGTCCCTCGTGTCATCTTGTGCTATTGATGTTCTCTACATCAAATATGTGGTGCCAAACTTTTTACCCAAGGATTTATAAGATTATTGCACCCATTAATCTCAAGCAATACTAGTAGTGTTGACATGGATTTAACATCACCCTAACTTAACACTCCATCATTAGCATCAAGATTCTCCACACCTTATGTAGTTATGTTGTAAATCTAGTTTAGATCCTCATCTATTTCCACACTATCAAAATAAGCTGGTCCAAGTCGTCATCAAGGGAAATAAATACACACTTCTTATTTTCAAAGATCTTGTAGCACTTATTAAGTGAATATCTACATTATTTTCATAATACCATGGATTTACAAACAACAATGGATAATTTTAAGGCTTAGCTAACTAAAAGAATTCAAAATTTATAACAAAATTTACTACATGTTGACCAAATTTGACTTTAGATCAAATTTGGACCCCTATAGGTAAAAAAATATATTTTTAGATGTTTAGGGGTCAAATACTTTGTCATAGGCTATATTATAGTTCATTTGATGTTATCTAATGTATTTTTAGCCTTAGTCATGGTCTAATAAGTTTATTTGTCATATTGGGTCATTTAGTGGGGTTTTAGGCATCAAAATGTAAGTGGCATGGTTCCTAAGGTGGTCAAGTGTCTTATTTTAATTTAAAACATCCAAGATGTCATATTCCCTATCAAGAATGTCAGTTTAATCAGAATATTATAGGTTATCAAACTGAAAATCAAGTAATCAACTGAAAAAGGGGACTTTGGCAGTTATACATCCCATGGGGAAGGGTGACACATGGAAAAATGTCTTGGAAAACCTATTCATCTTCCTCACACTCATATCAATGCTTGACATGCTCTGGAAGTGCCATTTTAAAGCCAAAACCATTCTTCTCTTTTTTTGCCTTTCTAGACATACAAAAGTAACCATCAGGTTTATGTTTAGTAAGGACAACTGAAGAGGTTTTAGGTCAAATGATTCTTGGAGATGGTAGTAAACTTAGAGACCTTAATTTTCATAAGAAGAGTTCCAATTTTTATTAACCATCCTCTACAAGCTGACTGTGTTTTTCTGCTCATTATTTCTTGCACCTTATAGGTTTTGCTCTATTTTGGATAAGTCTGTACAAACTAGTTGGTGATGTTGGCTCTAGAAGATGTTTGATCTCTTTTGAAATTCTCTCCATGATTAGTTTCATTTTTCATGGTGTCTTGATGAACAAGTTGTCTCATGCTACAGGAAGGTGTCACCATTGTAAAGTTTTAGTCAATTCTTCCTTGTTCTAGAATGTTAATCTTATATAGAGGTTTCACGTGAATATAATATGGTGTTCCATAGGTATCAAGGCCATATTATCATCTCTTCCCATGTTTGGTTTCATCATATCATGATTTGGGAAACTTTCAGTCTTGCCATTCATCTTAGTCAACTCTTTGCTCAATTTCATATTGAGGCACATATGTATAAGCTTGTCTAACTTGTTCATGGAACTGTAATGAAGATGTATTAGTTTTCAAAGTCATTAAGATATGGAGAGAGTTCATTTATATGTTTGGGGATAAGTGAAATATTCTTTTAAAGCTCTAACAAACTAACATAGACCTCTGAAGACCACTGCTTGCTCAGTTTTAGATGTATGCAAGAGATTTTCATGTTGAAATGGATGTTTTGGGACTAGTCTAAAGATATTATTGGTGTGAATCATGTATTTGAGGTATTGGAAATGATTTTGAGTGTCCATGAGGATATTTTTTATACATTTTCTCCATTTCATGTTCACTGTCCACATTCAACCCATACACACATGCAGGAACCTTCATTGATGATGTCATGTTGAGAGGTGGAAAGCTTGATATGTGTTTAAATATCTTAAGATTGATAAGGGTGAAATTACAATACTTTGTGAAATAATTTAAGTGTTTATAAACCTATTCATTCATACATCCTACCCAAAATTTCATGCTTATTGCCTGTGTATGGAATGTCCACCTACAGATGGTACCTCAAAACTATGAAGGTCTTTGAATCAGTGTTTTAGAGTAGATTAAGGTCATTTTTCAAATCCTAACATATGAGAAATCCAAAATTATACCTAATTGAAACATCAAATGGACAAATGGAAAGGTAAACAATCAGGAGGCAAGGACTGAGTTCAGGGAAGGTTTCCCAAAAATGTGAAAACAAAGGTCCAAGGGGTTTTGTGAATATCCTATAACATGTTTGCCAAGAGAATTGGAGGATATAACTAGGTGAACCTTGTATAACCTAGCATAGAGAGGAGCCATGCCAAAGATGAGGGTAAAAAAGTGAGGATAAGACAAAATTTTGGAGCCTCAAAGTTGCCTAAAAAACACTAAAACCCTACAGTCTCATCTATAGGTTTGGAGTTTTGAGTGACTGTTGATATCCTAAGGCTGAAAACAAAGAATTATCTCATGGTTAGAATGGTTTCATTGATTTAATAGTGTGAAAATGGAATGAGGATCATTAGGATGATGTTGGAGTATGGTGTATCAAGTTTCATGGACACCTATAGGTGTCCCCTCACAAGAAAATGTCCACCTACAACAAAATAGGTAGACAATGAACTAAGCTTGGTTTTTTAGTGGTATTTTATTCAATATAAGGTGAATGATAGTATTATGAGATGATATATGAATCTAAAACTTCATGGAATGTCTTTAAACACCATGACCAAGCTCAATTAAAGTTAATATGCACATACAGGAGTCAAAAAGGCAAGGGTCATAATCATGATAGGAAAACTTAGTTTGTGAACTCAAAGTGCATGTAAAAGGTTGAGTAGAGTTAACATGATGAAATATCCTATGAAATATTATTTATATCCATGATGACCTAAATGATATTTTGTGAATGTGAATCAATCCCACACAGACCTCTTAAGGCCCTTTATGCACCTACAACTGAGTGTGCAGTCTTGGTGGAAGTTTGGAGATGAACATGCTTTGGAAAAGGAATAAGGTTAAAAAAGACTTGAAAATGATCCATGATTTATAAATAATTTTATTTCACATACTCCAAGAATCTTTTCAAGTTGACCACCCACTCTTCTTCCTAGCCAGATGTAGTAGTCTGTACAATTGCACTAAGAAACCCATGTTACTTAATGGGTAAGAATGAAGAATCCAATGGAGAGGAGTGTTTTTGGCTGAATTAAAAGATTAATGAGCATTAATTTTAGGTGGGTAACATGTTTAATACACCTAGACATCTTGGAGTTATCATTGAGGGGTCATTCTTAGGTGGAAGTGAAAAATGCAGAAAATAGTCTTTTTTGGAGGCTTTTTTGGGCATTTTGAGTTTGTTAGATGCCTAATTAGATGAATAAATATAAACCCTTTGGTAAAAAATTTATTTATTACCTAATAAAACTCCTAAAATATTCACTTTGCCTTTGGGAAGAGGGCTATACCTCACTATTTTGTCTCAGAGGTCAGTGGGTCAAGAAAAATTAGGGTTTGACAAATCAAACAAATGAAGCCAAGGAGGGTGAGAAACTTGATAGGAAGATTGAGATCCTAAAGAAACATATTTTGATGTGTATGAATGGTAAATAGGTGATATGAAGCACTAAATCAGTCTCATACCTCTCAAAATGACCAAAACACCCTTGCACACAATCTAACTAGACAAATTTCAATTAGGCCTAATTGGTGAATAAAATAAAGAGATAAAAATGAGTTATTAGGAGGTTATGTGATTAATTTATAATATTTAATGAGGTGTGAAAAATCATGAGACACCATACAAACCATGATAAATCAATCCAAATAGTCAAGATTAACAAGGTGCATGCTAAGCCTATTAGGCCTAGAAGTGACCTATAATCAATTGGAAGGTCCAACTTCACTTATAGCTCCTGATGAGTGTTATATCTCATTGGAGAATGTTTATGCGATGTATTTAGACATATTTTATCTTTTGGTATGAAAATAAACCTATAGGAAAGTTAACTTTAGCTCAGAGAGAATCCAAAGATGCAAGAAAGGTGGAAACAAGCTCGATAGGGTAATTTCAAATGCTCATATATTTTTTGAGGACATGCATGGAGACCAAAGAAGTTTTAAGAGGTTGTTAGGGTCCCTTAAAATAATGTTTATGTATTTTTTTTTTAATTTCCAATTTTAGGGCTCTATGAATAAAGCTTAAGGAAGAAAATTGTCTAAAATCCTTACTAAATCTTGGAAAGACCCAATTGGGAAAAAAAGGCTAGAGATGCATCTAGATGAGATGGAATGGATATGAAATTAATTTAAGGATGTAGAGGACTCTTCAAGGCTCCTCCTCATCAATTTTTTTGCTACCCTATCTATCCAAACATAGTACATAATGGATTTATTTGACTATTTTGTGCATTATTCAGGTTACAGGGACATCTAAGGAATGAAATCAAGTTTAAGGGAAAGATAAGGAATTTTAATAATTAAATATTCTCATATAATTATTTTAAATTTTTTTTAAGTGTTCAAACAATAGCTCTCATCTCAGCCAGTCAAAATTGGCATAGTGAACACAATGGTGAGAAGGGTGAGAACTTCAAGTGTGAGCCTTTTTAAGGTGTTCCTGAGTATTATAAGGCTACGGAGAGTTTTTAAAAGTTTCATACACTCCATATAATGGATTTTAATAGAAATATGAATCCAATTTTGAGGCCAAGTGTGAGGGGCAACTGAAAAATGAGTTTTTTAGATTGCATGTAGTGATGGCTTACTTCTAAGAGATTCCAGATGAGTAGGATTGTAAAAAATGAATGGAGAGGAATGTATGAAATATTTTCATATCATTCCAATAATTATACCTATCTTTATTCAGCTTTGGGATGTTCAAGTAGGTGCAAATGATGAAAGCAATTTTTGAGCCAAGATAAGGAGTTTCATGCCACTTTTCATAAATTTCATGACTTGTATGGACACTTGGACTTCCTAAAATTTCATGGTTCATTTCACATATATTTATCATGCATATTTAACCTATTTTTCTAGATTTATAGGTGTCTAAGTGACATTTTGACTTCCCTTGTTTTGCCTCTCTCCCAAATGCTATAAATAGTGACCTTTTTGGTTCTTTTGAGTAGCCTCCATTGGTTAATGGTGAAACCCTAACCAATTTTGTATTTTAATGAATCTTTAAGAAATAAAAAAGTTAATTTTCCTACTTACATGCTATACAATTGAGTTTTATTATAATCTTGTTGGTCTTGTCTAGTAGAAGATGATCTTTTCTAGCATGTTGTCCTTGATTTTTCATCAAGTGTGGAGAAAAGTAATTATTAAAGGTCTTTGTTAGTGTTATTTTTTAGTGTATAAGTGTTTAGAAGTGGTGTATGATTTTATTATCCAAAGGATCATTCATCATCCCTCCTAGACATCAATTTACCTCTTGAACCTAGCATATGAATCATTGATGTAACAATCTGCCTTGTGTTATGAGTTTTATGTGAAAGAAGCTTTGATTTGATCTAAGTAGTATAAGTTCATTAAATATGAGGAAATTAAATATTGGTGCATCACCTTTTATCTTTCTAAGTTTTTTCTTAACCCTTTTCATACAAAGTTGATAAGTAAAAGAGTGTTTCAAAGAGTGCATAAAGGGAACTAGCCATTCTAGAGATTCATCTCACCAAATTGATCACCCAAAGAAAGTGAGATGTTTTAATTATTCCACTTGGATGAGGAGAGTTAAGACATCTCCTCATGAAAATCTAAGTGACAATAGTTTTTGGCACACCTGGTGGGACTCTAAGTTTTAGAAGATTGTCCAAGATTGGTGCTAGTCTTAGTGTATTTATAGTCACAAGAAGATCTACATTCAGTACCTAATGACTCCACTAAGTTTTGATCAGTCCTTAATTTCCATGCCAAATGTGACCATTAGGTTTACTGATAAAGGTATACCTTTTGAGTTTATGCAATTGCTTTTGTATTATATCAAAAGATTTAGATTTGTGAATGCTCATCCATATTCAAGGGAGTTGGTGTTTAAGTAGTCCAAGTTTATACTTAGTTCAACCCCTAATACACATAGTATACATTCTAATATGGATATAAACCAACCTTTTGTAACCTTCACCAGATCATCTCCTTTGAATCTTTCCCAATATGACCAAATTCCTAGAACAACCCTTAACAATGTTCCATATTTTAGTGGAGAAGGTCCTACTACTCCCATTGAACACATTATAAACATAGAAAACTTTTGTAATATCCATAATATCACTCAAGAGAATGTGGCTATTAGGCTATTGGAATTTTCTTTCAAAGGGAAAGTTTTAGATTGGTATGGGACTCTACCTCATAATTCCATTGCTTCATGGGATGAACTAGGAGATCTACTGTCTAAAAGGTTTGAAGAGAAGAGTGATTATCTATCACTAGCTGAGAAATTGACCACTATCAAGAGGGATCTATAAGAGTTCATACATGATTTAACTCTAGATTGCAAAAAATATGGGATAAGATCCCAACCCTTGTGAGACCTACTCCAAATTATGCCTTCTTGTATCACCTAAAAGCATTGAATAGTGATATAGCCATGATGATCCAATCCATGGGTGGGAATACACTACTTGATGCTTATGAGATAGCTATAAATCTTGAAAATTATCTTATTCAATGAGGGGAGATTGCTCTTAGACCACCAATGCCGTTGTTCCCTGATTTGTAGCCTCCTAGTCAAGTTGCATTACCTACCTTGGCTCCTTTGCCTAATAGTCAAGAAAAGTCTACCCTTGCCCATACCAATGATATTCATGAAGTCAAGAGTTTGCCTCAAAGTAATACTAATGAATTTTTTGATCTCAAAAGGTGATAGGCTCAAAGTTATAGGCCTTACCAATCCTATAATCAGTTTGGGCAATCAAATTGGTGTCCTTTTCAGGGTAATGCTTAAGGACAAGGTCAAATCACTCAAGCTAGACCTTACCAAAGTTATAATCCCAATGCCCCATCATCTTATAAATATCTTGTTCCCACTCAAAATAACTTTGTTAAAAAATAACCATGATATTTTTCTTATGACCAAAATCAAGGCCAAGTTATATATGCTAATGAAATGCCTAGTCAAACTATGACAATGCAAGGTATTCAAGCACCTCAAGTTATCACTTTTGAGATGCCAATGCAAAATGGAATGGAAAGTGGAAAAAAACAATTTGATTCTACTCTTATGAATCATTTGGAAGAAGAATTTTGTGCCATCAATAATTTGAGAAATTCAAGTAATGTGAATGCTAGTGTATACTTTAACACTAGTTCTAAGAAGAGGGATGTTGAAGAGACACAAGGAACTAATTAAGGGCCTGTTTTGACTCCTACATCATCTCCAATGGTAGGTGGGTCTAAATCAGCTCCTAAGGTGAAATAAAATCAATTTTTTTAGAATATAAGGACAACTCCTACACAACCATCTTCACAAGATACAACACAAAGTACTAGTGCTCCAAAAGAGCCTTTCAAGATAAGCAATCCTTATATCAATGTTGTGGATCAAATGAAAAAGTTACACATGAATATTTTATTTTGGGATTCATTGAAAATATCAAGACAAAAATATATAATCCAAACAGAATCCCTTGGACTAGGCAAACAAGTTGGATCAACTAGGACTGAAAATGTTGTCTTGGTGAATGGAACTCAGCCCATTGATGGACAAGTGAAGAAAATTGATAAGAATACTCATTTTTATCTATCCTTGATCATTTGTGATTGCTTAGTTCATAATTATATCATAGATAGTAAGGTTAGTACTTTAGTTATGCCTAAGTCAACAACGGATAGACTAGGCCTCAAGTATGAATCAATAACTAAAGGAGTTCTATAGTTGGATGGGTCACTTGCAAAGACCTTGAGAGTAGTCAAGGATTTGAATTTGATTTTACATGCTTGTCCTACTTTTTCCATCCCTCATGATGTGATTGTTTTAGATTTACCTCTAGACTTTCCTCTTTGTTTGTCAAGAGAGTTTACAATCAAGATAGGTGGATACTTGGCAACCAATTGGTCATATATGGTTTTTAGGATAAAGTATGGTACCAAGGTAAAGATTGACTCAGAGCCTATTCATCATAATAATTTATATCCCTACATGATTAAAGTTTCAAATGTTAATTATGCTATTCTTGATGAGGAAGAACTTCACATGGATCAATCCCCACCTTCTTCTCTTGAAAGAGTTTCTGATTTATATTTAGATGAATGGGGAGCTGAACATTGTGAGCATGATCCTTACAAATTCATAGAGGAAGCTAGTCTTGGAGTGTATTACCTTCATGAGGAAAACTCTTTCATGCCAAATTTGATGAATCCAAATGAAAACATGGATGGTTTATGGTAGATATTCTTTGATGGATGAAGAATCAAGGTTGGATCAGGTGGTGGAATAATGTTGGTTTCTCCATCCAAGGAAAGGTACTAATCTACTTTCAGATTTCATTTTGGTTATACGTGTAATGTGATAGAATATGAGGCCCTCATTCATGGTCTTGAGTGGGCTAGGAAAATAGGTGTGAAAGAGTTACAAGTGTATGTTGATAGTGAGTTGATTATGAATCAATTAAGAGGCCAAAATATGACTAAGAACTCCTTTCTTAAGTATTATAAGCATAGAGTGTGGGATCTTGTGGAGGATTTTCAAGCCTTCAACATTTAATCCATACCAAGAAAGGATGACAAACATGCTCATATGTTAGCAACAATTAAAACTCAGCTTGATATTCCAAAAGGGATAAGAGAAGATAAGAACCAACCTCATCACAAATTGATTATAAGGCCCTCTATAAATGATAATGTCATTAATTGACAAGTGTTTGATAGTGACTAACAAATAAATTTTTTAATACAAAAGGAGGCTGAGTTTTATTCAAAGAATCAGTCCAAACTATAGTAACAATATGGAGGCCAGATTGTATAATTGAAGACAAACAAGCTCCCTAAGGGATTAGTCACACTTGAGAGTATCTTTAATGATGATGATCAGTTGAAGAAGGAAAAGGTAAGCATGTCTACTAAGGAAAAAAACTATGAGAGATTACAAATATTCAAGGATAAGTTGCTTGCCCTTGGGAAGGTATGTACTAGAGAAGAAAGATATGCTTTCATTGAGTTATGCAAGGAATTTTTTGATGTCTTTGCATGGGAATATAGTGATTTATAGGGTTTTGATCCAAACATATCTCAACATAACATAGAGCTAGATGAGAATGCTAATCCTATCAAGCAAAGACAAAGGCCAATCAATCCTAAGATTGAGCCTCTCATGAGAAAGGAGCTTATAAAGTTGATCGAGTCTAAGATAATTTTTCCTATTAAGCATTCATCTTGGTTGACAAACTTAGTCCTGGTAAGGAAGAAGAATGGGGAAATCAGGTTATGTGTTGAATTTAGAGACTTGAATAGAGTTTCTTTGGAGGACTATTATCTAATTCCTTCCATGGAGCAGATTTTGTAAGTTGTGGCAGGTAGTGAAAGGTTCTCACTTCTTGATGGATACTTAGGGTATAATCAAATTTTGGTAAAGGAAGGTAACCAATACAAGACAACCTTTACCATAAAATGGGTTACATATGCTTATATGAAAATGCTTTTTGGTTTGTTTAATGTTGGAGTTACATTTCACTGTGCAATGGATATGGATTTTCAAGGTCTAATAAATGATATAGTGTTGGTGTATCTTGATGATGTCACGGTCTTATTTAAAGGTGAAAAGGATCACTTTAATCACCTTAGGTAGTTTTTTAAGAGATGTAGAGAGTTTGGAATCTATCTCAATCCAAAGAAGTGTGTGTTTTCTATCCATGAAGGCAAAATTTTAGGACACATATTCTCAAAGAAAGGCCTATCCATAGATCCTGAAAGGGTGAATGCAATCTTGGCATTGACTTTTCTCAAACATAAGAAAAGTTTGCAAAGTTTCTTTGGAAAAATAAATTTTATCAAGAGGTTTATTCCTAATTTTGATAATTTAGTCAAGCCTTTAACCCCCATGCTAAGGAAAGATGAAGTGTTTTCTTGGACAAGGAGAAGGAAGGAGAGTTTTAAAGAAATCAAACAAGCTATTGCTCAAGCCCCAACTCTTGTAAGTATTAATTTATCAAAGGATTTAAAATTGTATACCTTTGGAAATGAAGAATTAATCTTTGCCATACTCACTCAATAAAGTGAAGAAAATTTGGATTGGCCTATTGCCTTCTTTAGTCAAGGATTGGAAGGCTATGAAGTAAGATACACTTATGTAGAGAAGCAAGTGGTATCAATTGTTAGAAGTCTAAATAATTATAGGAATATGTTATCTGAAAACAATATTCATATATTGGTACCTCATCTTAGTGTCAAAGACTTCCTTTTGAGTAGATATTTGAATGAAAAAAGGGCTAGTTGGATTACAAAAGTGATGGAGTATGATGTAGAGATGAAGACAATCAAGCTAGTGAAAGGGAAGGGATTATGTGAGCACCTTGCTTTAGATTTGAAGGAACAAAAAAATTTTGTTTTAGCCTTTCATGATGATCCTATGACAACTCCATCTTCATCAATGAGGATTTGGACACAAGAAATGATCCACTTTATTTAAACTAGTTTGTGTCCACAAGGCCTAGATAGGGCCAAAAAAAAGGTACTTAAAATTACAATATATTCCTTATGTACTTTTTGATGGAGTATTATTTAGAAATGAATTATCAGGTTTACTATTGAGATGTGTTGAATAGATTAGATTGAAAAAATATTGTTTGAGTTTCATGATGGACCAGCGGGTGGTCACTTTGCTCCAAGAATCATAACTGCTAAGATTATGAGAGTTGGATATTTTTGGCCTAGTTTGTTTAAAGACACCCACACCCATGATTGGGTAAATAACTGTAAAAAAATGTTCTCTCTTTGATAGTAAGCAAAAAATTTCAGCCTTGCCTCTTCATCCAATACAAGTAGACCAACCTTTTATGCAATGGGGTCTATATTTCATAGGCCTAATAAACCCACCTTCTAGTGCTGGCCAAAAATAGGTGTTGATTGTTACAAATTAATTTACAAGATGGGTGGAGGCTGTATCTCTCAAGGAAGTAAATGAAAGTTTAGTTTTAGACTTCTATGAAGGCATAATGACAAGGTTCGGGGCTCCTTCAACAATAATTTCAGACAATGCATTGGCTTTCCTTGGAATGTAGACAAGTGAGTGGGATTTGAAGCATGGTATTTATCATAGTACTTCCTCCAACTAATATCCACAAGGGAATGAAATAGTTGAGTCCACTAATAAGGATCTAATTAGGATCATAAAAAGGACAATTGAGAAAAGCCAAAGAACTTGACATTCCAAGTTGAAGACAACTCTTTGGATTGATAGAATCACCCTCAAAAGAGCCATTAGAAACTCATCATATACACTTGTTTATGGGAGAGAATATAGAATGACTATTTCACTTGAGTTACCATCCTTGGATCTCACTTACCAGTTGGAATTGATAGAAAATGAAAGCATGTAGGTCAAATTGTGTGAGTTGGTGGAGCTTGAAGAAATAAGAGATCAAGTTATGCTAACTATGAGGGCTCATAGAGATAAAAAAGAGATACTTTGATAATAAATTAATTTCAATAATATTTCAAGAGGGTGACATTGTTCTAAAGTGGGATGAAGATAGGGCTAAGCCTAGAAAACACACAAAGTTTGATGCTTTGTGGAGTGGCGCTTATGTCATCACTCAATGCAAACAATATAATACTTTTCAACTCTCAATGTTGGATTGAGAGGAGCTTCATATCCTAGTCAATGGGATATATATTAAACATTTCTACTAATGTTCTCCTCTCTCTTTGTACATAGCTGTTACTTTTCTTATTTTCCCTAAGTGCTTATGCATATGTGTGAGTCTTGTTGGTGTCTTACTTTGTCTTGTGTTTGCTTGGTGTGTTGTGATTTTTTTGTGTGTTTTATGAAATTCATTTCTATTTTTATTCAATAATTCATTGAATCTATAGCCCATGAATTGATAAGGCTATTGGTCTTTAGTATAACAGACATACTAACCCTATGAGTCACCATTTTGTTGACCAAATTTGACTTTAGGTCAAATTTGGACTCTTATAGGTAAAAAACTTAGGTTTTTAAATGTTTAAGGGTCAAATAATTTGTCATAGGCTATATTATAGTTCATTTGATGTTATATAATGTATTTTTAGCCTTAGTCATGGTCTAATAAGTTTATTTGTCATTTTGGGCCATTTAGTGGGTTTTTAGGGTTCATAAATATAAGTGGAACAGTTCCCAAGGTGTAAAAGTGTCCTATTTTTATTTAAAACATAAAAATGTCATATTACCTATCAATAATTTCAGTTTAATCAGACTATTATACTTTATCTAACTGAAGATCAAGTAATCAATTGAAAAAAGGGTGTATGGCACTTGTACGGCCCATGGAAAAGGGTGACACATGGGATAAGGCCATAGAATGCATATTAATCTTCCTAAAACTCATATAAATTATTGACATGCTTTGGAAGTTAAATTTTAAGCCAAAATCATTCTACTCCTTTTTTACCTTTCTAGACATACAACAGTGACCATTAGGTTTGTGCTTAGTATAGAAAACTGAAGAGGTTTCAGGTCAAATGATTTTGGGAGGTAGTATTAAAATTATAGAAATTAATTTACATAAAAATAGTTCCAAGTTTGGTTAACCATGCTTTATGAACCATACTCTACAAGTTGACTGTATTTTTTTGCTCATTATTTCCTACACCCTAGAGGTTTTACTCTATTTGGACAATTTCGTACAAGATAATTAGTGATGTTGGTTCTAGAGGATGTTGGATATATTATAAAATACTATATATACTTATTTTCATGTTTCATGGCATCTTGACGAGCAATTTGTCTCTTGCTGCAAGAAGGTGTCACCATTGTAAAGTTTTAGTCAATTCTTGTTCCAAAATGTTGATATTTTACAAAGGTTTTATGTGAATAGAATATGGTGTCCCATATGTCTTAAGGAAATATGATAATCTCTTCCCATGTTTGGTTTCATCATATCATGATTTGGGCAACTTTCAGTCTTGTCATTCATCTTAGTCAAGTTTTTGCTCAATTTCATGTTGAGGCACATATGTGTAAGCTTGTCTAACTTGTTAATGGAACTATAATGAAGGTGTATTAGTTGTCCAAGTCATTAATATTTGGAGAGAGTTAATTTAGATGTTTGGGATAAGTATAATATTATTTGCAAGCTCTAACAAGCCATCACAGACCTCTTAAGACCCCTCCCGCCTCTGTTCCAGATGTATGCAAGAGATTTTCATGTTGAAATGGATTTTTTGGGATTGGTCTTAAGATATACTTGATGGAAATAATGTATTTGAGGGATTGGAAATGAGTTTGAGTGTCCATGAGGCCTTTCATCCACACTTTTACTCCATTTCATAGTCAATGTCCACATTCAACCCATACACACATGAAAGAGCCTTCATTGATGACAACATGCTAAGAGGTGGAAAGCTTGATATGTGTTTCAATCTCTTAAGATTGATAAGGATGAAATTATAATACTTGGTGAAAGCATTTAAGTGTTTATAAACCTATTCATTCATACATCTTGCCCAAAATTTCATGCTTACTACTCGTGTATGCTAATGTCCACCTATTGGGGGTACCTCAGAACTATGAAGGACTTTGAATGGGTGTTTTAGAGCAGCTTAATGTAATTTTTCAAATACTAACATATGTGAAATCATAAATTATACCTATTTGAAATATCAAATGGATAAATGGAAAGATAAATAGTCAGGAGGAGGCAAGGACTGAGTTCAGGGAAGGTTTTCCAAAATTGTGAAAATAGAGGTCCAAGGGGTTTTGAGCATATCCTATAACATGTTTTACAAGAGAATTAGAGCATATAGATAGGTTAACATTGTATCCCATATCATAGATAGGATCCATGCCAAAGATGAGGGTCAGAAATTTAGGATAAGATGGAAGTTTGGAGCCTCAAAGTTGCCTACAAAACATTGACACCCTGCATTCTCATCTATAGGGTTGGAGTTTTGAGTGATTGTTGATATATTACGGTTGAAAACAAAGAATTATCTCATGGTTGGAATGGTACCATTAATTTAATAGTGTGAAAAATGTCATGAGGATCATTAGTATGATGTTGGATTATGGTGTTTCAAGTTTCATGGACACCTATAGGGGTCCCCTGATAAGAAAATGTCCACCTACAACAAAACAGGCAGACAATGAACTAAACTTGGTGTTTTAGTGATATTTTAGCCCATATAAGGTTAATGATAGTAGTATTATATGATATATGACTCTCATGATTCATGGAAGGTATTTAAACACCATGACCAAGCTCAATTAAAGTTAATATGCACCTACATGAGTAAAAAAGGTAGGGGTCATAATCATGGTAGGGAAAACTTAGTTTGTGAACTCAAAATTCATATAAAGGGTGTGAGTAGAGTTAAAATAATAAAATATCCTATGAAAACATTAATTAGAGCCATGATGACCTTCATGAGCTCTTGAAAATGTGAATCAAGTCCACACAAAGCTCTTAAGGCCCTATATGCACCTATAATTGAGTGTGCAGTCTTGTTGGAAGTTAGGAGATGAACATGATTTAGAAAAGGAAGAAGGTTATGAAAAACTTGAGAATGGTTCATGATTTATAAATAAGGTGTTTTCATATACTCTAGGACTCTTTTCAATTTGACCACCCACTCTTCTTCCTATCCAAAGGTAGTAGTCCGTACAGTTGCACTAAGAAACCTATTTTGCTCAATGGGTAAGAATGAAGAATCCAATGGAGAGGAGTGTTTTTGGGTGAATTAAAGATTAATTATAATTAATTTTATGTGGGTAAAATTTTAAAGAGATAAACATCTTGGATTTAACATTGAGGGGTCATTCTTAGGTGGAAATGAAAAATGTAGAAAATAGTCCTTTTTAGGCATTTTAAGTTAGTTAGGTGCCTACTTGGATGAATTAAAATAAAAAATTTTGTAAAAATTTTCATTAGGACCTAATAAAAATCATAAAATCTTCAATTTTCCTTGGAGAAGATGGATATACCTTACTATTTTGTCTCAGAAGTCAACGAGTCAAGAAAAATCAGGGTTTGGCAAAACAAACAAATGCAACAAGGGAGGGTGAAAAACTTGATAAAAAGATTAAATAACCTCAAGAAACATATTTTGAGGTGTATGAATGGTAAATATGTGATATGAAGTACTAAGTAAGGAGAATACCTCTCAAAATGACCAAAACACTCTTGTACATAGTCCAACTAAACAAGCTTTAATTAGGCCTAATTGGTGAATGAAAGAAAGAGATGAAAAGGAGTGCTTGGGAGGTTATGTGTTTTTAATATTTAATGAGGTGTGAAAAGGAATAATAAACAAGTCAAAACATGATGAATCAATCTAAATAGACAAGGCTAACAGGGTGCATGCTAAGCTTATTAGGTCTTGAAGTGACCTAAAGCCAATTGAGGGGTCCAACTTCACTTCTAGATCCTAACGAGTGTTTTATATGGTTGAAGAATGTTTATGAGATGGATTTAGACATATTTTAGCTTTTTTTTATGCAAATAAACCTATATAAAATTTACCTTTAGCTCAGAGACAATCCAAGCATGTAGGAAAGGTGGAAACAAGCTCAATAAGGTAATTTCAAATGCTCATATCTTTTTTGAGGGAATGCATGGAGGCCAAAGGAGTTTGGAGAGGTTATTAAGGTCATTAGAAATAAATTTTGTGGATTTTTTTGGTAGTTATAATGTCAATAATCTATGAATAAAGCTCAAGGAAGAAAACTATCTAAAACCCTTATTAAACCCTTGGAAAGACTTGATTGGGAAAATAAGGCTGGAGATGCATCTAGATGGGATGGAATGGCCATGAAAGTAATTGGACATTGTAGTTGAATATTCAAGGCTCCTACTCATCAATGTTTGTGCTACCCTATCCATATGGACATAGTACAAAATGGATTTATTTGATTGGTTTGTGCATTGTGCAGGTTAGAAGGACATCTAAGAAATGAAATCAAGTATAGGGGGAAGATAAGAAATTGTAATAAATCACTATGGACATATAATTATTTAAAAAAACTTCTAAGTGTTCAAACAATAACCCTTATCTCAACATGTTAAAACTATCATAATGAACACAATGGTGAGAAGGGTGAAAACTTTAAGTGTGAGCCTTTTTAAGGTGTACCTGATAAGTCTAAGACCATGGAGAGTTTTTACAAGTGTCATCCACTCACTTCCATGTATTTTAATGAAAAAATGAAGACAATTTTGAGTCCAAGTGTGAGGGGTGACTGAAAAAGGAGTTTTTCAGACTACATATAGTGATGGCTTACTTCCAAGAGATTCCAGATGAGTAAGAATATAAAAAATGCATATAAATACATGTTTGAAAGCCATCCCTCTCATTAGAATCATCATATCTATCCTTAGTCAGTTTTGGGATGTTCAAGTAGGTGCAAATGATGAAGGTAGTTTTCTAAGCCAAGATAAGGAGTTTCATTGCCACTTTTCATAAGTTTCATGACTTATGTGGATGCTTGGACTTCCTAAAATTATATGGTTAATTTAAAATCTATTTTTCATACATATATAACCACATTTTATATCTTTATATGTGTCCAAGTGACCTTTGGACTTCCCTTGTCTCGCCTCTCTCCCAAATGCTATAAATAATGACCTTTTTGGCTCTTTTCAATAGCCTCCATTGGTTAATCGTGAAAACCTAGCCAATTTTGTATTTTAATGACTCTTTAAGAAATAAAAAAGTAAATTTTCCTAATTACATGCTGTATAATTGAGTTTTATTGCAATCTTATTTGTCTTGTCTAGTTGAAGATGATCTTTTCTAGCATGTTATCCTTGATTGTTCACCAAGTGTGCATAAGAGTAATTATTATAGGTCTTTGGTAGTGTTTCATTATAGTGTATAAGTTATTTTATAAGTGGTCTATGATTTTATTCTCTAAAGGATCATTCATCATCTCTCCTAGAAATCAATATACCTCTTGAACCTAGCATATGAAACATTGATGTAACAATCTACCTTATGTTATGAGTTTTGTGTGAAAGAAGCTTTGATTTGCTCTAAGTAGTATAAGTTAGATCAATAGGAGGAGATTCAATATTGGTGCATTGCCTTTTATCTTTATAAGTTTGTCTTCTTAAACTTTTTCATGCAAAGTTGATAAGTGAAAGAGTGTTTCAATGTCCATTAAGGGAACTAGCCCTTCTAGAGATTCATCTCAACAAATTGATCACCGAGAACAAGTGAGAAATTTTCATTGTGCCACTTGGATGAGGAGAGTGAGACATCTCCTTGAGGGGTGAAATTCCAAGTGACAACACTACCATGATATCAAAATAGACATTTTTTATGATTCACTAAGGCTTCACATGAGTCTCTTTTGACATAAATAAAGCATGAGGTAAAGTACTTAATGCAAGACTTCCCATCTTGTGTTATACTTCATGTGTGAGAATATTGATCTCATATCTTGGGTCGATGATAATGTCACACACAAACCAATTATCTACTATGGCATCAATTAACAGTTCTTGGCCTTAGTTATTTTTTTTTCTCATTTTTGACATCACACTCTCTTAATAGATGATGTGTAGACACTTTAGTTTTTATTGTTGCTTATTGCATCAACTAGGTCTTAATGGTGGGAATCATCCCTTTCGAATGCAATGACACTAATATTTACAAAATGTAATTTGTAGCCTTTGCCTCTTCTTTCCTCTTTTGGATTACTTCCCTAGCCTTGCCTTTAAGTCATGAGCATGCTAAATTTTAACTTGCATGTTTTGTATAACATCCATCACCTCTTTTAAGATTTCCTTTTGGTGTTGTTGCCACTCAAATCTAGGTGTAAAGGTTGATTCACATAACATTTAAATCTAGCTCTTTATTTGGTTTGTGACTTCCATCTTTTGGCACCCTACCATATCTAGGGTGAATATAGATCATCCCAACACCCCTCTCTAAATTATCATTATGTGTTTGCTTTTCATAAAGATATGGGGATTCTCCTAGTCGATGCTCACCATAATGATACCTGAAAGTGGGAAACTATAGGAACTCCCTTTGATAGTGATCTAGGGAACCAGACTTATAACATGTGTGGAGGAAAATCTCTCTCACCTTATCCACCACATATTCCATGATAAGGGTGTTGACCATTATATTGCCCTTGTTTCTGGTTGAAAAGGGTATTTGTTTGTCACACTTCTTGTCTATGCACCTCACAAATATCATTGATCACTTGAAAATCCTTAGTGTTATGGTTGGAGACCTCACATATTTTATAATACATCGATACCTTTGTTTGTGTCACCCATTGTAGTAGGGGAAATTGTGCACATCATGAAATTTATGGAAAATTTCATAAGATGTGAATAGTGCTTGGATTTTACATCTAGGACATTTTTTATTATTGTTCCTCTCAAATTCATAGTTGATGGACCATAAAACACTTTGTGTTTCATGTGTACTATTGGTAATGACATTTTAAAATTTTTAAAGCCATATAATAAATTTCTGCTTCCATAACCAACTTAATACCTATGTCCATAATCATAATGGCCTCAACTCTTAACATTGCCACCAATGCCTTACATTGGTCTATGAAAGTCTTTATTAACAAGGCACACTTGAAAGGCAATACTAGTCCTCCCATGAGCAGTTGTACATTTTGTACTAGATGTAAAGAGAGCTTTGATATTAGGGTTTTTAACCTTACATTGTAAGCATAGATGCTCTCAGTCAAAACTTGTTTGATTTTTTATAGAGCATAAATATTCTATGATTTAGATTATGAAAAATTAAATTATTTTAAGAATATAACCCTTAACTAGACATAATCTACAATATCCTAATTTTGATAATAGTTATAATACCAAATATGTGTGTGATCTAAAAATGTGTTAGTGAACTTGTTTCCTTCCTCCCTATTACAATAACACCCTTAACACACTAGATGAGCTCACACTTATGTACCTGTTAAGTTGATTTTTTTACTTGTATTTTGGTAAGCTCAAAAGCATATTATAATTGACTTGTTAGATAATAATTGGTTTTGCCATTTGTGTCTTTGGTGATATTGGTACACTATATGTTTCTTGAGATTTCAAGTTTTGGCTATCTCCTGGGTTGCCTCCTCATGTAATAGCCACATTCCTCCTTGCATGGCCATTTCTCTACCAATCCCAACACTAGGTTGTGCCATAATTAGGGTGATGTATTGATTTATTTTTATGGCTCCAGCAGACATCACTCCCCTTGAAGTAGTATTAATTATATATGGGTTAGATTATCAATCCCTATTAGTGGCATCCCCAACATAGTTGGGGTCTTATTTTGTGATGGTTTTGTCAAAACAGGTCCCAAAGGCTTATATGGTATTATCTACTATAGAATACCCTTTTTTGATTCATGTCTCCTGAACTCTCTAATCTGAGACAAATTAACACAATATTCACTTATATTATTTGGTTAAAAAATACATGAGCTTGCACTTTGAATAGACCTTGGGCCATCACTTCTTTTTATTTGCCATTTGAATGCTCTTATGGATCCAATCCTCTTCATTTTCCTTATCCTAAGTGTCCCCTTTCTCACTAATGAATGTTTCATACTCATCAAAACACATTTAATTAATGAGAGATCTATCCACATGCCATCTGTATCCTACATGGGTCTTCTTAGAATCCCTAGAACTTAGCTCTCCCCTCTCCCTAAGGTGTTTGGTGGCAATAACTTTTTGCCAAACCTCATCAGACTTATGCCATCTACGTTCACGTTATCTAGCCATTCTAAAGTCTAATTCTCCTCTTCTTATCAACACATGCAAATGATATCCACCCTTATCATTCTATCATTATTATATCTCATGTGTGAAAGAAATATAACTGGCCATAGGTAGATTCTCAATCCCATAATATATCATGAATTTATTGATCTCTAAAGTAGGTTGTGACATATAGGAACTACTAGGTTTATGCAAGAAATGATATTCATATTATCTATTATAAGAATATTTTGAGATTTCAAACTCTAGAAGATAGTTGTTCAAGGTGCCATGCCACCAAACATTAACCATTTTGGTCTTGAAAATATTTGTATGCTTTAATTTTATACTCATTCTTCAGTCCAAGGGAAAATTTATTCATATTTTCTACTTCTAGTCATAAAATATACAATAAGACATGCATGCAAATGTTTAGAAAACTCATAGAAGAAAACTTCATACAATGGATCATGTATTATATCTTTGATCCACTACTTAGGTTGTCACTGTTTAAGGCTAGGATGATTTATTGTAAACTCAATCCTTGAATTTTCCAACCATCACTCAATATTTTATAGTGAGATATGATGAATCATTTATACTTACCATCTCAACAATTCATTCAATTGGGTCTTGAAATCAGAACCAAAATTTTGGGTTTTTCCATGCACATCCTATTATATGTGCCCACATGTACCCAAATAATTAAAAACTCACTACACTAACATATCATTCTAATGAATAATTCACCCACCTAAGGCACATAAATATTACCAATTCATAATTGGGTTAGTTTTGTGGAGATGTCATGCTCTTACTACCTTTATTATTCAATATAAAACTAGCGAAGTCTAATATTTGGATTATTCATAGCACACTTTTAGAACATAGTTAAAATACAAGTTTAAACTTAAATGTTTACAAGTATAAGCATATATTCATAAACCATTTATAGAATAATATATAAACCATTACATACATCGAGTAAAAAATTAGACAAACACTTGACAAAGCTAGTACATATTATTATTAAAGTTCACAATGTAGTACATAAGCTCAAAAATATTTACCTTGAATTAACAAAGTAACATTGGTTCACTATTCCAAAAAACATAATTGCACTAACTCAAAAAATTCCTTTTTAATCAAAACAACAAGGTGGGTTTTTATAATATTTAAGCACCACCTTATGGTTATATTTCATTAATATACACCCCATAGGGTACACAACCAATTTATATAAATAGTAGTTTCAACTACTTTACATTAAATATATTAACTAAAATGAATCCTCCTCCTTTCATGATTTGTAGTCTACACAACCTCCTTCTCATTTCTTGTGCTCCTCATTCCATGATCACTAATTTGTAACAATTGGTGCATCTCCATACTTGGTCAATCTTCTATTAAAATCACTTAGGTTTATTGGTTACATCATGCCACCTCATCCTCATGCCTATTCTATACTATTGAAATTAGTCAAAATTACTTCCTTACTTTGATAAACTTATTACTATGAACTTTGTATTAAAAATACATGCATAATTTGTGTCATATGATATTCAATAATGTGTTCCAATATACTTATCCAAAATTTGGGGTCCACAAAATTTCACAATGGTTACAAATTTTTGAAGACCCAGGGGTAAAGGAGGAATAATTGAGAAATTACATTGTAAATGAGGCTTTCATAAAAATATAAAGTTATATTATTCGGGTTGATATTTACAAAGAGGTGAAAATATTATATATATTTTCATGGGGTGGTTATGGGACTCAACTATATTCCTTTGAACCAACTACTAACTATTAATTACTAAAAAAATATAAGTCAAGTAAATAAACATAACCATGGATCATAAATGATCTAACAAACTCCCCCTTGATCCAAAGGGGCATGAAAGATAAAATAATTGGAGTAATGACTTTGAAGTCATCAAATAAACTTTGAAGTAACTACAACTACTATACTATACTATACATCCTAGTACTGACTAAAACTAATATCGTTCTATACAAAATCCCACCCTATGAGTTGTGGTATAAAAAGTTAAACATCAGAATGTACTGTAGTAGAACATGATTAAGGCTCGTCTAATTATATCGATCCACATAAGATTTTTTTTGGATAAATTACTACTTTGTGTAATGGTGGTCATGTGAAGAGTCAATTTATAATTTTTTGATGTTTTATACAGATTGGAATGATCAATTATATGATTTGAAGCTTACTTATATGATTTTTGTGAAAAATCTATTATAAATGATGTATAAAGGTGCATTTTTGGTGGAAACCAACACCATCAACATGATTTTTTTTACAATGTCACCTCTTGCTTATGATGTTGAAGAATATCTCATCCTTTCTAGGCCCATCAAGATCCTTATGATTGATAAAGTTTAAGTGTCACACTATTTTATTGCTTGCATAATATGCCCCATTTTTAGTTATGAAAATGTGGACCTTTTTCTTGCTTTGGAGTCTAGTCTTATACCTTAAGGAGTCCATTGTGATTACTGATTTAAATCAACTTTCTTGGGGATGCCTCTTCTACTAAATGTGAAGATTTAAATCTTAATGTGCTTCATTGTTTTACCCAAGCCTACAAAATTAAATTTGTATTATAGAACACTTGGCATGCGAATTCACGTCTTGGGCTACTTTAATTTTAATATCTGAATTTGCATAAGTCTGATAAATCTTAGCCTACTTATTTGCTTGTGTTTTGAAACATATTTTATAGCTCCCTTTTAGACTATTTCACCTTAAATTTATGCAAACTATCTAACTTTTCAAAAATGTATTACTTCTTTTCTTGAGAAATTTGGTCCATTTTACTTCCTTTTGATTCAAAATGGATAAATGATTATAAGACTTTATCCTTTTACTTAGTCATTTCTCATTAAAATAGATGAAACTGGCTTATGAATTGAGCAAGTGACTAAGTCACTACACAATTTTCATTTTATATACTTGGTTGCTTTTTGTTTTTTGCCTTGGACATTTTATAAAAAATTACTTAGCTATTAACTTTTAAATTAAAGATTGTTGACTGGGTTTCATTTAATTTTTGCCTACAGATACCCAGAGCATTCATTGTGCCACTTATCAACTTCTCAAGGTTCCCGGTAGCCTAAGCCCATTTGAAAAATATTTTTGGTACTTAGTCATTTTTTATATTTTGACTTAACCATTTTAATTTGAGTGAGTTATCCATTTGATTTTTAAACCAAGTTGTTAACTGTGCCTTCACATGTTATGTTTGTAGGTCATTAGAAAGAGGGTAGGAAAATTAGTTGGAACTTTTATTTGATGACTCTCAAGAATTGTTCAAGTCTTTTCTCTTTGGGAAAATGTCATGAATTGCATCAAAATTTATGTGCAAGGGAAACTTTTACATAGGTTCTAAACAAAAGTTCCAAAGACTTGGGTCTTTGAGATAAATCTCCGTAAACAAAAGTTTTGATGACTCTCTGGTGCCATATGTCATTCACTCAATGGTCCTGACAAATCTAGCCCATCCAAAGAAGACTTTCAACACTTAGCCAATTTCAAAAAAATTTCCCATATCTACGTGACAATTTTCCATTGATTTAAAAGACTTAGTCAATTTTTTTCAATGTTTCTTGGTGGGGTAACGATGTCAGTGGCATCCCATACTGGTAGGTTAGTTGGATGATGACACATGGCATAATCCTCCTACTCTTCTCTACTAGAGATGTTTGTACCAATATAATGCCTCTAAAATAATCGGTCAATGAGATGATACCATGTGGCTTGTTGTTCTTCTATCCCAGAGATGTTTGTATAGAGTACAAAGCCTGTGGGTGAGTGGAATGATGCCATATGGTATAATCCCAATGCCCCACTCTCCTAAAGATTTGCGTACAGGCCTAGTGCTATTGTTAGATCCTGAGAAGTAGGTGAGAGAGATGACACCACATGGCACATTTTTTCTTCTCCAAAAGACTTAGCCAATTCTCTTTGAAATATTTCCCAATGTTATGTGTTGATCTTCCAATGACTTGAGCTTGTTCAAAATAATTTCGACACTTAGTCATTTATTTTCAGTTTTTACCTTATCCTTTTTTATATTTGAATTTATTTACCTTTGATTTTTAAAGCCAATTTTATGAATGTCTTTTATATTGGGTGTACAGGTGCTTGAATTGATCCTGACACTACATGACAACTTTTGATGGCTCCTAACATCTTAGGCCTTGTCCAAAGGGGATTTTGGCACTTAGCTAATTTTAGAAAAGGTTACTTGATGCCATGTATCAATATCTTGGTGCTATAATAGGTGTTTAAGAGTATTTCAAAGACTTAATTTATTTTTGGTGAAATTTTCTCGATGAGTCTCTACATTAGTAGAGTTTTGGGTGAGTAGGTGATCAAGATGATGCCACATAGCACAATCCCACTACCCCACTCTCTCAAATATTTATATAAAACCCACAAATGATGTTAAATTCTTGAGAAAATGGGTGAGTGAGATGGCACTGTGTGCCACAATCTCATTATTACATAGCCCCATGATGGTATGTGCAAGGAAAGAAGTATGTCAAGGTAGTGAGTGAGTGAGATTGTGACATGTGGTGAAATATCACTTCACCCTAGAATGAATAATCAATATGAAATTAAAGCTTCAATTAAGTAATGGAGGAACAAAAGGAAGAAACATGTCAAGGAACCTATTAGAGATAAGAACATGTTGGTTACACAACCAAAAAAGCATAAGCCTAAAGTTGATGACTTGTCTACCTGTCAAAACCATCAAAAAGGCCTGAGAGAGCTAGAAGAGGCCATGAGCGATAAAAAAACAAAAGTAAATGGAAAAGATAAATCCCATCAATGTAGATGAGGTACTAAGTGTCAAAATAAGACTCACAAAAGTAGTCTAATAACATATTGAAGGAACAATGAAGATAAGTTGCGTGTCAATAAATAGTCAGAGCAAATGACACACTAGTTACATAACCAATAAAACACTAGTTTGAATTTGACATCCCGTTTGGCTATCAAAACCAATAGGAGGCATGGCTTTAACTACATAGGATATGGCAGCTAACTATCCCAATGCAATCTCAACTAAATTCTCATCATTGTTCAATCTTGATTTAGTCCAACATGATCCCCAATATTTTCATGATGTAGTAGAATGGGATTCACCCCCAATATACCATGAGTGGGCATGCCATATTGATAATTACTATAATACCCCCCATGAGTGGATGAATTTGAATTTAATTTTGAAAGTCTCAGGATTGTGTGCCTATTTAAGATTAACTCTTGTTCCCTAATACGGGTTGGCTCTATGTGGATTATTAAAGGAGACAAATAAAACCAAACATTTTCTTTCTTTCTTATGATAATTTATTCCTTTTCTTATTTTAGCTTGGAGTTACATAGTTATTTTATGAGTATTTGATGATTTTATGAGTTTTTTATTGTGGTTAATTAAAAATAAAATTGAGATAACTAAAATATTGTCAATTCTAAGTGGCCATTCTTTATGTATTTATGGTAGTGATACCCTTCTTTCTTATAGTCATTCTCTCTCCTAGACTCTTGTACCATATTCAATTGGAATTGTGCTAAGTTTGGCTCAATTGGAGATAGGTTTAAATGAGGATTTATTTAATCAGATAGTTTAGAGTTCACTTGTGTTATAACAAGTAATTTTACCTCTCTAACTCTAATCTTGTAATTCCCATTTAATGATACTCTAGCCAAAATTAGCACTTGAATATATCAATTTCACATCATTTAGCGTGTTTTAGTGTTGTTAGGCCAAATTGTGTATTTTAGGTGGAAATTGATCAAAATCTTATTTGGACGTTATCGATGGCCAAATTTAGGTGTCTATAATTTTCCCTTGATTGGGAAGGCATTACAAGATATCATCATAGTAACATCTTCTCAAATAATGAAAAGGTCTTGTATACCTACAATTGCAATGATGATAAACTAACTGTATGATGCATAACAAAAATAAAAATTAAAAGCTAAGAACCTGGATTAATATTTAATCAACTTAATATAATAAGGTAAAAATAATAATAATTAGTATATTATAAATTAAATTTAGCTTTAAAATTAAAAACAAATAGTAAAATAAAACTAAAAAATAGAACTAGTAATAAACTAGTGAAATAAGAGTTTAAATAAGGGGTTATATTAAATCTTAAACAAATATATTTAAAATCGTAGAGTTTCAATATTAATATAGAAGACAATATAGGTGTTAATTGGTATATTTTCTACACTAATGTCAATTGTCTTCTATATTAATATTGAAACTCTACGATTTTAAATATATTTGTTTAAGATTTTATATAACCCCTTATTTAAACTCTTATTTCACTAGTTTATTACTAGTTCTATTTTTTAGTTTTATTATACTATTTGTTTTTAATTTTAAAGCTAAATTTAATTTATAATATACTAATTATTATTATTTTTACCTTCTTATATTAAGTTGATTAAATATTAATCCAGGTTCTTAGTTTTTAATTTTTATTTTTGTTAAGCTGTGTATTTCTTTGTTAAATGTCAAATGATATAAGAAATATATATTTTTATTTTATTTTACATGATATAAGTGTAGATTAAATATTAGTGTTTATTATGCACAAATTTCTCAAATTGATCAGAATGTTTTGTTATTGGTCTAAAAGTTGACTGGATTAGAATTAGAAGGTGATGTCAGATGAATTGGATATATTATCCCATTTATGATATTATCAAAAACAAATAAAAAAGGCAACATCTTGTGTAATATATTTTATAGGAAAGATAAGTCTAGAGCACCCAGGTGAAAAATTGGCATTTTGACTTGAAATGATTTTATCAAAGTTAGCTAGCCCATAAATTGCTTTACTCCATTTAATGATACTCTAGCTAGCCCATAAATTAGTGTTGACATCAATGACAAATGGGGATATTATTGGAGATTTTTCAATGATGTGTCCAAGGTGACCAAGGATGTTGATAAGGTGTTATATGTGCTAGAATGATAATGACAAAGTGTGTTTCAATGTTCCTACATGTTTATTTAGTGTTTGACTTAGTAAGGTAATTGGTAGATGTTATTGATGGTGTGTTCATGTTTTTTGAAAGGACATGTCATTAATGTGAAAGAAATAGTAGTTATAATAAATGTGCCAATATCATGACAAGATAATACCATTAAATGCATTTATGGTGAGAAGTAACAGTAAAATACTGGTGGTTTTTACAAGTGCATTAATAATGAGAAGTGATGGATGAAAATAAAGGGGGTAGTAAATTCAAGTTACCCCCTAAAACCTATAAAAGGATAAGGAAACTTATTTTACTTTTTACCTTTTCTTGCATTTAAGTTTACAGAGCCAAAGAATGAATTAATCCAATGTGATTACAGAGTAAATAAACAACATTAAATTTCTATAAATAGTTATTGAGCCAATAATTAAGGTAAGTAATCAAGCACAAAGATGACTCTAAAACATGACCCACAATAGAAAGAACTGGTAGTTGTAGGTGGTAGAGGTAGACATCCACCATTAGAGGATATCAAAGCAAGAAAATCAAAGTCATATACATAATAATCATGTATTCTTTTGGGAATGTTGGATAGTCATGCCTCAATCTTTGGGATCCTCAGAGGGTGATGTAGCCTATTGGGTTCTTTTAGTTAGTTCTACTTCAGCACTGAAGCTTCCCCTCAACAAGCTGGCATGCTGGCCCTATCATGCGAGAGGTAAGTCTCACATGCTCACCCAAAGTGTGCAGTGAAATAATGGTTCTTGAAGGCTTTGTATTATAATGTTGTGTGTTTGTTCATTTTTTGTAACACAATTCTTAAAGGGTTATTCAACACCATAAATATACTACTATTATCCTAGATTTAACTACCACTATAACTAGGATCACCATTACTATTTGTCAGTAGTGATGAAATAAAAAGTTACCCATGACTTAGAAATAAACCATATCCATCATCCAACACTTAGAATATTTCATCACTCATAACAAAATATGGAAAACACTAATTTATGGGCTAGCTAATCAAGAACCATTGATCAACACCATGTAGATGATAAACACTAATTTGACACATGTCACTAGTGTGTGCACTCTCAGGAACCTTTAACATAATGCATTCACATGCACTGTTGATCTCTATCTACAAAATCATATGCTCACCATTGGATCTTAATATTTTATATTAGATTCTCACCATTATATATTTTTAACACTCACCATTAGATCTTCTCTTGCAAATTAGGCTAAATATGGAAACTTAGTGAACTTTGTCTGAGAGGCCAACTTTGCATTGTTATAACTTTTGTTACGCTCAAGGTCTAGACCTAAAATTTGAACCACATGATCACATCTCATATGGGAATAAATAAATGTATCAAAATGATCTTGAAACCTTCACACATGTGAAATATTACTCCATCCATCTGATCACTCATCTTGATATGTTAGAATGACTATAAGAATCTAATCATTCATATGACTGCTTTAATGAATTCCTTTCATTTCCATATGTGCCCGAAGAAATCTTTACAACCTCATATGGTATTTAAAACATGAACACACCATCAATAACATCTACCAATTACCTTACTAAGTCAAACACTGAAGAAACATGTAGGAACATTGAATATATTGTCTTCTATATTAATATTGAAACTCTATGATTTTAAATATATTTGTTTAAGATTTAATATAACCCCTTATTTAAACTCTTATTTCACTAGTTTATTACTAGTTCTATTTTTTAGTTTTATTTTACTATTTGTTTTTAATTTTAAAGTTAAATTTAATTTATAATATACTAATTATTATTATTTTTACCTTCTTATATTAAGTTGATTAAATATTAATCCAGGTTCTTAGTTTTTATTTTTTATTTTTGTTAAGGCTGTGTATTTCTTTGTTAACTGTCTTTATCAAAAGTGTTTTATAAAATGTTTGTCTATTAAAAGCTCTCATTTTAAAATACCAAAAAAATTATTGTTCTTCAATAGTTCTGTGGAGAGGTTTAGATTGATCCTCTTTTACTATTCTAAAATTTGTTGTACTTTTCCAGTTCCATTGACTTAGTCATTTGCAGGCATTAATAGTATGTTTTTCTCTCCTCTCATCTTTCCTTATTTATGCACAATTCTTGATATCAACTAGAGAATGCTAATAAACTACTCCTTTATTTATAAGCACAGATTATGCACTCACATGTTATTTACCATTCAACTATTTATCTTGGTTGATTTTATCATTCTATCTTAAAATTTTATCATTATTATTGCATTCTTAGACTTGATAAATTCATGAGAGAAGTCAGATTGTGAAAGGGATTAAATCTTGAAAGCCTAATAACAATTGAGTACTTTAGTTAGAGTTAATTATTTTGATTAAAACTATTAAAACATGCCCTTAACATGGAATAGTTCACATTATCCAACTAAGCGAAGATTAACATAAAAAAACCTAGTAAATTTATACCTTGTGGAGCTCTTTTATTCACAAGATCTCCCTTCTTTTAAGAGAGACCAAGGATTAACAACCCCTTTATGCATCAACATGTTTTGGCTCTAGAAGGAGGGTCTGAACCATGATTTGAATTCATTAGTTGTAAACTTGAGTTAAAGCATTTTAGAACCCATCTATCCCACTAAGATAAAGCATCTCTTAAGAAGGAAGGTAGAATAATTAAGATCCAATCAAAATCTATTGGGGTAACATAGAGCTCTTAGAACTCTGTAATCGTAGAATACCAAACCAAGAGTTAACAAAGGGAAAGGGAAAGTCAAGCCCATCTAATCAGATGGTAATTCTCTAACCACTACATCTATCCATTTAGTTAACCCATTTTTCATCCCCAAACCTTTATCAATGGCCAACATGGCCTAGATTAGATAAGGAGGCTTTTATCCTATGGTTATCCAATGCGTAGATCATGATTTGCCTAAAAATATAGACAAGTTTTGTCCCAAGTTCATAATGGGAGGTGTCTAAACTATGGAGGAACATATTCAAGCCTTTAAAGACTCTCTAATTAGAACCCAGGTCCAACATGAGGATGTGTAATAGACCTAGTGGGTGATCTGAGATACCAACCATACGTTGTTTATCCTAAGGAGTAGCAATATATATATATATATATATTGCTACTCCTTAGGATAAACAACGTATGGTTGGTATCTCAGATCACCCACTAGGTCTATTACTACCTAGGCTAGTTTATAATCTATGTTTATAAATCATTTTGGAGTTCCCATTGACCCCACAGTCCTATATCATCAATTCATAGCTACCATGAGGGAAGAAAATGAACCCATGAGATGTTCAATGCTTGGTTTCACAAGATGTACCTATTTTTGAATGACCTCTACACCCAAATTGAACTAGCTGCCATATAGACCTACCTTAGAGTTCTAGATTTGATGACCTCTATGTTCTTAAGGAGGACCCCAATAGACTTAACATCATTATCTTTGCTCTATAAAAAAACTGTCAACATCAAGCAGAAAATGATGCCACAAGGCTATGGAGTTGGCCCTTTACCTTCATTCGTTTAAATAGGTGAATATAACCAAATACAAATTATTAACCAAGCCTTTCACAACATACTTCATTGATGAATCCTATTTTGGGAGCCCTATATGCAAACCTTAATCTAGTTTACAATCTAACTCTAGTGAACTATCAACATAATGGTCTACCTTATGTTCCTTACAACCATGTAGTTCCCTAAATGAAAAACCAATACTTGATCCTAATGGATTACAATATAATTACTACTGCATCAATCACTAGTGGATATGTTGCATCTAGAAATACCTAGCAGGCCCTTCCATTTTACTTAAAACCCCAAGTTTAGGTTAGCAACACTGATATGCATGCACCTACAACTATCCTGAAACCTCAATTTCCCAACCAACCTAGTGCTAGAACATATTTATAAGTGAGATAACTAAAATAGTTGTTCTAAAAGCTATCTAATGATGTGACTGATCTGCACAGGTAGGGGCCTTAAAATTCTAGTCAAAATGCTAATAACTAGTATCATGGTAGGAAGTTCAATTTCTAAAGACCCAAACAACAATGGAATTCCCAATCTAATAATGGGAATGTGACTAGTCCCCTTGATGGTGGTAATTAGAACTATAATGCCCCCTATTATGTGAATTTCATGGATCTAGCCTTAAATACTTGGTGCAAGTTAAAAAATACTATAGACCACATAGAAACCAATTGTGTGAAATTTATAACTGATTCAAACATATTCCAAAAATTGGTGGATAACATGGAAAGTGTGCCTAATCCTTGGGATAACCATAACCAGGAAAGGGGGAACCCAGACATGGTCTTTGTGTTAGACACTTATGAATTTCCCTTCAAAGATGAGAATGAGTATGAAGACAACCTAGAAGGGATCCATGCTTTCAGATAGTTTTAGAGAGGGAATAATTACCAACTAAAGAGTAAATTAACTAACTCATTGACCAACTTTACTCCCTTGAATAACACTTAGGGTCCATATGATGTGAATTCAAGTAATAATCCTCCTCTATCCAAGGACTTCCAACTTATTATCCACCTATAAATCCTACTAATTACACTACAGATAATAAGCAACCATAGAAGACCAAACTTAGTTATGATATAGTCAAACATCTTAAGAAAACTAAATCCAATATAACTGTGTGTGAGTTTTTTTAGATTTATAATCAAAGAGAATTTATTTTAAAGAGTTATCTAGTAATAAAGGGAAACATATGCTAATGTTTCTCATGCACATGTTGCTCTCTACAAAGGGAAGGCTAAAACTCTTCCTTTTCTCTTAACAATCAAGATATTTGGCATAAACATACATAACTATTTGGTTGATTTAGGTGCCTTAGGGAACATTATGCCTTATACCATTGACCAACAATTGGGCCTAACACCTACAAAGTCAAATAAAAATGTTATCCAAATGGATAATATCGAGGTGAAGGTAGTGGGAGAACAAAACAATGTCCATATGTAATTGACCTCTGATATGAGGATTCAACAATTCATCAATATCTAAGTGGTGGATATCTTAGATATTTACGACATGTTACTGAGTTGAGTCTGGTCAAGGACTTTGAATAGATATGTGGCAACTAATTTCAACCACATGTGGCTACCTTGACATGGTTTTACCAACCAAATTAGGATAGTACGAGAACCCAAGGTGGTTCATATGATAATTGAGTATCAAAAAAAAAATGAGATACTCTATGAGAAATCTGAAATGGGAGTGTATTTATCAAAGAGAAAGGAACACATAACACCCTCTCCATCAACATGCTCAATGTACAATAGACCCCGTAGGTGAGATAATTAAATTTGTTAGATGAAGAAGACTTATATAAAGTGCATGAGTTAGTATCCTTCATGAATGTCACTTTCGTATATGATAAAACAGGACATGATGAATTAAACATAAGAGAGGAACATTTGTGTTCTTTGCAAGTGAATAAAATCTATGACACAATCGGGGATGATAGTCTAAAGTTACCTATTTACCAAGAGGTGAATGTTGCATCAACTTTGACCCTACCCAAGATGCCAATGCAAATATTAGTATCAAACTTGTGGACCTTAAAATTTGATGGTTCAAAGTCTAAAAGTGGATGCGGTATCAGGGTAGAATTAATTATTCCAAGAGGTAATTTTTATCTGGCCACCTATCATCTATAATTAAGTATCACCATAATGTGGCTGAATACAAAACATTGGTCCATGATTTTTTGTTTTCCCTTGGTAAGAAAGAAAATAATATCAAAGTATTGGATGACTCTGAATTGGTAGTTAGACAAGGAAGAATTCAATATTATTGAAATGATAAATAATTATCCAGGTATTGTAACAAAGTCTAGAACTTGATTAAATAATTTTATGCCTTTGGCACTCAAACATTGCCTAGACAAAGGAATTATGTATCAAATCCATTGGAAACTTCCATGAGTACCTTGGAATCAATTGCCCATTCAAGAATGAGAAGATTATTAGTAGAGCTAGTCTCTATCCCCTTAGTCTCAGATAACATCAACAATTTCCAAGTCTTTAAAGATTACCAACACATAATAGAATTCATCACCAATGCTAAAACATTTATAGATCAAATCATTGATGAAGATGTTAAAAAAGGCATTGAATTAGACAAAGATGAGGTGATGAACCTGAAAACTAATAGCATACCAAAGGAATGATTTCACTAGAATGGCTAGTCAATATAGATTATCATGAGAATGATAAGGCGTCCACCCCTATCAAGGGTATGTAACATGATCAACACAAACTAAATGGTGAAAATGAAGAGAATAATGTGTTTTTAGGCACCACTTATACCCTATAAGAGAAATGAGATTTTTCACAAACTCTCAAAGAATTCAAGGATGTCATTACATGGAGTTACGAATATCTCAAGACCTTCAACACTTCTATTTTGACAGGCACTATTCCCCTCAAGCCTATAGTCAAGCCATTCAAGCAAAGATAAAGGTCTGTGAATATGTTGCTAGAGCACCTAATTTTTAAAGAAGTACATAAATTTCTAGCAACAAGGATCATCTTCCTGGTGAGACATTCTACATGGGTTACAAACCTAAGACCAGCGAGAAAAAATAATGGGGAGATAAGATCATGTGTTAATTAGCTTAATAAATATTTTTAAAAGGACTACCTCTTGCCTTCATTCAATGAAGTGTTATAGATTGTAAATGGTGCCCAAATGATGTCCTTCCTTGATGGGTATTCATGGTATAGTCAAGTGGTGGTTCATTATGAAGATAGTGTCAAGACAACTTTCACTACCAAGTGGGGCACCTACACATACCAAAGAATGCATTTTTGGCTTGATGAATGTAGGTACCACCATTTAGTGGGCTATGGATATTGCATTCAAAAACTTAATGGGAAAGTGCATAGTTGTGTATATGGATGATCTTACTATCTTTTCCAAAACGAGATCAGATCATATAAAGGACCCGAAGAAAGTGCTGCAAAGATATAGACACCATGGGTTTTATTAAATCTCAAGAAATGTATATTTGGAGTAATTGAAGGAAATTTGATGGGTCACATTATCTCTAAAAGGGGAATTTCTATAGATCCTAATAGATCAAAGGCAATCTTAAAGATCCCATAGCCTAGCACTAAGAAAGAGTTGAAGAGTTTATTCAATAAGATGAACTTTCTAAGAAATTTCATCTTAGGTTTTTCTAAGATAATCTAATCGCTTAGTAGCATGATAAATAAGGACATCAAGGTGAATTAGACTATTGAAGCAAATGTGGCCTTTGACCCAGGGTTTTTTTAGTGGTGAATCTTAGTTAATTCATGAATATTATATTTTATGAAATTTGAATTTGGCTATTTTTTAGACCCATAAAGAGCACTGGGTCACCAAATTTTTTGTGTTGTATATATGATTTAGAGGTTGTATCACCTACTATTGACAACTAATTCCATAACTTTGACTATAAATCGCTATTTCATAGAAGGACATTCTACACTATTTTGATAACATATATTATACACTATATATGGCATATCTAATATATTTCATAGATGATTGAGATTAGAAATTCAACCCATCCTTAAAAGACTACATGGACTTGATCATAGGGCGATGACAATAGGCCCCAGATAGTGAACAAAATCATAAGGAATCCATAGGGTTTGGGCACCATCCATTAGGTTTAGATGACATATAGATAGATTAGATGATGCCTACATAGCCTATAGTATTTGGATGGTAACCAAACAAATTGGATAATGGCTAGATAGATTGAATGATGTCCACAGGCTCTAGATACCATCCACTAGGTTTGGATGGTGACTAGACAACCTAGATGATGTATATAAGTTTTGGACATCATTCAATGACTCTAGATAGTGAAAAAATAGCCTAGATAATGTCCACAAGGTCTAGATGCCATCCAAAAAGTTTGGACAACAACTAAATAACCTTGATGGTGTCTATAGGTTCAAAATGCCATCCACAGTCTTTAGATAGTGACAAATAGATTAGATGGCATCCAAAGAGTCTAAACATCATCCAAAAGGTCTAGATGGTGACCATATAGCCTATATGATGTCCATAGGCTCTGGATGACATCCACAAACTTTAGATGATGACCAAATAGACTAAATGACATCCACAGGGTCTAGATGCCATCCATAATATTTTATGGTGACCAGGTAGCCTAGACAATGTCTATGGGCACTAGGAAATGTATAAAAGTGTTGGGTGAAAACTAAAAGTACTTGTTATCTCTTGGCATCTATAGGGACTCTAACTAGTGACCACACAAAAATGATGACCAAATGCATAATATCAAAGTGGTAGGTTGTAGCTTATCTAGCGAAAAAAAATTACAATTTCATTTGGTGATAAAGGTAATAAATTAGGGTAATTATCAATGGTAAAGAGAATATTATCTTTTTCTATGTAGACATCAAGAACAACGAAGCAAAGTCAACCTACACCCATACAAAATATAGGTACTTAATGATTTGCATAATTTCTTTATTTATTTGTAATAACAATTATTTAACATTTGAAGGATAATAAAAAAACCTTTATACATGTAGATCCCTCCACTAAGTGTGGGTTTCTAAATGAAATATTTAATCACATTATTATTTCACTATTTGAAGATATTATTGATGATGACATGCCACCACTTGAAGACATTCCTGAATATGACATGGCTATGACGAATGACAAACTAGATGATATGATACAAACATTAAAATAAACTTCTAGATCTCATAAAAAAATTTCATTTCAAATAAAAATATCCAATTTATACCAATGAAGAGGATACTTGAGGACATTATAGATGATGAGATCAATACAATAGATAAAAGTACTCATAATCTATGCAAAGAAAGAGAAACAAATGGAAAATTGGAAGGTCTTAAAGTTTGACTGGGTAGTAAATTTTTTTTCATTGAACTAGTAGAGCCATAAATAGTATTGATACCCTAACTGAATGTAAATACATAATATGTTCTTGGAAATTATAAAAGGACCATAAATTACAACTTAAGTTGGACATAATTGAGAAAAATTGTGGCAAAGTTTATGTGTCAGTTAAAAAAGATGGACACATTCAAAAGACTCATAGATAAAAAAATGCTAATGAATGCATGTATGTTAGATATGTGACAAAGTATTAAAAAAATTAGAAACATATGTGAAATCTTGTTTAAAAAGGAGGAACAATTACAATTCAAATAGGAAAAATTATTCAGTCAAATCAACATGCCAAAAATATATAGTTCTCAATGATCTATTATATTCTCAAAAAAGGTAGACATATATCTGAATTTTTAGATTATAAAACTCTATTTTAACATAATGGATTTCATAACATTCCACAATCACATTGGTCATATGGAAGTGATTGGGATGTGACAAAATATCATGCGATGGTTGAGAAGGAAGATTTGAAAGAAAAAGTTAAAAATACAAGCTTTATATCAATGTCCATTGATGAAGTCATAACAATTGACAACAAAACATGGGTTTGTATCCATGTTTACACTTTTGAGAATAATTTAAGGACACCTCATCTATTAGCTATACATAAATGGTTAAAAATTACAATGCAAAAAACCTTTTCAAGTTAGTTATTTTTAATTTTAAGGATATTGATGGGATGGATGATTATACTATAGCTATGAAACTGGTATGTGTTAGAGATGATGATACAATAGTAATTTAGGGGAATAAAAATGGTTTATGTTTTTGACTACAAACAATAGTTGCCCCATATATAATTTCAATTCATTGCATGGCCCACAGAATGAATCTTGTAAACAATATTGTAAGCACATTTGAAAATGTTATAAAAATGGAGAAACTTATATGTGATTTACATAGTTATATATCACGCAGTCCTAAAAAGTTTTTATAATTTCATAAATATGCAATTGGGGTTATCGATGGTAAAAATCTTCTAAAATATGATACAAGATGGATTCATGTATGAGACTGCATGCAGATTTTTTGAAGAATATCCATCACTAGTAGGTTTTATGTTTAAATAACATATGGAAGTCGACAAGACAAAGGATCTATTATACCATTTAATAGATTTATAAATGCTTTTGACATTGTGTGGTATTCTCCCAATGTTGAATGAAATAATTTTTTTGGTGAAACATGCTCAAGAAAGATAGATATATTGTAGACTACATACATTTGAGAAAACATGTTTGTCAATCTCTTGATGTCTTGTACTCGAGCGCAAATAGTTTTAAGCTTACTATTTTTTCTAGTTGGCAAACTTTAACAGATATTAAGGATCTTAAATCTTATTTGAAATTTAATATTTATGATCATCTTTGTATCTTCATGAATGGAAAGGAAATACCATTGTACATATTCCAAAAAAAAGTTGATTTAACAGGATCAAAAATTGAAGAAGTCCTTATAACATATAGTTTTTATAAAATTGTGATAATAGAAACATGGATAAAATCAAGAAAGATTAAAGATAGCTTACTTATGTAAATTGGAGAATGGTTTCATAGGGATGATTTGTTTGAAGCATGGTAGTGATGAATCACATATTTTAGAGCATTGAGGATGGTAAAGAACAAACCAATAATTTATTTATTAGATATATGGGCACTCTTATTAAACATTTTAAAAGTCTATAGTTATCAATAGATTTGAAATTTCAAGTATTTTGTGAAATGATTTATTGTGAACATAGTCTACCCATTCTATAGTCATAATGATTGATCAATATAACTGTCTAAAGGAGCCAACTAAAAGTAGTGCTATTACAAGGCTATGGAAAAAATTGTATCCCAGTATCATCCTAGAGAATTATATAATTGAGTATTTTCAATTGTATGAACTCTACCAAACAATGATATTGGGCTCTGTGGAAAATGGAAGAGTCTTTAGTGCATTATCTTTTGTTAAATCAAAACTTCATAACAGATTAGATAGAAATATATACACATGTTTGAGATTATATGTTTTGCTTTATCCAGTGGATGCATTTCCCTATGATAAAGCACTTTAAATATGAAATTATCTTAGTCAAAGAAGAGGAGTTGCCAATACAAAAAATGAAACAACTAATCTAGATATTGAGACTCTATATGCATCAGATATAGTACATACAAAAGATAATTATGAAGAAAATGCTATTCAAAAATTGTTTTAGCTACCTGAATATTAGTATGTAAATTTTAACTTTCAATTCTGAAATTATCTTTTACATTATTATTTGTATCAGAAATCATAGAAAATTTGCTATTAGCTAAATTCCAATAATTCATAAATTATGTTATTGTATTATTTTAAAATAGTTGTGTTATATTGCAATTTTTTAAGATTCAAACTTTGTTAAATAATATAATCAGGTTATATGTATGCAAAATATTTATTTCACAACATGAATTTATTATTTCATCATTTGATGTGCTTGTCAATATTATACATCAGTGAAATATGATATTATCACTATACATCTTAAGTAGTAAATATTTGAAATTAACAAAAAACAGACTTATATTTAAACTTTCAAACTTTAATTTGAAATATAAACTTTACAATTTCAACATAACATATATAAAAATGCACATAATAAACTTATAATGGATAAAATGCATATAACAAAATAGAAACAAAGACTTATATTTAATCTTGCAAACTTTAATTTAAAATATAAACTTTCTAGTTTCAACATGACATATATAAAAATGCACAAAATAAACTTGTCATGGATAAAATGGGCAGAATAAATAAAAACAAAGACTTATATTTAATCTTGTAAACTTTAATTTAAAATACAAACTTTCCAATTTAAAGTAACATATATAAAAATGTACAAAATAAACTTATCATGGATAAAATGCATAGAATAAAATAGAAACAATGACTTATATTTACATTTTCAAACTTTAATTTAAAATATAAACTTTCAAGTTTCAACATTACATATATAAAAATTTCAATTCCATATTCCTTGACCCATTTTCATTAAACAAAGATACATGCATTTAATAGATATCATTCTACATGAGTTCTAGTTTGTTGTTCAAATGCAAAAGTTATCACCTCAACTTCCCCCTTCTTTGAATTCGAATGTAAAACACCTTCTCTAACAATATCCTCGGCTGTAGCATTAATATTTAGAACTATTGATCTTTTTTCATGCATTGCATCTCCTACCGATAGGATCGAGGGATCCACATCTATTTTATCCTTTAAAAGAACATCTAGATCTATTTCATGCTCTTTGATTATCCTCTTCAGTGTGTTATTCTATTTATTAACTAGTAATTTTTTTAATTTAAATGTAATTACTATATTTAAGCTTTTATGAATCTTTTCCAGATGAATATTTAATACTTTTGCTTCATTCTCAAGGTTATTGTATTTTGACTATAATTTGAAAAATAAAATTGGTTAGATAAAAATTATAATATTGTGATAAAAAAATGATAAAAGAGTAATTACTTACCAAAATTTTATCTCTCTGCATTGGAAAGGCAACAAAGTTTTTGGTCTCTTGCCCATTTATTGTAATAAGCCTATGCCTATGCATTCAAATTTTCCAATATATTAATCATAACATCTAAAATATTTTCATTGTAGGGATTTTTCATAGAAATAGATCCTAATTCAACTTGATTCACTAACATGTCAATTTTGGATTGATCATTTTGAACTAAAGAATATCTTGGGAATGGTTATGACAACACCTATTAATTTATTTTACCAAATCCTTTTCATGAATCTCCCACTATTTCAAGACTTTCAAATCACTCTATACAATATCATCTAACAAAGTAAAAGCATTATCTCCAAAAAAGATAAATCAATGGAAAGGATGTCAATTCCTCAAGAGATTGCTCCTTATCATTACATGGTTTAGGTGGTGAACTAGGAGAACTATGTCCAACTATTTTTTCAAGAGATTGAAATTGAGATTCCTGAATAATATTATGTGAAATAAATCTATCTATAAGCATTGATTAATACCCTCAAGGAAAGGATCATACAGATCAATATTCCTCAAAAGTGCCATGACACCTATTACACTAGACACTCCACCCATAGAAAAACTAGGGAACTCTGAGGTTGTTATATGCATTGTTCCCATATTGCTTGTTGGCATTGGTAAATTCTTACCGCTAGTCTATACAATGTGGGGGGTGGGGGTGAAGGTGGCATATTAATTCTTACTAAACATTGCCTTGTAATAAAAAATACCATCACTAATTAATAAATGAACTTCATCAAAATTAAACCTAAGTTAACATGAAGGTTAGAGATAATAGACTTAGGATCCATACTATGAGTTGTTGATATGTTTTGCTATGGTGGATGTGTTGTAAGAAAAGACAAAGCTTCAATTTATATCAAACACTTAAATTATCATAAAATAAAAAATTAAATTTTACATATTAAATTTCATGTAATATAAAAATAACATAATTGCAAACATGAAGTCAAATACCTTACATAGAAGGTAAATGTTGCATAGGTTGATGGGCAATGTTTCCAATGCTTGATGCTACTACGAAATAACATGAAACATTAATAATTCTATTTTTTCATTATTTCATCAAATTTCATTAAACTTTTAAAATTTTAAAACTTGGATTTAAGCCTAGGGATGTGCCTAAGGGGCCTAACTGATGTGCAATAATAGGCAAGACATATCTTTGCATATTCTTATTCCTTATCAATGGTGTCACCACACCATAATCTATGTCATCATCCTTATTAGATTGAGAATCCTTGGAGCCCTTGATGAGATGATTTTTTTTCAATGCAACTTCTCTTTTGGATTGAGAAATAGATTATCTTCTCTATTACAAGGAAACATACATAATTAATTTGAATTGTAACAAGCTAGTAACATGATAATTTAATGGCTTATAAGTACACTTTAAACTCACCTCCAACTCAACAAGGAACACATAATTAGATTTCATGTTTTCATGCAATATTGTTGGAATAATTATTCCCCTCAGATCATGGTACACATAGTAGTGTAAACTCAATATATAGTTAGAAATATTTTTTTTATAACTATCAATTTGAAAGGCACAATCCAAATCATTTCTTATCTTATTCAAAATGAATGTACACTAATTGAATTGTTTTCCTCTAAGAGAATGGATAATGTATGATACAACCCAAAAGGTAATATCCGCAAGTCTTTCCTTTAAAACAATCCTCACTTGAAAAAGTTCAATGAGGGATTCTAGATATGGGTTTGTTATATTTTGAACTGAAAGACCCCTTCTCGAATGATTAGGGGTGGCTATAATGGAAGAAACAAATTATTTTCAATATTTAATTGAGAGATTTAATTTCCAATTTCATATATAAAACATTGAATATTAATTAATGAAAATAAAATTACCTGTTGAGGTAGATGTATCTATAGCCAAGTGATTTTCAAGATAAATTTTATCTTTGTATGACAAAATAGATTTCATGGTCATAGGATTGATGTCTCTGTGTGGTAGTGCTAATAATCACTCGATATATGAAGCGGTGCCAAAAGTATCAGTCTGAGAGTTGAGGCAAAAAAAAAAACTCTCTAGTAGAAGGTTTGTAACTAGACATGAGAATGTTCAGTAAATTTATGTCGGTCTCATAGTGGGGCATGCAAATGAGGCTTCTCAGACAACATTGATTGATCTAATCACTGTAAGAGTTTTTATCTTTTAGAAGCCTTAATATTTTTGGTTAAATAATATTATGATAGATAAATTTATGAATAGGTGCAAAAGATATGGGGTTCTAAGCCTTTGGGACTGAGAAATGAGAATATAAGATGAGTTTTAGGGTAGAGGTCTAGAGGATGAGAGAGGTTTAGGCTATGCATATGAGAGAAATGAGAAAATATAAGGGGTGAAAGATATATATAGGGCCTAGGCATTCCCCCCATGGATCTTGATCAATGTAAATATGACCACATGATTTGGATAATGGCTATCATGTTTAAATAATGACTACCTATTCAAGATGCCAACCACTCGATTTAGACAATGTCTACCTGGCATAGACAACATCCATGGATTCTAGATGCTGATCACTATCTTTGGACTACATCTATAGGTTTTAGACATCGTCCACAAGCTCTATATGTTGTCCATGTATTTTGGATGTCATCCACACATTTTAGATGGCATCCACACCCTCTAGATGGCATCTACAAGTTCTAGACACCATTCACACCCTTTAGATGGTATCCACTAGGTCTGGATGATGTCAAAAAACTTTGGATGTCACCCACCCACTCTAGATGATGTCCACATACTTTGAATGATGTCCATGTGCTCTAGATGCCATCTATGGATACTGAATGATGTCCACACACTCTTGACACCGTCCACAGGCTCTAAATGGAATACACATACTCTGAACAACATCCATTTGATATAGATAATGTCCATGCCCTCTAAACATAATCCACCAGGTCTAGACAATGTCTATTAAGTTTAGACACCCTTTATAGGGTGTGGTTGGTGCCTGCATTAGCTCAACACATCTAGAGATTCTAAATGTCATCCATAGATTCTAAACATCATCCAACATTTTTGGATGCTATCCACTAGATCTATGGCATCCATTTAATGTTGATTCTCTATAGACTCTAGAGTCCATAAGATGGTTCATATGATTCACATTCTTAATGAAACTACTGTCTCTTTGATTTGCCTCCATTTTCAAACTAGGTTTTCAATATTCATCAAAAAATTACATAGGGATTTTCATAGGGGCCCTTAAAAAAACCTTGCTTCAACTAAATCAAGGCTACCATTGTTAACACACCCATAATCATTCACCTAGAATAGACCCAACCATTATACCTATACTCATTTTCTTCAAAACACTTTATGGCTATCATGTTAACTCAGAAGGAGCTGGGAGATGAAAGGCTAGTGTCTTTCATGAGCAACCCACTCAAGAATTTTGAACTCAGATATTCCACACTTGATAAATAGGCCTTCACTTTGATCAACATTGTCAAAAAGTTTAGACATTACATTCTGCATAGTAAGGTGTTTGTTGTGGTACTTGATTCAGCCACAAAGATCTTATTAATATAGAATTAATTGGGTGAGAGGTGTGGTAAATGGATGACTATACTCTAGGATTTTTCCCTAGATCTTCAATCAGTGAAGATTGTTTGAGGCAAGGACTCTATAAAACCATCACTGAGACAGATCCCCAAATTGTTTACTAATTGTAATTGGTGCATGACATCATAAATGATTATTGGTACATGGACATAATCAAATATTTTTTAAACAATGAGTCTCTGAGTCACCTAAATTCCACTTAGCGTATATCACTATGGCTAAGGATTAACCATTTCATGATCAAAGATGGTGTACTCTACAAGATAAACTATGAAAGTATATATTTGAGATGCTTGAATAAAAAGGAAGTGGATGCAGTACTTAGATATTTTAATGGAAAATATGAAATAAAGCATGGTTCATGAAATACTACCACTCACCAAATACTATGAGCAAGATACTATTGGTCGTGTCTTTTCAAATATGCTCACTTGCACATTAGGCATTACCACACCTACCAAGTCATTACATAACATGAATGTACCCTAGCTATGCCACTACTACCAATAATCAAAGCTTAACCCTTTTCTAAGTGGGGATTGGACTTTGTAGGAGCCATCAATGTCAATTATTCTACTAGCCACAAGTTCATCCTTACAGTGATATATTACTACACTTGTTGAATTAAAGCTCAACCATTCTGTAATTGCACCATTGACATAATCATTCAATTATTTGAGAAACACATTACCAGAAAGTTTGGTATGCCCGTCATGTTGATATGTAATAATTATCTAATTTTTCCTCCCTATAATTCTTTGAATGGGATTATATTGATCAAGTAAATCTTAAGTTTTCTTCAAATCATTATCCACAAGGTAATGGATTGGCTGAGTCCATGAATAAGAATTTACTAGATGTAATTCAGAATATTTTAGGAGTAAACTTAAGGGATTGGCTTAATATAATTAAATTCACTTTACAGTAAAATAGAACTAAGATTAAGTCTGCCTTAGGGACCTCCCCTTATTATGTACTATATGGCCAAGTATCAATCTTCTTGACCAATCTAAAGATCTCTACCTTGCCATTCACAAAATAATACCTATAAATTATTGATCCAATAGAATCCTACCTCTTTAACTTCATGTAATTAGAATAAAAAAGAGATGTAGCCTTGCTACACTTTAGTAGACATCGAGAGGTAGTCACCCACTATTTTGATAAAAGGGCCAAAGTGAAGGCCTTTCAGATATCTAATCTGGTCCTCTTATGGAATAGGGCTCACAACAAAAGGGATGATATGAAAAATTTATTGTATTATAGCTTGGTCCCTACCAAATTTATAAAATACTAGGTGAAAATGCATTCCACCTAAGGTGTCTTATTGGTGAAGATGTCCCATTACCTGTCAATGCATAATTTCTCAAGCACTACTTCCAGGCTTGAGTGGCTTAGAAGCCCATGTAAATAACTTCTCTTATGATTTCTATTTTTCTTTCCTATCCCTTATTTTTTGGCTTAGGTTTGCTTTTATTTGTTTTCTATTTTTGTTGTTAGGTTTATCCCAACTATTTTTATCTTGCAGTCCCCTTGTTGATCAAAGAAGTGAAATAAAAGGTTATTACAAGAGTAACATAGATGGCATTTAAATAAACTAATCAAAATTTTACTTGAATAAATGATGTTAACACTTATTGTTATTTGGTACATTTATTGAATTCTAAAGTTTAATTATTTGTAATAGAACTTGTGAATTTAGAATAGATATTTTCTTATTCGAATACATCTAAAGCACTTAAAGAAATATCAGAAGAAAAATACAACATTGCTTAAATTCTAGTTTGTATTAAGCCACCATGAACTTGCTGATTTCCTTCTACCCATGGCTTGGTCCCCAACACTCTATGGATAAATTATAAAATATCATTTCAAAAGAATGGAGCCAAAATGTAAAATCTAAAATTCTCTTTAAAAGGGTGATCTCGGTAGCCTCCACCACAAGATTTTTGGCATGGTTGGCAGAGAGGGAAGGCCTTTCAAAGGGACTAGAGGTATCTCTATCAGGGCTATAAATTCTTGGTTGGTAGCAGAGCAATACCCAAACCACTTCCCCCAAGATAAATTGTAAAATCTTTTTCCTTCAATAGTTTTAAACTTGTGTAAATTTGAATTACTATGGCGAATGTAAAATAAATGAATAAATCACTTGGTTACACACTTTGATAGTTTTGGGTAAGATTTTGGCTTAGTATGTCACTTTTTCTCATAGAATTTAGTGCCTTTGAATTATGGTTTGTTCTGAGTAATTCCTTGTAGCAATGCTTTCTCTTCTTGTGAAATTATAGATTTTGGATTCTTGAAATACTCAAGAGTATTTTCTAATAGGAGTCACCATTTGTTGTTGCTTGCACAACACACTCCATTTTTAGTTATGTAAATGGGGTCCTTTTTTTAATTTGGAGTTTGGTCTTATACGTTAAGGAGTTCATTATGGTTACTGATTTAAATCAACTTTTTTGGGGATGCATATTTTGATAGATGTGAAGATTTAAATCTAAATGTGCTTCATTATTTTAGCCAAGCCTGCAAAATTAACTCTAAATTATAAAACACTTGGAATGAAAATTCACATCTTAGGTTACTTTCATTTTAGTATCTAAATATGCATAAGTTTGATAAGTCTTAGTTTGCTTATTTTCTTGCATTTTGAAACACATTTTACAGCTCCCTTTTAGACTATTTTGCCTTAGGTTTATGCAAACCATCTAACTTTTTGGAGTTTTATTGCTTTTTTTCCTAAGCAATTTGGTTTATTTTGCTTCTTTTTGATTCAAAAGGGCTAAGTGATTATAAGGATTTATCCTTTTACTTAGTCACTTCTCATTAAAATAGATTAAATTGGCTTATGTATCGAGAAAGTGACTAAGTCATTATGCAATTTTCATTTTATATACTTGGTTTCTTTTTGACTTTTACCTTAGCCATTTTATTCAAATTTATTTATCTGTTAGCTTTTAAATTGAAGATTGTTAATTGAGATTTATTTATTCTTTTCTTATAGATACCCAGAGAATTTGTTGTGCCACTTGGTGACTTCCCATGGTTCCCAATGGCCTAGGCCCATTTGAAAAAGATTTTTGGTACTTAAGTCATTTTTTAGCTTTTGGCTTAACCATTTTAATTTGAATGAGTTAATTGTTGCTTTTTAAATAGAGCTGATAACTATGCCTTCGCATGTTATGCTTGCAGGTCGTTAGAAATAGGGTAGGTAACTTATTCAGAATTTTTGTTCTAAATAAAAGTTTTGACGACTCTCAAGAATTGTTCAAGTATTTTCTCTTGTAAAAATGGTCATGAATTGCATCAAAAGTTTTTCACAAGGGAAAATTTTACATAGGTTCCAAATAAAAGTTCTAGAGATTTGGGTCTTTGGGATAAATCTCCATGAATAAAAGTTCTAATGACTCTCCAGTGGAGTCATTCACCTAATAGTTCTGACAACTCTACCTCATCTAAAGAAGACTTTCAACACTTAGCCAATTTCACAAAAGTTTCTTGCAGCCACACGACACTTTTTTACTACTTTAAAGGACTTAGTTGATTTTCTTCAAGTTTTTTTGGCAGGGTAATGACATCAACAACATCTCAAGATGGTGGGTTAGTGGGATGATGCCATGTGACATAATACCATTTTTTTACTATAATAGAGATGTTTATACAAGTGTAATGCCTTTGGAAAATGGGTTAATGAGATAATTCCATGTGGCATCATCTTGCTACTCCACTATCCCAAATATTTTTGTATACAATACAGAGTCTATGGGTGAGTGGGTAAGTGAGATGATGCCACATGGCATAATCCCATTGATGTTGGCCCAATGATGATGTCAGATCCTGAGAAGTTGGTGAGTAAGATGGCACCATGTGGTACAATTATGCTTCTCTAAAAGACTTTCAATGCTTAATATATTTTCTATATTTTTCCTTAATATTTTTTATTTGAATTTATTAACTATTGATTTTTACGTCAAAGTTGCTAACTATGTCATTTATATTGTGCTTGCAGGTGCTTAAATTGATCTAGGCACCACATGGTGAATTTTCATGACTCTTGACATCTCGAGTCTTATCCAAAGGGACTTTCAACACTTAACCAATTTTATAAAAGGTTACTTGATGCCATGCATCAAAATCTTAGTGGTTTTGGACATGTTTGAGAGTCTTCCAAAGACTTAATTTTTTTTGTAAAATTTTCTCAATGAGTCAACACATTAGCAGAGCTCCAGGTGAGTGAGATGACACCACATGGCATAATCCCATTACCCCACTCTCCCAGAGGTTTTTATACAACCTAGAAATGATGTTAGAGTCCCATGTTAGTGGGTGAATGAGATGGCACCATGTGGTGCACTCTGACTACTTCATAGCCTCACAATGGTCCATAAAAGGAAAGCAATATGTCAGGATAGAGGGTGAGAAATATTGTGATGCATGGAAAAATGTCACCTTGGAATGAAAAGTCAACATGCACTTAAATATTCAACCAAGTAATAAAGGAATGAGAGGAGTCCACATGGTAGGAAATCCATCAGAGCTAAGGATACATTAGATACACAACCAAAAAAACATGAGCCTAACATTGATAGCCTATCCACCCATCAAAACTATCAAAAGGCTTGGGAGAGATAAAATAAGCCACATGGCCATGGAATGGTAAAGCTAAATCTTATCAAATAGTTAGGCTTCTAAGTGTTAAAATGGATCCTATAGAAGTAGTCTAATAATGTAATGAAGGATCACCGAGGATAATCCACATGTCAACGAATAGTTAGAGAAAATGTAATGTTGGCTACATAGCCAAAAAAACATTAAATTAAATTTGATGGTCCATTTGATCATCAAAACTATCAAGAAGTAGTCTAACACATGACATGGAATCTAACCACCCCAATGTTATCTCAATTGAATTCTTGTTATCTTTGATTCCTGATTTAGTCTAACATGGTCCTTGATATTTTCAAGATTTAGCAGAATGGGATTCAACTCGAATAGACTGTGAGTGGGCATGCCACATTAATGATTTATACAACTGCCCCCATGAGTGGGTGAATTTGAATTTGACTTTTATTTTGAAATCCTCATCCCTGTGTGCCTATTTAAGATCACATATTTTGCCATAATAAGGGTTGAATTCATGTGGATTGTGAAAGGAGATAGATAGAAACAAACATTTTCTTGCTTTATTTAAGATAATTTTTTCATTTTCTTGTTTTAGCTTGAAGTTACATAGTTTTTATTATTATTTAATGATCGTATGAGTTTCTTAGTATTGTTAATCAAAAGAAAAATTTAGATAAATTGAATATTATCAATTCTAAGTAGTTATTATCTATGCATTTTTCTGGTAATGATGCCCTTATTTCTTAAAGTCTTTCTCTCTCCTATATTCTTACAACATCTTCAGTTGGAGTTGTGCTAATCCTAGAACAAATGGAGATTTATTTAGTTAGATATCTCAAAGTTCACTTGTGTTTATGACAAGCTTTTTTATCTCTCTAACTCTAATCTTTTGCTTTTTTTAAATAATCGATTTAATCTAGGGATATATCAATATGAATTTAACTATCTATTTTGGTTGTTTTTATCATTTTGTATCAGAAGTTTATCATTGTTATTACATTGTTGGATTCTTAGACATGATAAATTCATAAGAGAAGTTAGCTTGTGAAAGGAATTAAATCCTAGTATATTGACAACCATTGAATACTTTAGTTAGAATTAATTCTTTTGATTCAAATCATTAAAATAGATCCCTAACATGGAATAGTTTGCACCAACCAACTAAGTGAAGACCAAAATACTAAGACCTAGTACATTTAGACCATAGGGAGGTATTTTATTCATAATATCTCCCTCCTTTTAGGAGAGGTAAGGTATTAACAACTCTTTTTCCTAATTGTTGGCTACATGTTAAAACTTGCATCAACACACTAGAGGCTAGAGGATCTAATGGAAGCTAGAGGATAATTTCCATTATCCTATTAGCTATTCACTTGGATTTTGGGTTAGATGCTTGAATGACAATTTTGATAGCATTAGTTTGATTATTTTAGTTCTATTTTTGGATTTCTATCCTTTATATTCATGAGGTGTAGCAAAAAATATTGTTCAATTTTGTTTCTCTCATTACATAACTTATCACATCTCCCCTGATAGGGGGAGAAGATATAGAATTGGTAGGTATTCAATCAATCATTGATGATAATATGAGTTGATAAGGATTGATAAACCAACAATGTTGAGCAAAGGTCATCCTTATTTATTGGACATTAGGGAGATGTGTCATACACAGTATAGATTGGTCATTTTGATGGGCTTATGGGTGGGAGTCTTATGTGGATCGATGTAGTTAGATAGGCCTTGATCATGTTATAATATAGTATGGTAGGGTGATAATAGAGGATGAATAGGTAATGATCATGTTCATCATCCTTTTATGCCACAACTCATAGGGTGGGATTCTATATGAAGCAACATTAGTTTTAGCTAGTATAAAGATGTATAGTACACTAGTTGTAGTTGTTTTAGAGTTTATTTGATGACTTCAGAGTCATTACTCTATTTATTTCATATTCCATACCCATTTTAATCAAAGGGGAATTTTTTAGGTCATTAATGGTCCATGTTTATGTTTATTTACTTGATTTATGTTTTGTTAGTATAATTTAATGTTAAATAATGTCAATTGGTAAAAGTTAGTTACCTTATGGGTTGAACCTGTAAAGTAGTTATCCTTATTTTATAACTCATGTAAAAAACCTTTATAAAGGTTTGGATTATTGTAAATATTTGATTGAATATTATATATTTACTTTTGTGTTAAAACTAGTAAATATACAATGTAGATTTACCTTTTACCTGTGTGTGCATGGTCCATCATTTTTTTATATAATTAATGTCACATATGACTATTTATTTTGAAATGAGGATATGTAGTAACATCACTCACCTCAAATGGGGGGCATACAATCAAATTATTATATATTCATTTTAAAATAGTTACATGTTACATGATACATGTACCATATGTTTTCTTTTCTAGGCAAGAAGCAAATTTTGCTACAATGCATGGGTCAGTAGGATAAAATATTTCAAATTTCATTTTTTAGATTATTTTTATTTGAATGGGGTAATGAAGTTTCAAATTTTGCCTTATTTTCCCCTAAATTAGTGCAATGGAGTTCTAGCTTCAGTTCAATTTTCAAACTCATTGTCACTAGATTTGAACATTTGAGGCTTAGTTCAGTTTTAGATTTTTAGAGGTGGAAGCATGGTTAACATAATTCTTAGTGTATTTTTTCATTTTATCATTTTTTTAAGTTTCACTTATTTCATTTGGTTACATTGGTACCAAATTATTTTAGACATTTATCTACTTTTATGCATCTCTATTTACTTTGAGGTACATTTGAGTTGACATTGGAGCATGGATGATTCATTCATGATAAGTACATATTTTTATTCAAAACCTCTTAGGTAAGATTCAAGTATGTACTTTATTTTTTAACATTAATACACATATATGCATGCAAATTAAAATGGGGCATTATGTAGACACTTAATTTAACTATAGTTATGTAATTATGACATTTTTGTCATGCCTTGGTACATTTGGTGTATTTTTGTAATTTAGGCACATTTTAGTAGATTTTCCCTTCACATTTGACCCTTCATAGTCTCATGTCATCAAAATTTCCTCAAGAACACCTTCAAATATAAAATTTATATAGCTTGGGATCCACCTAGTCATCCTATATCTCGACTTGATCTCTATTTCATGGTAATTTTTTACGTTGACCATTTTCAAAGTTATACCTAAAGTGGTTTGACAACTTTTAAAGCCAACCTAAAAGTGTTGAAATTATTCATGGGTTATTTATGTCACCATGCCTTAATTTCATATGCATTAATTTTTGAATTTCACTCATTTCCATAGGTTTCTTATGCACAATGTGTCCCATTTTTACTTCAAAGGATTATATATACATGTACCCTAAGACATTTTATTACATATTGCATTCATCACATAATTTTCACACTTGTCAAGGAGCTCATCCATTTTGTTATTTTCCACCTTGTCATATATTTAAGTATCACGTGTACCTAATTTTACTAAAATAAGGTTTCATTAAATAACATATAAAATTATTTAATATCCTAGGGAGAGAAGGTTGCATCTTCTCTCATTTATGGTTGGGTCACTCACATTCACGATAACTTTGTTTCATACTTCCTCTATCTTGGATATATTACTAGGTGTTGAGGAAAAAATAGGGTTATATCAAAAGAGAAGAGATTCATATGACTTCATGCATACATTCTACCCATTGAATAAATAAACATATACTTATGTTGCTGACAAAGATTTATATAAAGTTTTGGATCCTAGGGATCTATAGATCCATTTTTTGTTCTAAGTTTTCCTCTTTCAACCAAAAGTATCAATTATGGAGTGGTTTAAAAATATTCTATCCATTTTTTGAGTAGTGTCTAAGTGGTCATCATTGCATTTTTATTTTTTATACTTCCTTCTGTACTATTCTAGGATCTTTTTCTCTACATTTTGAACAATTATCAAAATCCAAGTAAGTCAGGATCAAGTATTTATCTATCACTTGTCATCTCTTTCATTTTTATTGATAATTTTTAGTTTGATGTACTTTTATTCCATCCCCTTTGGGCCTAAGTAGATATTATTTACTAGTTTATTACTTTATTTGATTAGATTAACTTGTGTCATAATTTTTCCTAACTAGCATAGTGTTTTAACACTTGTACACCCATTTGGTATTTTTTTAGGTATCCCTAAGTTTCATATGTATAAATTTAGATTTTTTATGTTATCTTTCCCTCTAAGATTTTTTTGGTTGTTTCAAAGCCAAGTTTTGTATGGGTTTTCTCTATTATTGCAATATCATTAACTGTGGTTTCTTGTACATATCTTACAAACCTTAGTATATATGCGATGTATCACTCTTTGGATGTTACAAATTAGTTTATTATATTTATGTCTTATTACATTACACATGATTCCATAAATGATAGATATTGTGATTGAAATAATGATGTATCTTGATATTATGACAATAAAGATGATTTAAATGAAATTTATGGAAATGAAATTTCAACCCTATTAGATAAAATAAAAATGTAAATGATATGAGCATCTGGGGTGTTGGTTGTATTTCTATGAACCCTCATTATTATAGAATACCAAATTTTAATATGTCAAAATTGTTAAGGAAATATTTGTTAGTCTTAAGCACATCAACCTAGAGTAGTTTGTTTATGCAATATAATGTCGATTCTTGTGTATAAAATAAGGTCAATAAAAATTATTATTATCCTACTATTTCTTAGAATACAAATGTTGAAAATGATTCTTTGAATGTAAAATTTCAAAATAATTTTTGAATGCAAATTTTGAAAATGATTCTTTGATTGTAAATGTTTAAAATTATTATCTTCATAATATTTTATTGAATTCCCATATTGATAATGATGTCTCTCAAGATGAAAGTATAAAGGAAATGAATGCAAAATTTAATAATGAATTTATTTAGAATCTTAGAATGTATGCTATGGAAGTCCCTTGTCATATTAGTAAAATATGGACATGTTGAAATAAGTAGCTAGAATAAATCCTAATTTTATGTTTGATGAGGCTCCTTGTTAGAGTAGGGGTTATTTATTTTTCCATATTTATTTATTATGGGATTTTTTTACCTCAAATGGAGTTTTCCTACTTTCATGAATAAGATTGCTTAGGTGTACTTGGAGTTATAATTTGACCAGAAGAATAGGAAGTAACTCCCTTAACTGGGTATTCTAAGTATGGGAGTTACTCTTCTATTCTTGCCTCTTTGTCCACTTTTCATGGAGGTTTATAGGGAGGAGTTACACATGCACTCCTCTATATGTACACCTCACATTTGTGAGCTTTGGTAATGTAAGATTGATATTTTTTCTCCTATGCGTCTTATGTAATATTCTCATATTGATCTCATTTAGCTTGCAGTTATGTGTTGTGTGTTTATTTATCTCACACCTATCATGAACTTGTGCATCCTCATGATCTAATAGTCTTAGACAAAACTCTGATATGGTATCAAAGTGCCACCCTGGTAATTGTGTGTCTAGTTTTATGTTGTAAGATTTATTTTAAAATATTGAGATTGTTTACAAGAATTTTTTAGAGGATTTTTAAAAAACATTTGGGTGTTTTTATTAAATCTCAAAAAAATTATAGGGATCATTTTTAAGAGAATATGTTATGTTAGCTAATCTATTTCTTAGTGGTGGCATTGTAGTATCTATTGTGTAACAAAAATTACATGATCTAGTTGGTGGCATCATCAACCTCCTCTCATGACTTGGTTGGTTCCACAACCTCTCTCAACCTGATCTTAATCCCTCAGCCTCCCATCAACCTATGTTTAGATCCACTTAGATCTGTCTTGACCTTGGAGCTCCTAACGACCCACCAATAGGCCATTTTCCCTCACATCGACCCCTAGTCATCACCAAGCATAATAGTCTTATTTTGCATTGAAGGAAATGATATTTCAACTATATTCACTTCGTTTCCAACTTAGGTACATGTAGTAGGTACAAAAAGGGTGGTTTATACACTATGTAAATAACTTAGTTTCTCTCCCATCTTTGTGTAATATGACCAATCCACCTCATTTGGATCTATTTATTCCTTCCACATCAATGCCTTGCAAGCTCGTGTAAGTATTTGGAACCTCTATGTTTATTTTTCTTCACTAAAAAATAAAAAAATGAAACCACCTTTTTAAACCATTCATGGTTTATATTAAAATTCATGGTTTTATCTATTTTAGAGGTGGGAAAGTGTTTTTCAAAAATTTAATTTGACATTCATGTCAGAGCATCATGTTTGAGAAGATATAATTATAAAAGTGGGGTGAGATTTTTTTATTATTTTTCTAAATAAAAAAATATATTGTGGGTTATTAAAAATGAGAGAATATTGTTTTGTATAACTCTTCATATTTTTTATTGATGAAGGCCAAAGGGTGAGGTTTGGTTTGGCCAGTGGCCAACCCCCTCACAATCAAAAATAAACTTTCTCTCTCCTTGTTTGCCCACATTTTATGTACTCTTGTTGGATGCATTTTGGTTGAGCCTGACACCCTCATTTTATTTTACAAAATCACATCTTTTTTGATATTTACATTGGTTTATCAAGATGCATTCTCGAATATGATCGGTGTATTTTGGGTGTACATACTTTTTTCAACAATAGAAGGGGGGGGGGTTGCCATTTCATAGTTTAGGGGTGTACTATGTTTTTGAGTGATTTTTGATTGTGTTTACACTTTTTTTATACTACAAATTTATTTTTGCATAATGGATATAAGTTTAATTAATCCACTAATGCCATTTATTTTATATGAATGGAAAACCAAAATTCAAATTGTATTGATAATCAAGGGTTTACATTATATTACAATGGGCAATGAGACTGAACCTAATATAGAAGGAAAAAATTAAGTGGTACAACCATTATGACAAAGCTTGTGGTACAACAATTATGGCTAACCCCCTCACAATCAAAAACAAAATTTCTCTCTCCTTGTTTGCCCACATTTTATGTACTCTTCTTGGATGCATTTTGGTTGAGCTCAGTGCCCTCATTTTATTTTACAAAATCATATCTTTTTTGATATTTACACTGGTTTATCAAGATGCATTCTTGAATATGATCGATGTATTTTAAGTGTACATATTTTTTGCAACAATTAAGGGGGGGGGGTCTGACATTTCATAGTTTAGGGTGTAATATGTTTCTGAGTGATTTTTGATTATGTTTACACTTTTTTCTACTAAAACTTTATTTTTTCATAATGGATATAAGTTTAATTAGTCCACTAATGCCATTTATTTTATATGAATGGAAAACCAAAATTCAAATTGTATTGATGAGCAAGGGTTTACGTCATATTACAATGGGCAATGAGACTGAACCTACTATAGGAGGAAAAAAGTAAGTGGTACAACCATTATGACAAAGCCTGTGGTACAACCATTATGGCCAACCCCCTCACAATCAAAAACAAACTTTCTCTCTCCTTGTTTTCCCACATTTTATGTACTCTTCTTGGATGCATTTTGGTTGAGCTCGATGCCCTCATTTTATTTTACAAAATCACATCTTTTTTGATATTTACACTGGTTTATCAAGATGCATTCTTGAATATGATCGATGTATTTTGAGTGTACATATTTTTTACAACAATTAACGGGTGGGGGGGGGTTTGACATTTCATAGTTAGGTGTGTACTATTTTTCTGAGTGATTTTTGATTATGTTTACACTTTTTTTCTACTAAAACTTTTTTTTTCATAATGGATATAAGTTTAATTAATCCGTTAATGCCATTTATTTTATATGAATGGAAAACCAAAATTCAAATTGTATTGATGAGTAAGGGTTTACGTCATATTACAATGGGCAATGAGACTAAACCTAATATAGAAGGAAAAAAGTAAGAGGTACAACCATTATGACAAAGCCTATGGTACAACCATTATGGCCAACCCCCTCACAATCAAAAATAAACTTTTTCTCTCCTTGTTTTCCCACATTTTATGTACTCTTCTTGGATACATTTTGGTTGAGCTCGATGCGCTCATTTTATTTTACAAAATCACATCTTTTTTGATATTTACACTGGTTTATCAAGATGCATTCTTGAATATGATCGATGTATTTTGAGTGTACATATTTTTTGCAACAATTGAGGGGGTGGGGGTTTGCCATTTCATGGTTTAGGGGTGTACTATGTTTCTGAGTGATTTTTGATTATGTTTACACTTTTTTTCTACTAAAACTTTTTTTTTCATAATGGATATAAGTTTAATTAATCCGTTAATGCCATTTATTTTATATGAATGGAAAACCAAAATTCAAATTGTATTGATGAGTAAGGGTTTACGTCATATTACAATGGGCAATGAGACTAAACCTAATATAGAAGGAAAAAAGTAAGAGGTACAACCATTATGACAAAGCCTATGGTACAACCATTATGGCCAACCCCCTCACAATCAAAAATAAACTTTTTCTCTCCTTGTTTTCCCACATTTTATGTACTCTTCTTGGATGCATTTTGGTTGAGCTCGATGCGCTCATTTTATTTTACAAAATCACATCTTTTTTGATATTTACACTGGTTTATCAAGATGCATTCTTGAATATGATCGATGTATTTTGAGTGTACATATTTTTTTCAACAATTGAGGGGGTGGGGGTTTGCCATTTCATGGTTTAGGGGTGTACTATGTATCTGAGTGATTTTTGATTATGTTTACACTTTTTTTCTACTAAAAATTTATTTTTTCATAATGGATATAAGTTTAATTAATCCACTAATGCCATTTATTTTATATTAATGGAAAACCAAAATTCAAATTGTATTGATGAGCAAGGCTTTACATCATATTACAATGGGCAATGAGACTGAACCTAATATAGAAGGAAAAAATTAAGTGGTACAACCATTATGATGAAGCTAGTGGGTTGCTATGTCTATCAGTTTCTCCTTATCTTCTCTTTCATGTCAAGTTTTCTAATACTCTAGACTACCTTGAAAAATCTCTTTGGGCATATATATGTAATGATAGGGAATGAACTAGACAATGAACACATTAGTTCGAGTCCTAAAAGATTTGTCACCCTTTAGTATCTTTTCACTAATTTCAAGTCTTTGAGATTGAAGTTAAAAAAATGTGGAATAGAGAAGAAAGATGACCAAATTATTATTTCTATACTATTCAAATTAGGTCATGATTACTCAATATTTGTTGCTACTTTCCATGCCACTAAAAGTGCTCTAGGAACTACATGGAAGATGCATTCTTTAGATAAATTTGTTGCCTTTACTAAGGAATAAGATAATTTGATATAGATGAGCACATTAAAGCCCTCAATACCTCAATCTCTAATTACTGGGAATGGGAAAACAAAGACTTAAAATAAAGAGAATAAGAAAAAGGACAAGGATCAAGAGAAAAATAAAGAATCTATCTCTACCAAATCAACCACCAAAACCTCTTCTGTTAATGATAAACATAAGAAAGAGAAGGATAAGTGTGCTTATTGCAATAAAAATGGGCATGATGAACACAAGTACATGAAGAAATTTTTTTATCACCTAACTCATATTCTATAAAATAATAACATAGTTGTTCCTAAGCCTATCAAGTAAAATTCATCAACTCAAGATTCTTATAAGGCAAAAGACAAAGGTAAATTTAAAGAAAAGAGAAAGGATCTTGTACTAGTTACAAGTCTAACATATTCATAGGTTATTGAATCGAGGGATATCCACCACATGGGCTCTTCACAAGTTCATTTTTCTTCCTTAGAGCCTTGTTGCATGTCTTATATCACGTTGGGTGATGACACTTCAGTAGAATTTACAGGAAGAGGGTCTCTTGAAATGGATGGAGGAACATTCAAAAATGTTCTAAGTGTTTCATAAATTTTAGCTAATCTCTTATCAGTGTACCGAATCACTCATATCAGTAAGGGCATGGAGTAGAGTCTTCACAAGATTTAGTAATAATCAGAGAGTTTCATAATTATTCTACACTAGTAGTGGGTAAGTAGATCACCAAGCCAAGTTATATACCTTCTCACATTTTTCACGTGATTCTTCTTTGACTACATTACTGACTCATTTAGATGGAGTTAAAAAATTATGATGTGAGTAGTTTGGTCAACTCAACTACTACAACCTATAAAAACTCAGTAAAAATGACATGGTCATAGGCTTAACTTGATTCCATTTCTCTAAGGGTCCTTGTGAGGGTTTCACCCTTAGGAAACATCTCAAAAATAAATTTATTGGAGGTACAATCATTGAGAGGGGGTGAATAAAAGATGCAAGATATTTCAAAATTTAATTCTAATCCTTTAAAACTCTTAATAAATGACCATAAGCATTCATAAAGCATACATGATGTTCATAGTTATGAATAAGAAAGATGATGCAAGATAATATACATACCACAAGATCTATGTGAAAAAGCCTCTTGAGGAATAAAACCCACTCTAAAGCTTACAAAGACATGGTCTACTTATCTTATAAGATGATCACAAACATGAGACCTTTTAGTGAAGCAACCACTTCAGAAGGATCACTCAACACTAAGTATGAACAAGCACCCACTTATTCTAGATGTTGATAACCCACACAACACTTTATGAAATCAACAACTCCATAACTCTAATTACATTTCAATCTGATTGGAGAAATAATGTATAACAACTCTCTTTCAACTCATCACACACTAAAACTTTCTCATACAATCAATACGTCCTAACACCCTTTTGGATCACTCTAAGATTATTCACTCCTCCTTGATTTACTTTTTACTTTAGTCCATCCACTCAGCACACTCCCTTTGATCTCTTTCCTTCATCTCTATCTTCTGCTCTCTCAACAGATTCCCATAAAGTCTAGAAACCATTACCTTGGTATTCACTCTTTATAGAGTATTCATGAATAACAACTTCTAGGTCAGCCATAATGCTTGTCTTAACCCTTAATACTTATATCATGCTAACACATAACTCAATACCATCCTCATAGGTTAGCCATAATATCCATGGGTCACACTTAGGCAACTATGCCTTTCAATTAGGCCTTATTAGCTCTTATAGGTCTCATAGAGACCTATTACCCCTTTAACACTTAATTGAGTAAAAGAAGAACACATATTCACTTTTAAATACATGGGTCCATTCCATATGACATCTAAGACATATTCAGGTGATTATTCTTGCCAAAACACTCTTTTGCTAAAGCAAAAATTGCTCAAACATTATTATGTACATACAACCACAATTAATAAACATAGAATCAGCTTTGGATCTCAATAGCTACAACTTTACAAACATTCATATCTTTTAATAAAATTTTCTAGATGTGCCTTACAGTCCTCTTCAACTTTTCTTTTTACACTACCATGAAATTTGTCTTGGATCAAAAGATATAGCTCAAAAAATACAAACTAGTTTTCTCTCATTAATTTGAATATTCAAATTCCAATGGTCACTATGTAAATACTAAACATCAGACACTTTGTCATCATCTTGTGCTCCCTATTATATTTGAAACAATATGCACCATCAATCTCTTTAGAAGTATCTTGACTTTAGCCTACAAATGCTCACCGGTGATCTTAGATTGTCACTTTCATGATCATGCTACTTGGTAGCTTTATGTGCTTTTTATGCACATTGAATTTTTGACTCAATACACTTCATTGATATCCACTTGTATGAATGCTTGCATGCCATTGATCTTCTATCAAATCAACAAGATTGAGACATATGGTGATAGTGTGTGTAATCTCAGTAACCTTTGACAAATTAACTTCACACACACCATTGATCTCTATTTGACAAGATCACATGATCCATTAGATCCTTATCTGGTTAAATCAATTACTTACCATTAGATCTTTGATCCGATTGAATGCTCACTGTGGATCTTTGATATCACAAATTTGGCTAAGTATGGGAACTGAGTAAACTCTATTTGAAAAGCCAATTTTGCACCTTAATAAATTTTGCTATGCTTTATGTCTAGACCTAAAATTTTAACCATATGATATCCTTTTATAGGGTAATCCATCCATGTATCAAACTGATCTTGAAACCTTCACACATTTTAAATATGATTTCATTAAACTACTTAGCTTTATCTATCAAGATGACTACCTAAACTTAGACACTCAATTAACTACTCTGATGAATTCCTTTCACTTACATAAGCACTCTTAACACTCATAACACCCTATAGGGTCTCTATAAAATGTCCATACCATCAATATCATCTATTAATTTTCTCACTAAGTCAAACACTCTCCAAACCATCAATCTGATCATTTTGTCATTAATGCACTAGTACCACATGCTTTCTTTGACATCAATGATAACCAAACATCAATGACCATGCTCAATAATCTCTCTCTTTTTCATTGATGGAAAAACATCCTCAAAATGACTTAATTTGAACAATGACTTTATTTGAACTCCATTTTGATCTTTCTCCCCCTTTGACATTATGATAAAGGGTCTCTTCCTCAACATGCCAAAAATCATTCCTCAACATCATGTGTGCATTCAAATACTATTTAATATGCTTAGAATACTTACATAAATTCAAGAATATAAATACATTACTCCCCCTTTGACATGCACCAATCTTAATTTAGACTTCTCTAATCCTTGGACTTGACAAACTGCTCATAGAACTTAGAAATCTCTCCTAACATTATGCTACATCTTATGTCATCTATTCTGAAACCATACTTAGTTATTTGAAGAAATAAAACAATTTCCTTCATACATTCTCTCTTAGATTAAACTAAATATTCCTTTGATCCTAGGACCTAACCATTTAAAAATATCCCCCTTTTTTATGCATGAAGATTCAATACCTTATCAACACATGACTTGGTTTGATCAAGTCATCATATCAATCTTCTTAAATTCACAACTGTGGCAAACATCTTCACACTTCTATTATGACTAAAATATCTTCACATATGATTCCCCTCACATCATGCACATCTTCTTCAAGACACTCAATCTAACTAAGTTAACTCCCCCTTAGTCAATGCATTACTTGCATATTATCAAATTGAAGAGAACATACTTATGTGCTAATTGGCATTTTGATCATTACCTAGAGCACACACACTTACTTCCATACATGAAAGATGTATCCTAAGAAGCATAGGTAGAGACACCCACTTGTCATAGAGGGACTAAACATCCCAAAAATTAGGAGACTCCCATATCTTCATGCTCTTATTTGACTTGCAGTCCTTCCTTATCTTCAAATTAACTTTTAATGAGTTCTCAACCTTATTCTTTTCTTTTATCTTAGGATCCTGGTTGATTTCCTTATCCATTTAGGAAGATAAGGCTTGTTCCTTGATACTTGAACTTGTTCCCTATTTTTTCATGGAAAATAATCCACTTTGAGCCTATTTTTAATTTACGTACTTAGGCCTCCATTTACTGACTCTCATCATGATAGGATTGACAATTTTTGAAGTAGAATACTGATTATTCTTGTAGAATCTTGATATGTGACCTCTCTCATGACATTTAAAACAAATGAGGTTTCTCAAATTATACATACCTTATGATTGAGATATATTATAATTCCTTGGATTTTCATGAATTCATTCATCTACCTGATCATTTAGTCTCCTGATGAAGATATTACAAAACTCTACAATATGACCAAACCCGTGACACTTGTAGAAAAAGATGTCATTCTTTCCTCACGAACCTGTTGACTCTCTTGAGTGATGATGTTCTTCATGATTGACATTTACTTGCTTATAATTCCATGCAAATTCATTCCTTGCAGATATTTTATAATATTTTAACCTATGACTAAACTGATTGCAAGAATAACAATGACCATTGAAATTTTCATACCTCATAACATTTGGTTGTTTGATCTGATTTGTATTTTTTCAAGTATTAGCTTCATTCCTTGATTGATGATTGATCTTCAAATTTTGATTATCTTTGTTCACATCAAATTTTATCTTGTCTTGAGTTACATGCTTTTGTTTATCTTTATATTCAAGACTAGTTCTATCACTTGCATGCTTTTGACTATTGAGAATATTGTCAAGATCATTTGAGCTCTTTTCAAACTTCATAAATGACTTCACCTTACAAGATGTCTTGTCTAAATCAACTTTTAATAACTCAATTTTAATCACATACCTTAATCACTCATCTTCTTTGGATTTGAGGCTTGTAGACATAGTTTCTAATTGACTATTGAGATGCTTGATAATATCTTCACGTTTCTTGCTGTCATCATTCATTCTTGCTTCAAACACACTAAATTGCTAGTCATAGTCGTTGATTTGTGACATCATCTTCTTGTTCTTTTTTTTCTCAATCTTCAAATCTTTAAGAGCATATATCAATTCATCCTTATTATCTAAACCATCAACTATATCTTTATTTATCATGAGATCATCTCTTTTAGAGCTACTTGTTTCTAACTTCTAAAATGTTTTAATCTTACTCATAGCTTGAATTAGTTGCATTTCCAAAGACTCCATCTCTGATTGATGCATGATATACTATTCATCCTTACTCTTTACTTCTTCATTAAGTGTAAAAACCTTAGTTTCAAGATGTTTTATGATCTCATCCTGCTCCTTAACTTCTTTACTCAGCATTCCTTCAAAAATTCCAATTTGCTCCTCATAGGATTTGATTAACAAATACTATTTTCTATTCTTTCTTTGTAGTATCTTCATTTCTTTTATAATATCTAGATTTTTATCTTCAAGAGTGAATATCATCTTCTTCCTCTGAGCTATCTCTACTAAAGAAATCTTTACTTAAAGAACATTCAACTTCATCATCACTAAAAGCCATGAACAATGTCTCCATGTCCTGATTATGAAAAGAATCATCACTGTCGGATGTGTTTACTTCTTCTTCTGTAGATTCCTTCTTTACATTTTTATTATTGAAGAACTTTATGTACTTTCTAGGACCCTCATATTTCTTATGTTCACCCTCATGAGATTCCTTATAAGATTCTTTGAGTTCAAACTTGTCTTTACCTAGACATCTAGCTATAAAATGACCAAATTTACCACATGAAAAAAATTTAAAAGGAAGTTTTCCTTCATATTTACCTAACCCTACATTCAATTTTCTTACAATCTTGGCTTCAAGTTGATCTTCATTAAGATAAAAATCTTCAAGACTTAACTTTTTCTTCTTAGATTTTGTCTCCTTGATCACCTTGAAGTATACTTCTTTCTTTTGAGGTCTATATTCGTTAACTCTCATTCATAGGTAGTAAGGATGCCATGTAGTTCATCCATCTTCAACTGATTAAGATCATGACTTTTTTCTATAGTAAAAACTTTTGAATCAAACTTGAGTGTAAGAGTCCTCAATGATGTCTGTACTATAGTAACTTCATCAAGCACCTCTCTAAGACCTCTGATCATGTTTACTACCTCATCAACCCTTAGAAGATAGGATGCCACAATATCTTCTTCCTTCATTTTGAGACCTTAACATTACATTCAATAGGTCTACAACTTATCCAATTTTACCTTTGATTCTTTGTCATAGATAGTCTATAATTTGACCCAAATTTCCTTGGTAGACTTACAATGGATCACTTTGGTAAACTTAGCCTTAGATAGACCACACATGATATCATTCATAGCTTTATAATTATTCTCACTCAACTTATTATTAGCAACACTAGTTGGAGGAATAACTGGTGTAGTATAACCATTTATGATAGATTGCCAAGTATCAAACCCTAAATACATGATGTATGTCCTCATCGTTGCACTTTAGAAAGTATAATTTGACCCATTAAACAATGGTGCTTGATTTTTAGAGAAACCTTGCTTATGTTAACTTTCCATATTTTACCTTAGATCACCTTCAAGAGGTTAAACTTACAATGAAGGTCCTACTTTGATACCAATTTTTGGAGGTAAAATCACTAAGAGGGGGGGTGAATCAATGATGCATGATATTTCAAAATTCAATTGTAATACTTTCAAACTCTTAATTAATGATCATAAACATTCATAAAACATATATGATGTTCATAATAATGATTAATAAAGATGATGCAAATTTATACACATAACATAAGATCTATGTGGGAGCTCTCTTGGGGAATAAAACCCACTCTCAAGCCTGTAAACACATGGACTACTTGTCCTATAATATGATAAAAAATATGAGACCTTTTAGTGAATCACTCACTTCACAAGGAGCACCCACCCCTAAGTATGAACAAACACCCACTTGTTCTATATGTTGAGCACCCACACAACACCTTATGGAATAAAAAACTCTAGAACTCTGATTGCATTTCAATATGATTAGAGAAATAATGTATAACACCTCTCTTTCAAATCATCACACATACTCAAACTTTATAATATAAGAAATTCATCCAAACACCCTTTTGGATCACTCTAGGCTTCTTCACTCATCCTCAATCTACTCTGTACTTTAGTCCATCCACTGAGCACACTCCCTCTGATCTCTTTCCTTCATCTTTTGATCAAGTCTAGAAACCATTACCTTAGCCTTCACTCTTTATAAAGTATTTATGAATAACAACTTCTAGCTCAGCCATAATACTTACCCTAATCCATAAGACTTCTATCGTGCTAAGACATAGCTCAATACCATCCTCATAGGTCAGCCATATCATCTATGGGTCACACTTAAGTAGCTACACCTTTCAATTAGGCCTTAGTAGCCCTTATAGGTCTCATGGCAACCTATTAACCCTTTATCACTTTTACAAGTAAAACAAAAACACTATATCACTTTAAAATAAATGGGTCCACTCCATATGACATCTAAGACATCTTCAGGTGATTATTCCCACCAAAACACTCTTATGCTAAAGCACAAATTGCTCAAACATTATTCTATACATATAGCCATCATAAATGAACATATAGTCAAATTTATATCTTAAAATATATAGCTTTACAAATATTAATATCCTATAATAATTTTTTTTGGATGCACCTTCAAGTCCTTTTCAACTTTGCTTTTTACACCACCATAAAATTCATCTTGGATGAAAAGATATAGCTCAAAAATTATAAATTGGTTTTCTCTCATTAATTTGAATATTCAAATTCCAAGGTCACTATGTAAACACTAAACATCAGACACTTTGCCATCATCTCATGTTCCCTAGCAACTTTGAATAAATACACATAGTTGATCTCCTCATAAGTCTCTTAACTTTAACTTGTAATCACTCACTGTTGATCTTAGATCCTCACTTTTAAGATCATGCCACTTGGTAGCTCTACATGTCTTCTTTTCACATTGAATTTTTGACTCAATGCACTCTTTTGATCTCCACCTATTCAAATTCTCACATGTCATTGATTTTCTATCAAATCAATGAGTTTGAGACACATGTTGCTAACATGTGCAATCTCAGGAATCTTTGATAAATTGAATTCACACACATTGTTAATCTCTATCTGACAAGATCATGCACTCTGTTAGATCCTTATCTAGTCAAATAAATTGATCACCATTATATGTTTGATCTAATTGAATGCTCACCATAAATATTTGATATCATAAATTTGGCTAAGTATGGGAAATTAGTAAACTCTGTTTGAGAAGCTAACTTTGCACCTTAATAAATTTTTATACGCTCCATGTCTAGACCTAAAATTTAAACCTTTTGATTTCATTTCATAAGGGATTCCATCCATGTATCAAAATTATCCTAAAACATTCACACATGTGAAACATGATGTCATCAAACTACTTACTTAGATTTATCTGTCAAGATGACTACTTGAACCCAGACACTCAATTGACTGCTCTGATGAATTCCTTTCACTTCCATAAGCACTCCAAGAACTCATAAGACCCCATAGGGTATATAAAAAATGTCCATACCATCAATATCATGCATTAATTGTCTTACTAAGTAAACACTCTCCAAACCATCAATCTGATCACTTTGTCATTAATACACTAGTACCACATGCTCTCTTTGACATCAATGACAACCAAACATTGATGACCATGATTAAAAACATTTGACAAAGGTAAAGCTTAGAGGGATTCACAGGCATTGGATTTAGTACACAATGATGTATCTTGGCCTTTTACCAGTCTATATTTCACAAGGGCTAAGTATGTCCTTACCTTCATTGATGATTTCTTGAGATACACATGGGCCCACTTCCTTAGGGATAAACATAAAGTTTTTGAAAAGTTTAAAGACTTCAAATTTATTTCAAATAAATAATCTGAGAAATGCATTAAGGTTATTGGAAATGATAATGGGGGTGAGTATGTCAATAATATATTTGAGTAGTTTTTCACAATAGAGGGGATTGATTTACAACATACAGTTTGACACAGTCCTCAACAAAATGGAGTTGCAAAATGTAAGAATAGGTCCTTGAAGGAGATGGATAACTATATGATTTAATCTAAGTCACTTGTACCATATTATTGGGTTAAAACAATCAAATTTTCTTGCTATATTTAGAGTAGAGTTCCACACAAAACTTTAGAAGGCATAACTTCTTTTGAAGCTTGGTACAAAAAGAAACCTCCAGTTGAGCATTTTAGTCTTCAAATATCTAGCTATGACCTATATAATTAAGAATAAATGCAAGGATATAAAACCTTAGAGTAAGCCTTGCATATTATTAGGTTATCCATATGGTGTCAATGGGTACCACATTCTTCATCCAATTACATAACATCTATTCATTGAGAGAAGTGTTCACTTTTAGGAGAGTCCCACAGACTCAACACTTGACACTTCTCCCACTTCATTCAGCTCACTTGGATTTGAATAAAATGATTTAGATAATATTGAACACATTTAAGAGGATGAAGACACTTATTCTAGTTTTGATATCAAATATAGTGATGGGGATTCATCTCTATCCATATCTAGCCACACTTTGGAGGATGATGTTTCTCCACCAAAATCATCCACTTCTATTTCTCTTTGGGATAGGAAGACACTCTAAAGAGTAGGAACATGGGTTGAGGCTCCTTCATATGATAGGTGGACATGTTTAGAATGGTCCACATCTTTCTATTCCTTTAGTCTAGATCCACATGCCTTTTGAGAGGCATCATGTATTAATGAATGGGATTTTTCCATCCTTGAGGAGTATAACTCCTTAACTAGGAATTATATTTAGGATTTGACACTTCTTCCTATGGGAAGAAATATGGTTAGATTTAGATGGATATATCAGATTAAGTATAAAAAAGATGGGTCCATTAACAAGTTCAAGTCATGGTTGGTCATAAAGGGTTTCTCATAGATGCTTAGAATCAACTGTATAGAGACCTTTGCACCAATCATCAAAATGAACTCTGTTAGACTCACACTTATTATTTTAACCAATCATTGGGATGTTCATCAGATATATGTGAAGAGTTCCTTTCTTCATGGTGACCTTGAGGATGATATTTACATGGATCAACCATTGGGATTTGTCGAGGATATTTAATTTGTGTGTAGAGTTTGAAAATTCATATATAACATCAAATAAGCCCTTTGGGCTTGGTATGCCAAGATATATTCCTTCCTTATTTTTGTAGGTTCAATCAATGCCATTTAAATTAAAACATCTATCTCTTATGGTAAAATGATTCATTTTTTATTCTAATTCATTATGTTAACAGTCATTTGATCATTGATAGATCTTGTTCATCCATTGGAGTGGTGAAAAGGGCTCTTCAGGATAGATTTTCCATGATAGATTGAGGATTGTTACATTAATTTCTTGGGATTCATATTTCTCAATTTGACTCAAGGATCACTCTTGCATAACCTAACTATGATCTTGATCTACTTTCTATGTTTCACATGGTTGATTGTAAGCCAACTCTAACTCCCTTCTATCCAAAATCAAATTTGATGTAGATTGTACTTTATCTTTGGTCAATGCTACCTTATGTCAACAACTTATAGGTAGCCTTATCCACTTGACACATACCAAAATTGACTTAACATATGGTGTGGGCCTAGTATCTATATTCTTGCAAGAACCCCATGAGCTACACTAAAAAGTAGCTAGGAGGATCTTAAACTAAATTAAGGGCACACATAGATTCAGGATTCACTATAAAGCTATCACTGACATTGACTTGATTAGCTATACTGACTTAGATTAGGATGGTAATATTCAAAATCATAAGTGCACTTCAGGTTACAATTTCTCCATTGGTTCAAGTCTAATTAGTTGGTCAAGAAAGAAGTAAAATGCTATTATTTTATTATCTATTGAGGCCAAGTATATGGGGGATGCCAATGCTACCACCAAGGCCATCTAGCTTTAGGGAATTCTCATAGATTTTGGTATCCATTTTAGATGACTTACCATCATCTACTATGACAACCAGAGTACTATTCAGATTTATAAGAATCTAGTCCAACATTAATGGACCAAACATATAGAGATTCATATGCACTTCATCAGAGAGATCATTCATGGGGACATAATTAATATGAGATATTTCTAGATGATAGATTAGAAAATAAGCATATTCTCCAAACCTTTCACAGAGAGCATCTTCACTTATGGGATATTCTTGAGGTTTAGGATATTGCAACAACATCTTCTTGAGGGGGTGGGCTTCTAGCCTCATATTTTATGTCTCTCTTTTTTTTTGGGTCAGGGGGGAATTTTTTCATTTAGATTTTCTCCTTTTATCTAATTTATGATATATCACTTTATACATGGGTATCTCATCAGGTCGAATTATTGAGACCCATTATTTTTACACTGCCTACCTAAGTTGTGCTTATGGGGGGTGTTGTAGTAGGGGTTATTTATTTTCCCATATTTATTTATAATGAGATTTTTATCTCACTTGGAGTTTTCCTACTTTCATGAATAATCTTGATTAGGTGTACTTGAAGTTATAGTTTAAATGAAGAAATATGAAGTAACTCCCTTGGCCGACTATTCTAGGTATGGTAGTTACTCTTCTATTATTTCCTCTTTGCCCAATTTTTGTGGAGCTTTCTAGGGAGGAGTTACACATGCACTCCACTATATGTACACCTCACATTTTTTGTCTTTAGTAATGTGAAATTATTATTTTGGATCCTATTTGTCTTATGTAATATTCTCATATTGATCTCATTTAGTTTATAGTTGTGTGTTGTGTGTTTGTTTGTCTTGCACCTATGATGAACTTGTGCATCTATATGATCCAGTGATCCTAGCCAAAACTATGATACTCCTATGCTCTGTAATGATTTTTATATCTCTTTCTGGTGTTCTAATATTAAAAAATAATTAATAAAATTAGGCATTTGATTGATCTTGTTCATAATTTGGTTGTGCCAATTAATTATAAAAATACTATGATGCATGCAATAGGTAAATTAAATATAAAAAATGGTTTATTTATTGATTCCATTCCATCTAATTCTTGGGCCGGTCCTAATGATATATGCCAACCTATAGTTCATAAGATTATTACTTTTCCTCTTCCTTGTGGTTTAACTATGCTCAAGTTTTCATTATTTGATGGGTATGGAGATCTTTATTTAAATATTAATAATTTTTATGCTTCTCTTTTAGTATATTTCTTAATAAATTTTCTAAAATATTAATGTTTCATGCTTTATATTGGTTTCACACTCTCCCTAGTGTTTCTTTTCATACCTTTGTTAGTTTTGAAGAGGTTTTCCTATCATGATATCTTACTACTAAGTGACCACGTGCCACATTTTAACACTCTCACCTTCATCAAGGTCAAAATGAGCTTATAAAATATTATATGCTTAGATTCATGGGTAACATGCATGATTTTATATGTCATCTAACAAATCTAGAGAAAAAAACATGTTTATTATAAGTCTATTGCATTCTCTCAAAGGTAAAATGTTTTTCCATGCTTATAAATATTTCACTCATCTTTTCTATATGACCACAATGCTTATGGATGAAATTTTAGAGTCACATGTACTTAACTATGAGACTCAAGCTTCACATTTTGATTCTATTCATAATATTTAAAATCTTAACATTAGCCATGCATCTATCAAGAAGAAACCAAAAACATTGGCTAGTTAAAAAAAGTGACACCTACAAAGCATCTTATGCTTTCCTCTAACGAATCATAGCAATTTCAAAAGCATAAAGACGTTCAAAGTACAATATTGGAAATGTTAATTGATAATTTTTTTATCTTCCCTTCTATTAAAATGTATGCTAAGACTCATTTTCAATGAACATATGTTTTAAAATCCTTTTGTAAATATCATAGGGTCATTGGTCATAAAAAGGATAGCTTATATTTTACCCTTTTTAGATTGATTACTAATAATTAATAAGATATAAACTATTTGTTTAATTTTATAGAATATAGTAATAAACATAAATCTGAATGTAAATGAGTGAAGATGTTTTGACACTTGCACTTACTAAATATATAAATTACAACATGAGATATAATACTTATCATTTAACAACTCTGTGAAGGATTGAAAGTACATGCATATGGTAGGATGAATATAAAACTATAGTATCGGTTATTTAGATTAGGATTTAGATCTTTGTGTGTGCACATAAAATATATTTCACCTTAGGTTGGTATCAACAAATGCTATGTTCTTAGTCTGACAGTTCTATCTCTATGAATTTTGACTCTCTGTTTTGATATAGGAAGGTGCACCTATTTGTATTTAAGATTTATTTCTAATCCTAATGTTTGATTATGTGAATGACTCACATAATATGTATCCTTTACTTAAAACCCTAGATCCATTCATAATGAAAAAATTAGGCATGCAAAATGGGAATAAATATGTGTTGAGATGACCCCAACCATTCCCAATTAAATGGTTGAGTGTTTCCTACATATCTTATACTTCGAAGAGGAAAGTCAAAAACATGTAGTTATCCCTTTTGAATGTGTGCAATAGTGCTCATTCATTGGATGCAACCTATAACATAGCTATTGATACTTGAAAATTGGAAACTTTGGCTTGAATATTGAGGTGTTTTTAACTTGGATAAAACTCGGTATTTGTGACTAATTAGTAAATTATGAAGAATAGGGAAATGCCTTTGAATATGTAAGTGCTAGCATATGCTTGATAATTATTTGCTAGATGGGTAATAATATTACACTTATTTTTTATTTATAAGAGAGTCTTTGCATAATTTATCACACTACTGACATGTTAAATAAATGGGATGACCCATATAAATCATTTTAATTTAAATGCAACTATTTCTTGGTACAAGATGAAAATGTTAGATTCAAGCAGTATCGTCAAACAATATGTTTTAAGACTAACATTATTTCCCAAGAGATAGAAATACTAATATGATGATATAGAAATGTTTGAGTATGATAATCATCTAGTTTGGCATAGACTATGTTATTTATTATAGGTTTATGAGAGTAACTTGGGAAGGTTAGACTCGAAGTAGACATGTGGATGTGAGAGAATGGAAAATGAGAGTCATGTATGCATACAAAAGTCATATAGGGTGAAACTAAGTAAAAAAAAACATTTCAAATTATATATTACCATATTTTAGTATCTAAAAATTCCTCTCTTTTATTTTAGTATTGAAATTCAATACATATATACCAGAGTAAAGGATTAAAAAATGTATTCGATTGTGGACAATGCATTTTGCCTTTGGGAGATGCTCCAAACATGCAATATAATCTAAGAAAATTTGAAATGGAAATGTAATAACTCATGTCCTTTATTAAAATTTAAAATTTAATAAATTTAAACTTGAATTTGAAGAGTGTAGACATATACATTAACATTTGTTGATAAAATAATGCACTCGTGACCATCTTTTTATGGACACTTAGCTCCTACCTAATCCCACAATTGTAAACTACTATTCATTTGCTTTTATGCAGATGATTATTATTCTTATTCAATCATAAGAATTGATGGTTCTATTTCTCATTATAAATATCTTAAAATCACTATGAGACTAATCCACACTTCCACTTTATCTGTATCTATTCCTTAGACAAGCCACTCCTTCAAGACTATCACGCTTGCTAGTAATGTCTAAATCCACTGGTTTCATCCTCCGACCAAACAATGGATAATTTATATAATTAAAATTCACTCAAAAGGTCATCCAATACATTTTAAGGTCCCATTTGAGGAATTTAAAAAAAACATCACTATAAAGCTACATTTTCTAACCATTTGTTCACTAGATGCTCCCATGATTGAAAAACACTAAAATATCTAACTTCACATTGAGAATAAAGCATCAGTTCTTCCCAATTATGATTCTACACAACTCAAGCATCCTTGAACTAAGTCTTAACACACTTCCAAGGTCACAAGTAATTTTTAAGCACATACTTACACTAACATCACACCGGCATATAACATTTACACTCGTATTTCACACACGCCACCATAACATGGGATAACTACATGGAGTTTGATCCCTCTTTTGAGTATTGACATTTAGGTAGTGCTCAACATAGGGGTCATTAAAGTCAAACAAGACTTCAATTACTAACTGTTTCTTTCCATTTATTATATTTATTCCTCATTTTTTTATTGAGCTATGGTTCTAAATGAATAAGAAGGCACATAGTGGCTTCCACAATGAATCAAGTGACCTTGATCACAAACACAATATACATACAGTTAAAGACACACCTATCAGATTTCATGTAGAGGGTAAAAACCCTATGAAACATTGATCTACCCTATAGACACTAGAGCATGCCAACCTTATCTAAATAACATAACCTTGCCCCATGTAGATGTGAAGCCTCATTTCTCACTCATAGTGACCTCACACAACCATATAATCAGTTTCATAGTTATAATCATTGTCCTACATGTCTGTTTTCTAACTAAGTTATTTCCTTTTCCCCTTTTATTACATTGCAAAAAAAAGTAAGTTCCATATCAGTTTGTGTGATTTATTGTATATCTTAAAATTCTAATTTACTTAGTAGTTTGTTATAATTAGAATAAACACATCCTTAATTCACAAATTTTGATAAAACATATTAGTGAACCTAAAGTTTTATTGAATATTCCAAAACCCTAACCACAGATGTTTTTAGGGTTTCTTTCCTTCTTTTTATTATTTTCAATTATTGTATTAGGATTTTCATATTTGGTAAACACTTTGTTATCAATAGTCTTCTAAGTTTCTATTTCATATTTTGTTCAATATAAAAAATTTGTTTCAACCTATCTTAGATGAAGTGCTAGACTAAGTTAGATACAAGTTGAAATTTTTTAGATTTTAGTTGATAACAACATAATGATAAATAAATTAATATATTTGGTGACACAGAGAAAATATAATTAACATGATTTCTTTCAAGTAATTAGAATATGCAAGATGTGATTCTAAATTTGTTAGAGAGGAAATACATAAATCATTTAAAGGACAATTCTATAAAACATCCAATGTTATGGGCTTTCTTTACATAATTTGATATAGCTTCTATACTAACAGATACTATGGGGTCAACCCAAGGGTTTTAACAAATTAATATGTAAATTCCTACTCAATAATTTGAGACATCATCATTGGTTAACACACATTATATTCCTGATGCACAATCCATTATGTAGACCATTATAGCTCTCCAAATTAAGGTGTTAGAAATGGAACAAAGTGCTTCAAAACCTAATCATGCACTTGAGCCATAGAATTTATTACATACTCTACTAGATCAACATATTTTTTCACATCCTTTACCAATTGGTTTTGTGGCACCTAAGGTTACATTGTATGATGGAAAAGGTGACCCTGAGCAATGTTTGAGAGCATTTTACAAAACATACTTGGACTATGCATCTAGTAATAGGTTGTTGACCAAGTTATTTCCTATAAATTAAAAATAATATGATCTAATATGGTTCTATGATTTCCCAAATTAGTCAATTCATGCATTCAATACTTTGGTATATTTTTTCCTTGTACATTTATCCATTAACATCAGTGTAAAGATTTTATATTCTTAGATTGCTCAGCTCAAACAAGAATCTAATGAGCCTATTGTAGAATATGTCTTAAGGTATAATACCATGTTATCTAAGATAATGAATCCCATGGTAGACAATAAATTCCAATACATTTTCAAATAGAGCTTGCTTCCACCTCTACATGAATCTATTATGTTTAAGAAGTTTCTATCATTCATGGATTTATGTCATGTAATTAAGGAAAGAGAGGTAAAGTTGTTGAAAATGAATGAGCTAAAGTATGAAACCAAACTAGTTTCTACTTATCATGAAAATAATATAAGGAACCATAAAAGGTGAGACCCAATAAAAATAAGAGTGATCAAAAGGCAATAATGCATGCAGTTTCAAAACCTACTCCATGTATTTTATTATCAACTCTTCCAAGGTGATAGTTTACAAAAATCCCAAAATCTCCTTTCAAGGTGTTAAAAAAGCTATAAAAAATTCATCTCATATCACTCCATCCCAATTAAGATGTTGATGTGAATAAATATCTCCCAAAAGGATTTTATCAGAACACTTTTTGTGATTTTCATAGAGCACCACAATATACTACCAATAGATGATTCAATTTGAGGCATAAGATACATAATTTAATAGATGAAAATATCATTGGTGTGAGCACACCTACCAAAAGTACAAATAAATAACCAAGTGAGAGTAGAATAATTAAGATATACAATGATCCTTTCCCTAAGCATACATGTCAATAAATAACAGACACATTGGAAGTTCATTACACATATAATGTAAATCATCTACCAGATTCTTATCATCCTCATATAGAGGCACATCATCCATAAAATGGAATAATTGGTATATATTATGTTTTAGTGTCATCTAGACTATTGTCCCCCAAAAATATCTCTTATTTTTGGGACAACATTTGAACTATTTTGGTTTTATAGACCAAAATTGTCTCTTCCCTTTCCAAAATTTATCCTGGACATTCAAATTCCTCATTTTTCAAAATTCTTAGGAATCTATGAACTCTACAAGCTAAGTTCAATGGGCTTTAAAAGTTGATTTCTGCAAACTTGATTCTACAAACTCTGCACGCAGGTTCATTTCAACAGGTTCAAAAGCTCTTAACACAACTGTGAAGTTCAATGCTTTGGTTCATCCTTTGGTTCAATCAAATGGTTCAGTGCTTTGGTTTAAGGATTCGTTTGAACTATTGAACCAAAGCTTGGTTCAATGGTTGGTTCAACATCTTTTGGTTCAAAGGTGGGTTCATTCAATTAGTTCATCGGCTTGAACCATTTTGGTTTAAAGCTTGGTTCATCGGCTTGAACCATTTTGGTTTAAAGCTTGGTTCATTGGCTTGGTTTAACATTTGGTTTAACCAAGTGGTTCAATGCTTTGGTTCAATCAAACGGTTCACTCAGTTGGTTCAATCAAAAGGATCATCAACCTGGTTCAACAGAGCAGTTCAACAGAGTGGTTCAATAGATTGGTTCAACAACTTAGTTTAACCAAGTGGTTCACTCAGATGGTTCAAATAAGAGATTCAATGCAAAAATTCAAAGAAACCTCTTGAAGGACAAGTGCCCTTGTGGAGGGCACTTGGTCGACAAAAATACCCTTCAGAAGGGTCATTTTTAAAGAAGGCAGTTAAGTTAAATTCTTTCAAAATTTGTTTAAGGTAGACAAAGGCATTATTCCTTCAGATTTTTTGTCTAAAGGAATTCTTTTGGACAAAAAGTTCTAAGGAATTTGGGAAAGCAACTGTGGGCAAAAAACTCGAAGGAAATTCTCAAAGCCAAAAGAACAAAGGAACAATTCCACAGACTTTTTGTCTGCAAGAATTTGTCCACAGAGAAAGCCTAGGGAAAATACCCATGGAGAAAGCCTAGGGAAAATGCCCACAAGAATTTTCCATAGGAAATGTCTGTGAGAGACTACCAAAGCCTGAAGGCCATCCAAAGACTGCCTGAAGGGTAGATACCCTTGTGAGGGGCTCTTCTTGACCCAAAGCAGATCATTTATTAGGGCCTAAAAGGGCAAGTTCTTTTTGGGAAAGTGCCAAATAGAAAAGCCAAAGAACCAAGGGATGACGCGTCTGAAGATGTCAAATTCAAGACAACAAACTAGCTATTGAAAACATATTGATGGGTGTGTGAACATCAATTTCAAAGCTCACAAAATAGTTGTTGATCCTTGTAATCTACAGACCAAAATGGATTCATAGGCTTTAAGGCCAAGACTAGCAGAAAGTGAGGAAGGAATAGAACATCAAATTAAATCCAGGACCCGATTCAATTAACCAGAAAAGAAAAAATGATGAAAGAAGGATCAAATCTCTAGGTGGACATTAAAAGTTGCAAACTTTCAATAGTGTGACTTGTTTCTCTGCATTAAGAAAAAAAATGGGTAGATGCCCCCGATTTCTAGCCTGTCTTCCTAATAGTTTTCAACGCAACATGATGTGTTACTGTTCCCGAGTCCTTCTTGAAGAGGCTATATAAGAGACTATCTTTTATTGTAAATAGATCTCTTTTTGACAATCAGAACGAAACTCTACCCAAATTGAAAGGTATTACTGAGACTTTGAGCTCAGTTTGTTGATCATATTTTGTTATTGGAATAAGAAAGCAAGTGATTTTTTAGACTTTGTGCTGTGATATATTTGTTGTTGGGGAAACTGTTCTTATGTCTTTTTCCTTAATATATCTTCTGTTTCTTTAATTCAACAAGCAGAATTAGTGACAGTAGTCAGGAAGGTGTCCTGAAGAGTCAATTATGGAGAGAATTTGTGCCCCCATAATTGCCTTTAGTGTGTTTTATTTTCATTTATGTGTAAAGGACTTTGGGATGACTTTGTGCCCTCATTGTCCTTTGTATCTTACTCTTGAGCAATTCAGGTAGAGACTTTGTGCTGCATCTTGATTTTCTAGTTACTACATCCTTTGCTACATTTTGCATTTACTACTAAGAGTATTCTTGTGGTTTGTTGAATAGTACTTCTGAAAGAAGAGGAGTGCTATCTGTCATTTCCCTTGAGTTTTTCCTTTGATTTGCACACATCATCTCTGAAGAAAGAGAGATGGTGGTTTGTCCTACCCTTGAGTATTATTTTCTATATATATATATATATAGCATACCTATAGGGAACCTCCCCTTGATGAGAGGAGAGATCAATCCCCTTCTGATGTGGTAAACCTACACATTTGGATGACTAATCTTCCTACTGTGGCTGATCAGACCTATTTTGTTTATCAGTACGCTGATCGAAAAAATATTCAACCAAAAATTTTTGGTGACTCCACTGGGGATATAATATCCATTATCCACTTATAATCTATCCATTCACCTCCACACTAACTGGGAAAGAATGCATAGTTTAAAGCCTCAAGCTACAAACTGAAGCAAGGTCAATTCTTTCCCCATTTTTTTTCACAATTTGGCAGATTCAAGGTGTACACGAAGCCAAAGGGCTAAAGGTATCATTGAGCCTGTATTTGAGTTGGTACAATAAAGTGATTTTGATCTATTTATTTCACCATCTCATCTCTAATGACCAAGAGCTTTCCTCTTACTAAAGTCAGATCTCCATTTCCAGATGAAGTATCTACTTCTACTGTTGATAAAGCTTTGCCAATAATTACCCCTCTAAGATTTTTTATCCCTCTTTTTCATAATCTTACAATGGCATTTCGAGGCCCTTGGGGTAATGATTTTGGTCCTCTCAATCTTACTCCATCTCTACATGAGCTTCCACATAGTTTAAGGAAGAATTTCCTCAAATTATATGGTGATGGGAAAGTTCATTCTGATGAACACATTGTAGCCTTCAACATAGCTTGTGGAGTAATCAGAGTAGAATTTGAAGATGTAGTAGTCAGAATTTTTGTAGAAACATTACAAGGTGCTGATGTAGATTGGTTTTATCATCTACAAGTTCGGTTAGTGACTGATTGGAATACTCTCAAAGATAAGTTTGAAGCCAGATTCAAACCTACAGAAGATGCACATGCACTTCTGGCTCAACTTACACAGATGAAGAAAGAGCCTTATGAGCCTATGAGAGACTTCATAGCTAAATTTGACAAACTAAGAAATATAATTTCTGTAATAGCTCAACCTACAGCTGAGAATCTCAAATGTTTCTTCATTAATTCTTAGTTACTTGAAATAAGTTTTCTTTTGAGACATGCTGGTCAAATAGATCTTACCGCAACTCAACATTTGGCCACTAAGGTAGAAGATGATCTCATCTTAGCAGGGAAGATAAGAAGAGATCCAAATAGAAATAGAGATTCATCATCTTTTGAATATTAATTTACAAACACCACAGATCTAATGGTGCAAAAATTGGCAAATGAGTTGCTTGCTCTCAAAAAAAAATGGCTCAAGGAATGTCTTCTGCTCTTTCATACAGAAGAACATTCCCAAATCAGTCATATCAGGGCAATGCTATCAGGAATCAAGGGCAATAGTATTGCCTTCCTCCCCCACAAGGGAAACTTGCCTTGGAAGCTCTTCCAACTAATTTAGCAATGGGATATCTTGAAGCAGAATCAGAGTTCTCTTTTTGGCTTGAATTGTATCAAGAAAATGAAGCTGATCTCCTTGAATACAATCAAGAAGAATCAGCTGGTGACTCCCACATTGTTTTCCTAAACTATGAGGATGAACTCAAAAGTAAAGGAAAAGATTTTGATGGATCATATGCAGTGTATACCAGGTCTAGGAACCAATCAGTCTAGCAAGCTGATAAAGGGAAGATAGAAGATCATCCTCAATTAGCAGTCATAATTGCTAAGTGTGGAACCATTCTACCTTTTCAGTCAAAGGATCCAGTAATCACCCAAAAGGCAAATACATCAATTTTGCCTTCACCTTCTATTTCAATTTCACAAACCAACCCACTTCCCATCCCTCCTAAAACTCAGAAGGTTGAAATACCTTTCTCTGTACCTAGCTCAATTTAGCCATTTGACATAATCAATCATGTCAAAAAGACAAAAATATAAATGTCTAAGTTTAAATATTTGCAGTCCAATCCTGACGAATTGAATAAGTTGGTCCAATATGTTAAGAACCAAGCCATCTCTACAAGACAAAAGGATAAAAAGGTAACTCCTGATTTTCCAAAGAACATGCCTATTCCAAATAATCTGGTCATTACTCCCCTAGCTGTTCCCAAAAAAATAGAACCTTTCTATGTTTTCCTATTAATTAATGGCCATAAGCTGAGTAACTATATTATAGACTCAGGTGCATCTGTTAATGTCATGCATGCTAAAGTAGTTGAGTCTCTAGGTCTCACACTGACAAAAACATTTGGAAGATGTTTCTCCATGGAGAACAAGCAAGTATCATTACTGGGGCAAATCAAAGATGCCTAATTTGCATTTACAACCTTTCCAAACAAGAGAATTAGAATGAATTTTTTGGTGGCTGATGTTCTAGCATCCTATGGCATTTTACTTGGATGAAATTTTTACAAAGATGTGGGAGGAGAACTAAGCATGGATCTATCTGAGGCAAGGATCCCTGTACATGGTGTAATGAAGAGGTTACTCCTTGAAAAAGAGGCAAAATATGTGGTCACCCAAACATCAGCCCCTGAAGCTCAAATTCTTTTTGAATCCATAGGTATGGGTAACTATTTTCTATCTACAGATAAAGTGCATGAAACATTTGATATAATTCTTGAAAAGGTCAACTCAAAATTCAGTTTAACTAGAACAGTAGAAGAACTAGTAGGCTGCAATACAGATGAAGAAGGATCCTCCATCTCTGATGAAGGAAAGTCTAAAAAAAATTAGTATCAAATGAGATATGGACTTTGGAATTTGATGGTAGCTATTCTTTTACTGATTCGAGAGCTAGGATTGTGTTGATATCTCCTCAAGGAGATCTTTTTCCTTCATCTTACAAATTATAGTTTAGCAACACTAACAATATAGCTGAATACGAATCTCTGCTACTTGGAATGAAGGCTGTTCAAGAAAAAGGCATCAAGTTTCTTCATGTCAAAGGGGATGCTGAATTAGTGGTTTGTCAAGTAAGAAATCCTTACCAAACTAAGAATGAAAGATTACGCCACTACCGTAACCTAGTTTGGGACCAAATTGAAAGCTTTGATGCTTTCAACATTTCTGCCATATCCAGAGAGTCTAATGACAGAGCTGATGCACTTGCCATTTTAGGAACTCTCTTAGTTCCTCATTCAAATTTCAAAGAAGATAGGTATACTATTGAGATGGTCTATAGACCAAGTGTTCTTGACAATACTGATCATTGGCAAGTATTCAATGATGACTATCATATCATTGCCTTCCTGAAATGAAAAGATAATTTTGAACAACTACATTTTGAAGGCAGTGAATCTCTGAAGTATGAATCAACCTCTGAATCTAGTTCAGATATAAATGAAGAATTTTTATAGCTGAAAGAAAACAAAATTCCCAAAGGCCTAGTTTCTCTTGAGAAGCTATTTGACAAGCATGATAGATTCATCGAACAACAACAAACAGACTCAAGTTTCTCTCAGGGATTCGATCAATTAAATTTGACCACTAAAGAAAATCCCAAGATGGTTAACATTAGTAAGTGTTGCACCCCTGAAGAAAAATTCAAGTTCACCACTTTGATCCATCAATACATGGATGTCTTAACATATTCTTATGAAGACTTGAAGTCTCTCAGACCCGATGAAATTTTCCATGACATTCCTCTCAAGGCTGGCTCAATGCCCTATAAGCAAAAATCTAGATAGTACAATCCAACAATATCAAGTAATATTCTATCTGAGATACAAAAAATATTAAATGCTAGAATCATCTTCTCAATCCATCATTCCACATGGATTGCAAACATAGTGCCTATAAGGAAGAAGAATGGCAAAATTTGCATTTGTGTAGATTTCAAGAATCTGAATCAAGCATCTTTGAAAGATAATTATCTTTTTTCAATTATGGATCAAGTGCTTCAAATAGTGACATGTTCAGAGATGTTATCAATGCTGGATGGCTTCTCAGGATATAACCAAGTTGAAGTTGGTGAAGCAGACTAACACAAGACTGCATTCACCACACCTTGGGGTACATTTGCATATAGAAGAATGCCTTTTGGCTTGATAAATGTTGGTGCTACCTTTCAAAGAGCAATGGAATTGGATTTCAAAGATGATATAGGTAAATTCATAGTGGTATACCTTGATGACTTGACTATCTTTTCAAAGCGTCGATCTGATCATGTACACCACTTACAACAAGTGCTGGAGTGTTGTTGCCATAATGGTATTTCCTTGAATCCTAAGAAGTCTATTTTTGGAGTAACAAAAGGGAAACTCCTTGGACACATTGTGTCTAAGAAAAGGCATAAAGATTGACTTAGACAGAGTCAAGTCTATTCAAGAGCTTAATTTTTCTACAAGCAAAAATGCTGTTCATTCTTTCTTTGGAAAGGTGAATTTTTTACGGAGGTTCATCCCCAAATTTGCTGAGAAGACTAGACACATTGTGAACATGATGAAAGGGAAGACCATCTTCAGCTGGACTAAAGAAGGCAAGTCAACATTTTAGGATATCGAAACCGCCATTGCTCATGCCCCTACCTTGGTTTGTCCAGATTACAACAAAGATTTCATCATATACAACTATGCGTCTGAACATACTCTTTCAGTAATTCTTGTTCAACAAGACAAGGAAGGTATGGAATATCCTATCTCTTTCATGATTTGCCCTCTCAAAACCCATGAGATGAAGTATTCAAATGTAGAGAGGCATGCTTATGCATTGGTGAAAGTAGTCAAACATTTCCACTTCTATATTTTGAATTCACACACTACTGCCTTAGTTCTTGACACTACAGTCAAGTCTATATTAACTTAGCAGGAGTTTGGCCCAAAAAGAGGTAATTGGATTGTAAAGATCCAAGAGTTTTATCTAGACATCAAGCTGACAAAGTTGGTAAGGGGTAAAGGCCTATGCCAATTAATTGCTAACGACAAGCTAGAAGATACACAGTATGAAGAAGCTGAAGTGGAAGATACTCCAACAATGCTTTTTGTCTCCACTACCAATGAGTGGTATTTAGGTATCGCTCATTTCCTTACTTATAGTGAATGTCTTGGTCATTTGTCTTACAAAGAAAGGAGGACTATCAAGTTGAAAGTTGCCAATTTTGTCTTTTGGGACAATGGTTTATACAAGAGAAGCATAGATGGAGTATTCTTTCACTGTGTAGACAAAGAGCAACAAAGCCAGCTTTTGAAATCTTTCCACAATCTGGCCTGTGAAGGACATTTTTTTGCTCTTGTGACTGCTCATAAGATTCTATGAGCTAGGTATTACTAGCCAACTCTTTTCCAAGATGCACATAAGTGGGTGAGAAAATGTGAACTCTATCAGTAATTTGTTGGAAGACCCAAGTTAGCTGCTATGCCTCTCAATCCAGTGATCATAGAAGAACCTTTCTAGCAATGGGGGATTGATTTTATTGGGACAATAAACCCATCTTCAAGTACTGGACATGATTATGTCCTTATAACAACTGACTATTTCACCAAGTGGGTAGAAGTAATCCCAACTAAGCATGCTACTTCAGAAGTTGTATGCAACTTCCTCAAAGAGAATATAATTTCTAGGTTTGGAGTTTTGATCAAAATTATTACTGACAATGTAGCTTGTTTCACCTCCCAGGAGATTACGCAATTATATTTCCATTATAGAATTATACTCTCTCACTCTTCTGATTATTTTCCATAAGGGAATGGACAAGCTGAATCCAGCAATAAGAACCTGGTAACTATCATTAAAAAGCTAGTAGATGACAATCAAAGACCATGGCATAAAGCATTAGTTAATGCTCTATGGGTAGACAGAATCACACCAAAGAGGGTAATTGGTATGTCTCCTTTTTAACTTCTTTATGGTATCAATGCTAAGATACCAATCACCTTAGAATTGCCAGCCTTGAAATTGGCAAAGGAAATTAAAGATCAGACATATGAAAGCTCTCTTGATAAAAGACTCATGTGCCTGATTGAGCTAGAGGAATAGAGAACCATGGTGGTGGACAGAATTGCTGCTCATCAAAGTCTAGTAAAGAAACTCTTTGACCAGAAGGCCAAAAATCATGATTTCCAGATTGGGGATCAAGTCCTGCTATGGGACAAAAGGAGAGAACCAAAGGGGATGCATGGAAAGTTTGACTCCCTTTGGAGAGGCCCATTTATAATTCATCAGCACATTGGTGAAAAGAACTTTTTGCTAAAATATCAAGATGGTACACTCTTTTCTCTGCCTCACAATGGGCAACATCTAAAACACTTCAACTCTTGAAGTATCAGATCATTGCATCTGTATATATGTATAGTTGTATAGTTTTTAATTTTGTTTTGTTTTGTTTGTTTTCTTTTTTTGATGCCTTTCATTTCTAGGTAGCATGACTCCATAGCCCAATGGCATACTTGAAGATACTAGAGATTCTGGATTCTACTCCCTGTAATTCTTTTTACAATTGATAGAAGTTCCCCAACTGGAGCCAGCTGTTGTCCCCCAAAAATATCACTCATTTTTGGGACAACATTTGAACTATTTTGGTCTTATAGACCAAAATTGTCTCTTCCCTTTTTGAAATTTATCTTAGAAATTCAAATTCCTCATTTTTCAAACTTCTCAAGAATCTATGGACTCTGCAGGCCATGTTTAAAGGGCTTTACAGGTTGATTTCTATAGACTTGATTTCTACGGACTCTGCAGGCAGGTTCATTTCAACAGGTTCAAAAGCTCTCAACACAACTATGAAGTTCAACACTTTGGTTCAATCAATTGGTTCAGTGCTTCAGTTCAAGGCTTCATTTGAACTGTTGAAGCAAAGCTTGGTTCAATGGTTGGTTCAACGTCTTTTGGTTCAAAGGCGGGTTCATTCAATTGGTTCATCGGCTTGAACCATCAACTTGAACCATTTTGGTTCAAAGCTTGGTTCATCAACTTGGTTCAACATTTGGTTCAACCAAGCGGTTCAATGCTTTGGTTCAATCAAATGGTTCACTCAATTGGTTCAATCAAAAGGATCATCGACTTGGTTCAACAGAGTGGTTCAACAGATCGGTTCAACGGCTTGGTTCAACCAAGTGTTTCACTCAGATGGTTCAAAGGAGTGATTCAATGCAAAAATTCAAAGAAGCCTCCCAAAGGATAAGTGCCCTTGTGGAGGGAACTTGGTTGACAAAAATACCCTTTAAAAGGGTCATTTTCAAAGAAGATAGTTAAGGTAAATTCTTTCAAAATTTTGTTTAAGGTAGACAAAGGCATTATTCCTTCGAATAAAAAGTTTGAAGGAATTCGGGAAAGCAGCTGCGAGTAGAAAACCCAAAGAAAATTCTCAAAGGCAAAAGAACAAAGGAACAATTTCATGGACTTTTTGTCCACGAGAATTTGTTCTTGGAGAAAGCCCAAGGAAAATACCCACGGAGAAAGCCTGAGGAGAATGCCCGCGGGAATTATCCATAGGAAATGTCTGTGAGAGACTACCAAAGCCTGAAGGCCATCCAAAGACCACCTGAAGGGTAGATACCCTTGCGGGGGGCTTTTCCTGACCCAAATTAGATCATTTTTTAAGGCCCAAAAGTGCAGGTTCTTTCTAGAAAAGTGCCAAATAGAAAAGCTGAAGAAGGACCAAGGGGTGACGCGTTCGAAGATGTCAAATTCAAGACAACGAACTAGCCATTGAAAATGTATTGACGGGTGTGTGAACGTCAATTTCAAAGATCACAAAATAGCTATTGATCCTTGTAATCTATAGACCCAAATGCATTCACAGGCTTTAAGGCCAAGACCATTAGAAAGTGAGGAAGGAATAAAACATCAAATTGAATCTAGGACCCGATTCAATTAACCAAAAAAGAAGGAACGATGAAAGAAGGATCAGATCACCAAGTGGACATTGAAAGTTGCAAACTTCAATAGTGTGACTTGTTTCTCTACATTGAGAAAAACAAATGGGTAGATGCCCCAATTTCCAGCCTGTCTTCCTAACAATTTTAAATGCAACATGATGTGTTACTGTTCTCGAGTCCTTCTTAAAGAGGCTATATAAGGGACTCTCTTTTATTATAAATAGATCTCTTTTTGACAATCAGAACAAAACTCTGCCCAAATTGAAAGGCATTACTGAGACTTTGAGCTCAATTTGTTGATCATATTTTGTTATCGAAATAAGAAAGCAAGTGATTTTTTAGGCTTTGTGCTGTGATATCTTTGTTGTTGGAGAAACTATTCTTATGTCTTTTTCATTAGTATATCTTCTATTCCTTTAATTCAACAAGCAGAATCAGTGATAGTAGTGAGGAAGGTGTCCTAAAGAGTCAATTGTGGAGAGACTTTGTGCCCCCATAATTGCCTTTAGTGTGTTTTCTTTTCATTTCTATGTAAAGGACTTTGGGATGACTTTGTGCCCTCATTGTCCTTCGTATCTTACTCTTGAGCAATTCAGGTGGAGAATTTGTGCTGCATTTTGATTTGTTGGTTACTACATCCTTTACTACATTTTGCATTTACTACCAGGGGTATTCTTGTGGTTTGCTTAATAGTACTTCTAAAAGAAGAGGAGTGCTATTTGTCATTTCCCTTGAGTTTTTCCTTTGATTTGCACACATCATCTTTAAAGAAAGAGAGATGGATGGTTTGTCCTACCCTTAAGTATTATTTTTTGTTTATATATATATATATATATATATATATATATATATATATATATATATATATATATATATATATATATATAAGGAACCTCCCCTTGATGAGAGGAGAGATCAGTCCCCTTATGATGTGGTAAACCTACACATTTGGATGACTAATCTTTCTACTTTGGCTAATCAAACCTATTTTGTTTATCAGTACGCTGATCGACAAAATATTCAACCAACATAAACCACTAATCACTTTTTTAGAGAATGAAAATTTTGATGATGATTTTGATTTTCACTCTTTTTTCATTTGAGATTACATTTATCATCAACCTTTACAGAGTTTCATGGTTGATAATGGTTTAAGTGTGAATATATGCACTATCAAACTTTTCTCTCATATTAGATACATAGATTAGGATATAATTCCTAAAACAACAATAATAAAGGTATTCAATGGAAATGTTAAGAGTTCTATTAGTGAGATCACATTACCACTATAGGTTGGTCTAACATATGTAGCCATGAAGTTTATAGTAGTACCCAATGCAAGAGTTTTTGATAGGTTATTTAGACATCGATGGATTCAACAAGTTCACACAATTTATTATATAATATACAAATGTTTGAAAACATTTATGATAATAAGGTAATTACAATTCATGATATTCCATATGAATACCCCCTCCAACCAAATGTCATTATTCCTACACAAGAGATTTCAGTTTAATAATTTGACAAAGTTAAATCTAATCAAAGAGATCAAAATCAATTGCTTAAATTTCAAAGGAGATTGATTATTTAAAATCCACTTAATCAAAAAAATTTCATAGGTTAAATAGAGCTACTCTCTATTCAAGTATGTCTTAGATTAATATTACAAGGCACTATGATTGTTCCACAAAGACTACCAACACATATTTCATACACTCCATGATGGGTTAAAAAGATTCATAGAGTTCATAATGATAAAAAACATACAAAACATAATATAAATCATCATTTTGATAGTGGCACTTATTTTATAGATTCATATTAGTTTTCAAATTCTAAGTTAAGATTAATTACTTCACAGTGGCATGATACTTTCCATTCATGAGAGGTAATCCTTTGTATGCTAGATATATGAGCTATTGATTGTGAGGATCTTGAAAGAGTCATTGGTTAGTATGTTTATTTTTAGGTTCATATATTCAAAAATACAAAAAAATTACAATATTTAAGAAAATTATAAAAACTAGGACTTATGCACAATATGTCTATCTCATTCACACAAGTTGATTTATACTCAATATACTCAATATAATTATATATTTTGTTTAATATCAAATATGATTAATAAGTATACTTGAATGAGTTGTATAAAATATATGTTTTCACATCTAGATGTAGTTGTAAGTGGTGATACTATCTTAGATCGAGAAAATATACACAGATAAAACTACTCTAACCTAGTCAATCATGCACTGCACTCTTATCTGATTTTAACATACTTTTTCTAGTGAAAATATGCTCTACCTTTTTAGATTAATATCAATCACAAGAATTATAAAACATTTTTACATCTTATTAACTTTGCTAAGGGTATCCTTTACATAGGTTTTATCATTCTTTGACTATCCCTATTATTCATACTTTAGTTCAATACATTGTGTAAAATATATAATTATTGGATCACTTACATTAATATTTTTATATTATTATATTATTGAGTTGATAAATATCATGATGTTACAAGTTTCTTAGATAGATCAATTTTAATTATTCATGAATGTTTATTGTGTTTTCTTTCTTTGCTTCATGCTTTGTGTGTACTCTTTACTCCATATTAAGGACATTTAAACATGTCCTTATTTGTGGCTTTAAGCTTTATTGTATGCTTATATGTGTGAGTGACATTTTAACATGTCTCTCTTATATGGCCCCTTAGAATTTTTGCATTTTTTGTGTGTTCTTGCATGTGCTCTTTGTATGTGTGTCATGGCCATGACTCTTGGTTGCTTTGTTTTGCTTAATTTTTGAGGCCATTATAGATATCACACATCCTCATAGTTTCATATGCAATCATGGATATCATGCATCCCATCCAAGTTTTTTAATACCAATTTAGAGTATTCATTATATGATCATTGTTCACTATGTTTCTTATTGCTAACATTTATCTAGACATGACACTTTCTATGCCTTATTCTATATTTATCATAAATTACTAGTTTGATCATATTATCAATATGATGCCATGATCTCTAATTTTATCATTATTAATTTAGTTTCAATATTTTATATAACATAAATCACATAACATTTTATTTTGAGTTAAGTTATTTTTCATGTTTCACAACTCACCTCAAAAGAGGGGGCATACATAGTGACTTATCTTAGACACTAAGCTACAAAAATACATCACATATACAAAAATTTGTAGGTTTTACTGATTTGATCATAGTTCATACCAAAATTTTACTTATAATTTATTTTCAGATAATAATGCTCTATTTGGACAAGGGCATAGGCTTGCTGTGTTCATAATAGTGCACTTTATCATAATAGTAATCTTTTAAAATTCTTAGAATCATACCTAGTTTACAAAATAGTTTTCATTATAAACTCATAAAATATTTTTATATTTATTCAAAGGTTATCACAAATTTGATCAAAATTGGTGGCATAATGTGTGTCTTGTGTTCTAGAATATAACACAATGTTACTAAAAAATGCAGTTGATTTTATTTAGTTATCAAACTAGGGGTATGTGTGTGGCACATGATCAATATTTTACTCAATTTTTACACTATTTTCCATAAAAGGAATGGAACCTCATGTTATTTTCTATGTTGTGTACACTAGACTTAGATCATCCTATTGTTTCAACAATTTTACAATTTTTACACCAAATATTAATCTTATTCCATAGACAGTGACTGGTTCACCTTTTTGCACTAATTTTACACCAAAATGATATATTGTAATTAATATAAGGATTCCAAGCCATTTCACTACCATGAGTTTAAAGATGATGAAATTAAATAGACCTTAAGTTATTAATCAAAATCCTATACCAATGAGGACTGGGTCATGCACAATCCAATCTAAGTTTCTTAATGAAAATAAATATCCAAGGGTTCCACCCTCTTTAGTCACTAGTTTTTACACCAAAAAACAAAATGGTTCACATACCCAAATAGGTGTATTCATTATTTATTAATTGATCTATAATTATTTTTGTATTTAATTTATATTTTATCTTAAGTAAGAATTGATTTATAAATGTTTCATTATAGGTTTTCATGAAGCATAGTTCAACACATGGCTTACATCGATACTATTCTTCATAGGTAAGTTTAGGTATAACACTCTTCCTTTTACTATAGTATTTTTATTTTGATGCATTACTAATATAAAAAGGAGGAAAAATTTGAGACATAAATTAACATTTATTTCTAAAATAATGAAATTATGACCATCCTTTTATGCACACTTATCTCAGGCCAAATTCCATGGTCTTGAACTGCTATTCCTCTACTTCTATGTGGGTAATTCTTATCCTCAAGAAATTATGATAATTAATGTTCCTAGACCTAATTATAAACAACCTAAAATCACTATAATACTAGTTGAAACTTCTACTTTAGTTATCTCTAATCCTCAAACAAGGTTTCTCCTTTGAGATGATCCTACTCACCAAAAGTATCTGAATCCACTAGTTTTTTCCTCCCACCTAACAATGGCTGATTTTTCAAATTCAAATTCACTTAATGGGTCATCTCACATGTTTCACAAGTCAAATTTGAGTAATTTCAAAATAGATCACTATAAATATACATTTTATGACTATTTTTTCACTAGAGGCTCCTATTATTGATAAAAACTATAATATCTAATTGTACATTAAGAATAAAAAATCAATTATTTCTAATTTTGAATCCACATAGCTCAAGTAGCCCTAAGCTAAGTCTGAATATACACTTCTAAGGTCATAAATTATTGTTTAACCACATAAGTAAAATAAGATTTCACCAACATGTAATAATGTACTAATATTTGACACACACCATCATATCATGATAAAAATACATGGAGCTTGATCCCTCTTAGGAATATTGGTATGTGAGAAGCACTCAACATAGGGGGTGTTGAGATCAAGCACAACTTCAACTACTAACCCCTTTTCCACATTTAATCCTTTATTTCTCATTTGTTTATTAAACTAGGGTTCTAAGTGAAGAAGGCATACAATGGTTTTCAAAACAAATTAAGTGGTCCTAGTCACACACATTGGACCTATAAGCAAAGACAAATGTGTCATATTTCATACATATGGAAAAACCCTATCAAATGTTGGTGTACCCTATAGATGCTAGTGCAGGATGACCTTGTCTAAATAATATGACCTTGTCCTAAGTGGATGTAAAACCATGTTTCTGATTCACAATGACCTCACATAACCATACATTTAGTTTCAAAATTATAGTCATAGTCATGCATGACTAATTTATAGATAAGTTATTTTCTCTTTGGTACTTTTCCCTTTTAGTGTAGTTCAAAAGATAGTAAGTTCCATATCAGTTTGTGTGATTTATTGTATATATTAACATTCTAATTTACTCAACAATTTTTCATTATTTGAATTAACACATCCTTAATTCACAAATTTTTATAAAAAAAGAGCAAGGAAAGATTACCCCTATAAATGGGTAAACCATGTTCCCTGTAACTTGTTGGAGATGATATTTCCTTGTTGAAGCATTAGAGAATGATTCCTTTTGTTGAACCCTTTTGGAGAATTTAGAGTGACCAATCCATGGTTTGTGTAACTAAGGAAAAGGTTTTCTATTGAGAAGGAAAATTTTCATAACCCTCATTATAAAAATAAATCACATACTGCTAAGGCTATTGATCATCACAAAAACCTCAACTGTACTAACCCATGTAACTAATCTTACACTGATATTGTCACCCAAAGATAGATGGTGGTAGTCACATATTGGGCCATATATGAGTAATTCCAAGGCCATTGAGCCCCTCTAAACCTCAACTTCATTAACTTAAACAAATAAACTACCACACAAGGTCTTAGAGATTCAAGGTTGCTCACTTATATGCACCATTGATTATGTTTGAAAATAAATACATGTAATAGTGTGTATGTGCATGAAAACTATTTATACTTCATGATTTGGCATTTAATGATAACTATAAAACTTTATGTGCATAAAAATTATTATGATCTATGAATTAGTTCTAACTAACAACTTCAATAGTGAGAACATGACTTTTGCTCATGCCCCCTATCTGATATAACCAATGCCATTAATGAAATAGAATGCTATGCATATATATGGCATATATGTTGAATTTAGAACATGTATTTCATGATGATGGAAAAATGAGTGCATATGAATTGCATATGCCCACAAATGTATCTTAATATGTAAATATCTCTAAACATTTAACTTTCATCCATGTAAAATTATGTGCACCTACATGGCATAGGCACTCAAGTTTGTTTGAATATATCTTATGTCACTATAAATTAAGTACATATGGATGAATTAATCCACAAAATGTGTTTTAAATCTATAAATATCTATCCAAATAAATCTAAAAGATTTGAATCTTATTTATTGTTCTAAAATCTAAATTTTATGCTCATGGAGGCTTAATTATATATACAAGGACACTAATATGTGCTCATTTTGCTGTGAAGGATATGGCCTAGGAGTCACTCATCTCAAAATAAAGAATTAACAATATCATGTTATGTATATAAAGATACAATTATGTAGGATCATGTTAACATGTAGAGAATATGTCATCATAGTAATGTTTGTGTCATCAAGGCTTGTAAGAATATATGTAGTACAAAGAATATTGTGTATCATGTAAAGATAAATATATCAATTAAGCATGTAGTAGTTATCATCATTGATAAATGCACAAAATAAGACTACAAAGTAAAAAAATTCAAGGTATGTATCATGGCACCACATATAAATGGGGAGGCTCATGATATAGATCATGACACTTGCAAACTCAACAAAAATAATAAACTCAACATATAATGTCATGGCCATGACAAAAAAATATAATCACATGTAATAACACTCAATGTCACACATAATGAAAAGGGGCCACAAACAAGGGACATAAAGATGTCATAACAAACTGGGTCAAAAACAAGGGACATAAATAGGTCACAACAAACTAGACAAAAGGGCCACATGAAATAGACAATCAATGACTAGCCTATCATGAAATAAAAACAATATCAATGAAGAATAAAATAATTCACACTCATCTACACTATTAATGAATGTCAATGTCCCTTCCTTATAAAGTAACATATCCATGTAATACTCTATAAAGCATGAGAAATATCATTTCATGTGTGAGAAATCAAGGTAACTAAACATGGTAAATGGAGAGGTCATAGAAATATATAACTTATAATAATGTAACCTTGGAAGAAGATGTCCCCAACATTGGCATGGCCCTTGGGTATAGGAAATGTCCAACATCCATGTATCCATGTATCATGTGTATATGTATGCCTTGCACATCATTGATGTTTATCATGAAATGCATATGTTTATAGAAAAGGATATGTAAACTATAAAAAATGTGATAAATAACATATGCAAATGATGTAAACGATAAATCCTGTCGTGCTTAGGTCCTGATGTTTATTTTTTGAATATTTTAATGTTTTTATATTTTAGGAATATTTATTTTTTATGGTATTTTTAATTATATATATAATTTTAAAAGGTTATATAACCAATTATCCCATCAATTGAATAATCATATGTGGTGCTTATATCATGTGATATAATAGTCACTTTTTGTGAACCAAAAATGTTGTGCAGGTGTATCAAAATTTGAATATGAAAAATAATTACATGCTTTACTATAGCTTGTTATCATGAATTTTTATACACTAGTGAACAACTTAAAAGCTTGATTTTTTGAAAAAGCATGTATTTTACCACATTAACTAATTGTACAT